>OZ025297.1:311466547-311927547 GCA_964019185.1 Maratus speculifer | reverse complement strand
TTTTTTATAATTTTTTTGTGGCATTAAAAGAAATAAACATTTTTTCTCTTCATATTCGTGTCCTCCCTTTCTTGTGTTTTGTGTCGTCACTACTGCGCCAGGAAAACGTTTTCGACCATGAATTGCTGTGCAAATCTGAATATTTGTGATGTCCCCTATCTTCCCCTAAAGTTGATCTCAATAATCCTGGGGCACGTTTACATTGAATTTCATTATTTCGATAATACAGCGATAATAAAAAGCTTATGGTTAAGTCATAAACACGATGACTAAATTATTGACAACGTGTTTATCTTATAGAATCAGTCGACCTTAAAACTAAATTCACGGAACCTTACAAACTTAACTTTCCCTAACCTGCCAAGTCATCATGTATAAACTTATATTCTAATAAAGAAAACTTCCTTCAAACTAGACCAATAAAAATCTTTCTGTCGTAATTGATTTTCTTCTGGTACTCTCTACTTAAAAATTCTGATTTAACAGCTGTATGAAACAATATGTATAATAACATGTGATATTTCTTCTGTTTAAAGAGTTTGGGATTATCTGCAGTAATTAAACTGTCGTTAATTAATCAATTCTGAAAAAATTATTCTCCTTTGAAATTTTTTTTTTTTTTACCAAAAATGAAACTATACTTCACATTCTTCATTATTATTATTTTTTTTAATTCGTCATCCATTTTGTGTCCTCGTTTTAATGTATCGCAGAATTTCTGTCATCAAATAAAGAAAATATTTTTCTTCAGAAAATGTGGTACGCGAATATATAAAGATTTCTGGCTAGCCCAGTAATCATGCTTGGACTGCACGGTAAATCGTCCATTTAATGGTTTAATTAATCAAGAAATGGAACATGAAGATGAGTATCATTGAAGTTTAGTGCTGCATTCTGGGTATTGAAAATGGATTTTGTAGCATTTATAGTTCATTTGCAGGGATCCTCAAAAGAATTTAGTTACATTATGGTCTATAGAGAATAATCATTTGTTGAATATTTTAGTGAAATTTCGTATTTTCAAACATATTTAAATTGATATAAGTCATTGAGGTGCATTACAAGATGCTTTTTATGCAATATGGTTTTCATAATATTCATTGTTTACTTAGACGTACAAAAGAATGCAGGTACAGTACTGACTGTGAACAGTAATATAGCTAGAACTGCGTTTGTAGTTGTGGTAAATTTTTAATTTAACTAATCTTTTACCCACTGCAGTTTTTAGAATGACTAAATGTCGCATATTACTGGTGTTTATAACAGATCCTTTAATACTCCAAGAGCCGACAGATAAAAAACTTAAGGTATCAAGCACAAGGAAGAAACCTTTATTTTATGGAAGAATAGAAACAAAAGAGTATAATGATCATGTCTTATGGAAATGAAGCGGCGCAAAAGCCAAAAATTAATATCACTAGTGATTGACTAGTAGGTTTTTCATTGTCTTTTCCTGCTCCCACTCCTGCGTTTTCATGTATTTGATTGTAGGACAAACACAATGATAAACCTACGAGTGAACCACTGGTGGCATTAATTTTTGACTTATAAACCACTTCACTTCCGGCAGGCATGGATCATTAGGTTCCCCTATTTCTTCTCTTCCCTAAAATAAAGGCTTTTTTTTTTTTTTTTTTTTTTTTTTTTTTTTTTTTTTTTTTTCTTGTGCTTAATACCTTAGGTTTTTGTGCTGTCGGCTTTTGGACTATAAAGGGATGTACAAAATTTTCGAATACATTACCGTCTGTTCAAAGAAATTTATGATTGAGAATTTTCAACTGTGATATGCAAACTAAACTAAATTTATCATGCTATGAAGTACATATACAAAGATAAAGATCATATACAGAGTTCCACAAATTTTGATATTTTTCAACTATTAATGATAATTTCTGAAATTAGGTTTTCAAATGCATTATGCTCTTTCCAAACAGTTTATTTAGACATCATATTACATCTTATTAGACAGTGAATTTGTGTTGCAGTATTATGGAATTTGTTCATAATTTATACTCAACCTCTTCAGACCTCAGGGTTTATTTACGTATTTTCTTTTTAATTTTCGTTATGAATTTATACTAACAAACTCATAACTAAGAAACATTGAACGGCGAAAAAAAAATGTAAATTTATTTTCTGTGCATCAAATTTGATGATGCATGGAAACTCAAGAAGTACATTTTTTTCTTTTTTTCTTTTTTTTTTTTTTCCTTTTTTTACAATTTATTAGGTTTTATTTTATTTAACTATTTTTCATTGCAAAAATATTAAAAACATAAACTAAATATGTATTTAATATTTTTTTTACTAATAGACTCTGCAAATAATATCTTAATGCCCAGTAAAATTATTACGTTTTCATTCTTGTACATTTCATGCATTTCTGATGCAAGTTACTTTCATATAGCACGTAACTCTCCAAAAAAGTGCTATAAGAAACAAATTACTATTTTGTTTAGTTCTATTATCTGCCAAGTTACATTCAAACCACATTCTCTTTTTTTAAACATTATTTATATACGTGAAAAAAATGTGTATTCTATAAGATACTATAAAGATGCGTATCCTATAGGTCTGATGAGGTTAAAGCATGATTTATCATTTTTGTTTGTGTTTCAAATTAACTTGTATCATAAAATCAGTCGTACATATAACTAAATCCACAGAACCTCGCAAAAACAACTTTTACATCTTGTCATAACATAATGCATTAATCTTTCTAATCATAACTCATTAATCACCAATAAATTAACTTTACTTCAAGCTAAAATAACTAGATCGATAAAAATGTATATGTAATAATGGATCTTTTTCTAACTCTTCTAAATGCATAAAAATTCTTATTTAACAACGCATTAAACAAAAGTGGTAATAGTAGCATAGGATATTTTTTTCCATCATTAGGCAGTTTGGATTATACGAAATAATTAAACTATTGATATTTATTTAAGTCAATGAAGAAATAAAGAAAGAATTTCATTCCGTAAGTACAAAGAATAAAAAGCGATAATAATTAAGCAAAGCGAAAATAATGTTATCGGATGGAGCAAAAATCTTCAAAACTTTCTGGGATTAATTATTGAAAATAAAATGAAATGTTGACCTGACACGCTAATTTAAATCTTCATTAACCAAAAATAGCTAACGCTCGTATCACCAACTACTTCAACTCCGAGTTATAACCGAAAATCTCGTTCGAACGCTTAAATGGTATTCACCTTTAATCCTGATTCGAAGCCTCCTTGATAATGTCCAATCAAATGTTATCATGAATTTCATTTCAGCGTTCGACCGAAGTTTTCTAGGTTGAAGTAGATGGTGAATACCAGTATTAGTGATAATGACCGACTAGATAAGATACTTGGTTATTTATTCGTTTCTATTCAAAGCAGTCCAAATGAAATAAGTTCTATCACCTATATGTCACTTCTCTCACATAAACGTACCCTAATCCTGGTCTTTTAATAGAATTTGCTCATATGAATAGTGAATTGCAATAGTTTTGAAAATTCTAAACAAAGCATGCGCCATATTTGTATGGAACTACTCTTTTATTTATAATGTCACTCGAATGGCAACAACATAAATTAAATTGAATATGGATGTTACAAACAATACTCTCATGTTTTAAAAAATAATCTAAATAAGCAAAAAATTGGCAAAAATAATAGTTTTCTTTTTTTTCAATTGCAAGAAAGTTGTATTTTAAGAAACAATCATTGAAATCACAGTGATTTTTTTTTCAAAATTATTTGCATCATAAAATTATTCGTTCTTAAAAAAACTTTAATATCTTGTCACTATATATAATGCATTAATCTTTCCAATCATAACGTATTAATCACCAATAAATAGTGATTTTCTTTCAAACTAAAATAACTAGAAAGATAAAAAATATGTAGTAATTACATTTTCTTCCGACTCTAAATACATAAAAATTCTCATTTGACGGCATATTAAACAAAAAAGGTAATACGACACCATTAAAAATATCGTGAAAAATTACCTCTGTTTTTAAAGGCTATCTATTTTCTGACGAATGAGAACGATCTAAAGACACTTATAGAGCGTTCTTATTGGTCAGAAAATGGATAGTCTTTAGACAGGCGTAACTTTTTACGATATTTTAACAGTATAGTATAGAAGATCTTTTTCCACCATAAGGCATGCCGGATTATCTCAGTAATTAGAATATTGTTATAAAATTAAGTCAAAAAAGGAATTAAAGGAAATTCATATGTTAAGACGCTATAATGTGTACAAAGAATAATAAGCGATAATAAATAAGGACAATGAAAATAAATGTTATTTGACAAAATAAAAGACTTCAAAATTTTCGGAGAGAGATTATCAAAAATAAAATGAAATGTTGACCTGACACGCTAGTTTAAACCTTCGTTAAACAACATTAGCTTAGTGATAATGGCAGCTCGCCAAGACTTTCGGTTGTTCATTCGTTTTAACCAAATCAAACAAATTCTACCTCCTGTTTGTCGCCCCTCGCACATCAGTCTTCATCGTTTAATAAAACACGCCATAGAAGTAAGGAGTTGTAATAGTTTGGACAAACAATTCTATCAGAGCATGCGCTATACTCTTATGGAGCTATTCTTTGATTTATAAAGTCATTGAATGTCAGCAATGTAGATAAAATTGCATGTAATTTATACAAAAAATATTCACCTGTTCCAAACCACTCTTTCTTAGAGGCGTTCAGAACTGAAGTAGATCAAGTCCATTCTTGAGCTGAATTCGGATGACTATATTCTTATACTGTTTAAGTTCTACATTTTCAGTGCATATTTAGGTCAACTCCATAGTTGTGATGGTTATCGATAAATGGCAGTAGTAAATTTTAGTCACATGGAAAAATTACAATCAGAGAAAAAAATGGGGACTCTGTGGTCCAGTGGTTAAGGCACCACGCCGCTAATCGCTTGAGGATGTAGGAGGCCTTTGCGTTCGATTCTCGCTGGCTCCGTGCACACTCTTTGCGGAGCTATACCAGCTATAATTCTCTAATGTTGTAAACTTCCTCGTGCTATCATGTCTTTGTATATTGACGATGATCTATAAGAGGACTTTCTTGCTAAGCAAAAAAATCTGATGAATGTGTTCAACAAATAAAACAATGTTTGATTCAATGCTTCTGCATCTAGAAAATGTTTAAAATGGACTTCTGAACGCTTCATATGCCAACTAGTACTTAATAAATAAATAAAAAAACTTAGCAATGTTATTAGTTTTTTCATTTTTTAAAATATTGAAGAAAGTTGTTTATTAAAAAACAATTATTGAAATTACGTTGATTTTTATTTACAAAATTACTTTTTTCATAAAGCCTAAAACTAAATCCACGGTAATTTGTAAAAACAATTTTTACATCTTATCACAACATAATGCATTAATCTTCCTAATCACAACCCATTAATCACCAACAAAGCGACTTTCCTTCACAAACTAGATCGATAAAAATGTACGTGTAGTAACTGATTTTTTTTTCTGATTCTTAATGCACAAAAATTCTCATTTGACAGTGTAATAAACAAAAGAGGTAATGCTAGTATACAGAAGATTTTTTTTCCATCATAAGGTAGTTCGGATTATATTCAATAATTAGAATATCGTTATTTAATTATGAAATAAAGATGGAAGTTCATCCAAGTACACAAAATAATGAGAGAAAATAATTAAGGAAAGCGAAAATAAATGTAATCTGACGAAGCAAAAAAACTTCAAAACTTTTGGGACAGGGATTATCGAAAATAAAAATGAAATGATGACCTGACTCGCCAGATTAAAACTTCACACATCAACGTCAATGCAAAGCAAATTGGGATTAAGTATAAAAAAATTAACTTTCAAATTTTCAGCTAAAATTTTATTTTTATGGCAAATACTCTAAGTATTCATTAAGGTTTTAAAATATTGTTTTGCTATATTTTGCACAGAAACGAGCTTAAATTAATTAATTTTATTTGCTTAACATTCTGCAACTTTTCTTATAGCAATATTTTTAAGTATTCAGTAAAATAATGAAAATAAATTTTGCCTTAATAGCTTGATAGAATTATTTTTTGTTTCGAAAGAACAAATTCAAATTTTTAGTCATATGCAGCCATCTGACAAGGACAAAAAAAATGTTGTTTCATTCTTTGGACTGTTTTTGATCAGAGATACAGATCATATTGGCCAAATTCATGGTACATAATGAGAATTATAGTGATTTTAAGTATGTGCCAAATGTAGTATACTTGCAGTGAAGGGTTAATAGTTTTTTTCCTTTAAAAAAATTAGCAGAAGGTAGTTTATTAAGAAACAACAATTGAAATTACGTTGATTCCCCCCCCCCCCCCAAAAAAAAAAAAATAACTACCTGTCTCGTAAAATTAGTACTACCTACCACAAAATCCACGGAACCTCGTGAAAACAACTTTTACCTCACAATATAATGAATAAATATTTTTAATCATAACCCATTAATCACCAACAAAGCGACTTTCCTTCACAAAGTAGATAGATAAAAATGTACGTGTAGTAATTGATTTTTTGTTCTGACTCTTAATGCACAAAAATTCTCATTTGACAGCATATTAAACAAAAGAGGTAATACTAGTGCAGAAGATCTTTTTTCCATCACAAATCAGTTCGGATTATATTCAGTAATTAGAATATCGTTATTTAATTATGAAATAAAGAAGGAAGTTCATCTCTTAAGTACACGGAATAATGAACGAAAATAATTAAGGAAAGCGAACATAAATGTTATCTGACGGGGCAAAAAACTTCAAAACTTTCGGAGAGGATTATCGAAAATAAAAATGAAATGTTGACCTGACACGCTAGATTAAATCTTCACACATCAAAGCAAGTTGGGATTAGGAAATACCTCATAACAAATTCTTAAAGTTTTTATTGAAGCTTTTTGTTTGTTGCACCTTTAGAACATTATCTGCCGATTATTATCAACGGATACAAAATGTTTAGATTAAAAATGAATGAGATCGAAATTTTGAATTTTTTTTTTTTCACTTCGGAGTAGTCAAACTAATACTTTTTAAAAAACTTTCAAAACGGTAAATTTATTGTACATAATTATAACTGATTTTTTTTTCTAACACAATAGATTTTTCAGAAAATAGTGTCAAAGAGGGAGTTTTGAGCCGACTTTTTCGCGCGAGACAAGAAAAACTTGTCAAACTCCGATGGAAAAGACGTTGTTACGTTTTTTTCCATCATAAGGCAGTTCGGATTATATTCAGCAATTAGAATATCGTTATTTAATTATGGAATAAAGATAGAAGTTCATCTCTTTAAGTACAAGGAATAATAAGCGAAAATAATTAAGGAAAGTGAAAATAAATGTTATGTTGACGGAGCAAAAAAACTTCAAAACTTTCGGAGAGGGATTATCGAAAATAGAAATGAAATGTTGACCTGACACGCTGGATTAAATCTTCACACATCAAAGCAAGTTGGGATTAGGAAATATCTCATAACAAGTTCTTAAAGTTTTTATTGAAGCTTTTTGTTTGTTGCACCTTTAGACAACTATCGGCCGATTATTATCAACTGACACAAAATGTTCAGATTAAAAATAAATCAGATAAAAATTTTGAATTTTTTTTCTTTAACTTCGGTGTTAGTTAAACGAAAACTTTAAAAAAATTTTCAAAGCGCTGTAAGTTTATGTAAATTAATTAATTTATTATATATGTAATATGTAAGTTTATTGTGTGGGATCATAATTGATTTTTTTCTTCTTGACGGAGGAGGGAAGAAATGTGATGTATCTAAAGAGCCATTTTAATATGGCTTACAGTTACTAAATCAAAAAATAATTGAAGTGAAATTTGAAAATGTTAGTATAATTTAAATTTAAATTTATGGATTTTTTAAATTTAAAAATAAAGTTTTTTAAAAAAATATTATTACGTTTGTACCCAGACAAAAAACCTAGGTAAAACACAACTTTTGAAACATTAAAAATGTTTATAATTGTTACATAAAAATTTTCACTTCGCAATATTTGTTTAAACTATTCTAATTTTACTGGCGTATTTCATCCATTTTCCTACCTTTTTTCATAATATCCACTATTTATTCCTATTTAATTTATCTTTAATTTTAAAATTTGTATATTAATAATCATCTTATTCAAAATCTTAATTTAAAGTTTTCGGTTCTCTCATAAATTTTATCAGTTATTTCATCTATAATACTCTGAGAGGAGATAGTTTTTTATTTACGAATGTTTTAAAAAAGCCACTTTTTTTCAATTTCCAATCATCATTCCTGCTCATTTCGACGGAAGATTTTTACTTTAAAAACATTACTCTACTATCGACCGGTAGGCGGCAGTACAGTCGATCATCTCATTAAGTTCAGGGGGTGAAAATCTAGGCTTAGTTAAATCTCGATTCGCATGTTAAAATACAATCGGTCTGTCCAGTCATATCTTGGTAGAAAGCATCTAAAAAAACGATTTTAGCAATTGTTTCATCGGCTTACCATTATGCTTTCCTGTTTCCAACCTTCCATACATTCATATTTTTGGGTGCAGGATAACACAATGGTAAACTAACGAGTCAACCGTTAAAATCGGGTTTTTAGGTATTTTCCACCAAGATATTACTTGGCAGACTAATTGCGTTATAATTATCGAGATTTAACTAATCCTAGAATTTCAGCCGTGAACTAGATGAGGTGATTGTCTGTGCTGACGTCTCCCAGTCTACTAGGCAAGAAGCTCTTTCGTTTTAGGCAACCCCCCTTTCGCACCATTAGCTTAGTTGATCATTTGCAGTCATGCAATTTTCTCTGATTTGTTCGTTTGCGTGTTTGATGTTTCTTCCTATGTAACGTGAATATGAGTCAGACCCGTCGTCGTTTACAAAGATACCCAACTGGTGAATCCCTGATTTAGGCTTCTATCCTCCGTGTTTATATTTAGCCTTAATCAAAGAGCACACCAACACAAAGCATAGTAATGTGTCGACGTAATAACTTCCTTGTGCTGCGTAATTGCCAAGTCACAAAATAATCATTAACTAAAGGTGTAGAGACTAGAAGTAATTTGTGAATTAAAATGCCAGAGTTAATAAGAGGGCTAAACTTGGCTCTACACATGATCTTGGAACTTTTTAGGGTCAAAGAATCATGAGACTTAGCATATTTTTGATGCCAAGAGATGTTTTTAATGTGATTTAACTGTCCTTTTATCATATACATAAGCAGTTTCATTAGTATTTTATTCAACATATTCTGAGTATGTCTAGTAAGGAGACCATCCTTGTTAGGGTAAAATTTTTGTGATAAGGCTTTCACAAAAATCTTTTTCTACTTGTGAAAATAGTGATTCATTAATTTTCGTATGACACCGAACTATTGACGTTCAATCGTGCCGTAATACAAATAAAAAAGTTCGTGATCTCCTATATGGCTTCTTAGTTTCGTCTTTAGTCATTCAGCTAATAAAAGAAAGTGGAATTGTTGTTGTATTTAATTGCTTACATTGTAGTAGGAATCAGAGAATAACAGAGAATGCGATTATCTTTAATTTAAATTTGTTGTAGAGATTTAAATGAATCCACTCTTTTGAAATATGTTGTTCTAAATTGCAAATAAGATTGAAAATTATCAAGAACAGTATTTGTAGTGAAAATACTTAACGCATGCTTAATTTTACTATATTTGAAGACCCATCTCGGAAATTCATCAATGTTTTATGATACATAATTTGTTTTTGTATTTTTGGCTTTTTAAGGATATTGCTGCGGAAATTTTGCCTAGGAGATAAAGCTACTATAAGATTTTCAGCATGTCTTTACGTATTGTTATACACTATTAAACTAAAGAATCCTACTGTAAAACACAAAACACTGAAATATTTCAACAAATGATATACAGCAAGACTCACTGTAAAACTATGAGGGACATGCAGAATATAGAATCATAGGAATTTTGAATGGTCGAACATCAGAAAACAGCTTGTTGAAAAGATAAGTGGACTAGTCAAGACGAAACCTTGCAAGACTGACCGGCATCCATAGTACTGTATCAATTAATAAGTAATCACTGTTACAGCTCTGCAGCATTTGCTATTTGCTACATACTCACTTCATCGCTTGCATATAATATCTCTATTCCGACCAATGAGGATGCTTCATAGTACAAGCAAGTAAACGTTTTGTATACAAGCGACGATGTGAATATGCAGTAAATGTTGCAGATTTTTAACAGTGATTGCAACAAAAAAAATGTAGTTAGTATTGGAGTACAAATTGGAAGTATTGCAATAAATTTTGCAGGAGAAATAAAGGACTTTACAATAAGTATTAGAGGTAACTATTGCAGTAAGCACTGGAAGTATTTATTGTTTCATTGTCAATATGTATTGGACGTAAGTAGTGAAAAAATATAGCAGTATATATTACACTAATTTTGCACTATGTATTGGAGGTATGTATTGCAATAAGTATTGGAAGTATTGCAATATGTATTACAAATATGTACTGCAATAAGTTTTAAAAGTATTGTAGTAATACAGAGGGGCAAACGAGGGTAACTTTCCAAGGTTAAAGATGCGATTAAAAATTAAAGATATTGTGCGATGCTTTGCAAATATGATAACAAAAAGAAAAGTCATTTACACGAAAATCAAATAGCGATTTAAAAATAAAAAAACAAATAAATAAATAGTGTATAGTACTTGCTCACATTTCTACCTATAAACTACAAAAAGATAGGTATTTATTTCCCCTTATTATTTTTCTCTATTTTCTTTCTTTTTATCCTAATAAACATAACATGAATTTATGTGTCAGTAATGACATCCTAACCATAATCCATGACGCACACTTTTCCTCATATACGCTTCACATTCTACACACGTGCATCTGGGCAAAATAACGTTGAATAACCTATCTTAACTCCCACGTGCATGTTACGGATTTTGAAACTTTCACGTACGAACCGTGAAAGAACACAGGTGTTGATAGTAGTATTTCCACAAATAAAACAACCAAGGATAAATAATTCTATAATAAAAAACTTCCGTATTTTAATCAAAATATCCCAGTAAAATATCCACCACAAAAATTACATGCTGTCATGAAAATACTGGTGATTGTTATCACTTTAAACTCTGATAGTGTTATATATTTCAGTAAAATTTCACTTAAATCTATTTTCCTGGTTTTTTTTCTTTATTTTTTGCAATTGCGATCAATTTTGATATTTCTTTTCCTTCAAATATTTTCTATTAGGTTGCAAGGTTGCAAGTATTTTCTATTAGGTTTTCTTCCAGAAAGAAAATGATTGTTCAATCATAAAATAAATCTCAGTTGAGAAAAATGATTTTAATCATGCACATTCTTTTTCGGAAGGTAACCGAAGAAATAAAATATGTTTTCGATTAGACAAAATAACTAAAAATAATAAATAAATAAATAAACAGAGCTTGCATACTCCTGCAACATATGTTGAATGCCCCAACATAGGTAAAAAGTGTTTATGAATTTGGTTTGTCTCGCTATCTATCCGTTCTCTAACTCTCATAAATGTACGGGTGTAAAGGTATAGATATCTTAAATTATCATGTATATTTTATATGTTATTAAGGTTTATTACAGAATGCTTGGCTGGTTGGTTGTGTGAGGTTTATGGCCTAAAATCCTTTAACCCCTTAACGCGCAGTGTTGCCGGGTCGGCAACACCTAAAGTTCCCCCTGTTTAGAGACACAAAAACTCCATGAACATTCCAAAAACTACTCTAATGGCTACTTTAAATCTTTCTTATGAGTTCTAGATGGCAGCACCACAGAGATCAAACTCTACTGTTTTTAAATAGTAGGTAAAATGTTTTACTGTAATACGCGCTTCACAGCAATGCTCTTCTCACTGCGCTTATCAATGCTTTACTTATGGGAGGTTACCACTTCGGCAACAGCTGTATAATTAAAATGGTTAGTGCAATCTTTACAAAACAATACATGTGTACTCCTTTAGGCCTAAATAGGTTGCCTAATTTTTTTTTTCTTTAAATTCCAACTGTAAAGAGTAGTGCGCCGGAAAGGGTTAAGAGGCTCGCTGCACCAACAGAATGTTTGATATTGAATGTTTGGTATGTATCTCGTTTCATAAAATAAAAAATAAAAACTCTAAACAACATTTTATTTACATAGGAAAATTTTTTATGTCTAAGGCATGATTTTTTGTTCTTGTTATCAATTGTTGACATTTTTTGTTCTCTCTTTTTCCAATTTCTTTTATTTCTGGAGTAATAACTTCTCACAGCAAGGAAATGTTTGATGAATTCTAGAATCATGATTGACTGAGAAGAATGAATGTTTTAATCACGTATATAAGGTTTGCAAAGGAAAATGTACTTTAGATTTAAAGAAAAAAATGAAAGTGCGTACAAAAAAAATCAACCAATGGCGATAGTTTTAATGTTCTTTCCACGAATTTTAAACCAGAATCATAATTTCTGTGAAAAAGCAGAAACTTTATTATTTTTTCTTCTCCATCCAATTTATTTCTATTAAGTTGTAATTATTATTTTATTTAGAAAAATCATTGATCACTGTTGTTTGATTGAGTAAAATTAATGCTTTTGATAATTTACACAAAAATTTTCAGAGAATAATATTTAGATTAAGCAGTGGCGCAGCGAGGGGGGGTTTTGGGGGTTAAACCCCCCCCCCCCCCCCCAGAGCCATGACAAAAATACAAAAATTTCCACTTTTATGAACCGAATCATAAAAAACAAAACTAAAGTTAGAATTTTATTTGTTTTGTTTTCGAAATCTGCCGCTTTATTGAATCAAATTTTATTCAAAAATTTGACTCATTTAAGCGGCAGTAATGTATTTTCTTTGAAAAATAGGGAAAGCACATAGTAACAGTATCAGTATCGAAAACTGGTCACTCAAAAATTTCGGAAAAGGCCGGCATTCATTTGTACTATTGGAAATCAGCCGAAGGCTAAAAGGAATGGTCATTTCCTGTCGCTGCCAATGCCGTCTCGGGTTTTTCAATACTGCACCACTGGGGGGGGAGGGGGGTCTTCATTAGTTGCATCTGTTTCTTGCTCTTTTTTTGGAAACGGGACTGCACTCTCGAATTCCAGGAAAAATACAAAAACACATGCTCGCCTGCTTTGAAGGATAGACTTAATTCCACAAACATTCTGTTGTTAGTTGCTGTAGTGCTAAGGTTTCCTTTGTTGTGCGTTTCGCTATGGAGGATATTAAATCCTCTTCAGAGAAGAAAATTATGAAAAAGATGGATATAAGAGATCATTTTTTTTTTTTTTTTTTTTAATTTCGAATTCCTTCAAGCATTCTTGAAATCCAGGTATGTTTGGAAAGTATATAATTCGTTTATATTTGTGTTTCTGGAAAGATATTAACAGCGCTGTGCGAAAGGGGGAGGGGAGGGCGGTCGCCCCGGGCGCAGAGATTTAGGGGGCGCCAAATTTCTAACTACTTACTACTACTTTAAAGGGACTACTTTCAGACAATTTTTTAAATTAATATTTATTTTTATTTAAAAAACGCCCGAAATAGGCAAGTGGGTAAACGGGAAAAAAGTTACCTGAAAAACAGTTATCGGAAAAAAGTGACATGACTACAAAAGCGAAAAAATTTACCGGAAAAAAAGGGACATAGAATTGATTTTGGGAAATTATTATTGATTTTGGGAATTTATTATTGATTTTGGGGATTCATAGGTTAAGTATTTAGGGGGGGGATTAGGGGGAGGCTCTTAATTTAGGTAAATGGGTTTTTCGTGCTGAATTAACTGTTTTGGTTCAGTTTTTGGACATACCCCCCCCCCCCCATCCGTAACCTCTCAAATTAAATCAATAGTTTTTTACGCAGATTTATCCGATTCGCTTGGAATTTCGGACATAGGTTCATTATGATAAGCTGTATTTCTGATTAGTTATAGGGTTCTTTTGCTTATTATAAAGGGAGGATGGTCAATTAACCCCCTCCCCCCACAAATTAGATAGATCGGTTTTTATGCAAAATTATCCGATGCATTTCAAATTTTAGATAGAGATTCTTTCTGATAAGGTGAATCCCTGAATAGTTTTAAGAGTTTAATGAGTAAGTATAAAGGGGAGAGTGGACGGGGGATAATCCCCCTTAAATTAAATAAATGGCTTTTCATGCAGAATTATCCTATTTGCTTCGAATTTAGGACATAGGTTCGTTATGACAAAACGTATCTCTGATTAGTTACGGCGTTCTTTTCCTTATTATAAAGGGGGTGGGCAAGCAATTATTTCTCCCTAAAATTCGATAAATCGGTTTTATGCAAATCGTTATTTTATCCG
This sequence comes from Maratus speculifer, assembly GCA_964019185.1. NCBI lineage: Eukaryota > Metazoa > Arthropoda > Arachnida > Araneae > Salticidae > Maratus > Maratus speculifer. The sequence continues at coordinate 311,913,200 of OZ025297.1, read as the reverse complement.
ATGTATTTCAAATTTTAAATATAGGTTCTTTCTGATAAGGTGAATCCCTGAATAGTTTTAAGGGTTTAATGGCTAAGTATAAAGGCAAAAACAGAGGATAACTTCCCTTAAATTAAATAAATAGCTTTTATGCAGAATTATCCGATTTGCTTCAAATTTTGGATGTAGCTTCTTTATGATAAAGCGTATTCCGGATTAGTTATGAGGTTCTTTTGCTTATTATGAATAGGGATACGGACGATTATCCTCCCTTAAATTAGATAAATTGTTTTTTATGCATAATTATCCGATGTATTTCAAATTTTTGATGTAAGTTTTTTCTCATAAAGTGGATCCCTAAATAGTTTTAAGGGCTTAATGGCTAAATATAGAGGGGGGGGGGGAACTGGGGATAACCCCACTTAAATTACATAAATGGCTTTTTACGCAGAATTATCCGATTTGCTTCAAATTTTGGATGTAGTTTCATTATGGTAAGACGTATAAGCTAATGAATGTAGTTAAAATAGGGAGGGATGCAGCAGTCCCTCCAGGAAACTCTTTCGAGGAAAGAAGCTTGCTTTTCCCATTCGACGGAGGGGGATGTCCGGTAGATATCGCGGGCGGCTAGACTCTCAGGAAATTTGTCGATCAGGGGATTTCCCTGTAAAGGTTTGCCACAAAAATATTCAAGTAGCATAAAAAAGCGAGTTGAATGCAATTGAACGCAAATAACAAATAAAAACAAATTTTCTTTATTTTTTAATTTAATGATTGACAACTATTATGTCAGAAAACATTATAACACATTTTACCTTTTTTCTTATATTGATTAATTTCCATTCATTTTGCATTTAAAACTGGTTTATTTATTTATTTTTTTTATTTGTGAAAAAAGTAATATACTAAATCATTTGTTGTAATTGTTATTTTAATTTACACCAAATATTTATCATTTAAAACTGATTTTTACTAATTAATGTCCCATATTATGCATCACAAAATATAATATAAAACATTAAAAAAATGTATGGTAGAAAACTTTTATGTACAAACTATATTGTATGTCACGAACGAATGAACTAGTGAATGCATTAATTTGTAGTAATAAAAATAGTTTTTTTATTACTATCTTATGTTAGTAATTAGAAAGTTATTGTTTAAAAACCTGTAGTTCTCGGTAGGTCTTCAGGTTTGAACGCTTAAAAAATAAAAACAGATTTAAATTAAAAAAAAAAAAACGATTTTAAGAAAAATAGGATATTTTTTTCTTTGTTACGATATTTATAGAATACTGAAAAATGCTATGCAGCAACATAAATCACAATTTTAAATGCAAATAGCTATTGAGGATATATAAACAAACACTTAAAACTATTCAGGGATTCACTTTATGAGAAAGAACCTATAGCCAAAATTTGAAATACATTGGATAATTGTGCATAAAAAATAATTTATCTAATTTAAGGGGGGGAGGAATAATCGCGGCCCCCCTTTTTAGTTAGCAAAAGAACCCCATAACTAATCAGGGATACCCTTTATCTTAATGAACCAACATTCAAAAGTTGAAGCAAATCGGATAATTCTGCGTAATAAGCTATTTATTTAATTTAAGACAGGTTATCCCCCATGCACCCTCTATACTTAACCATTAAACTCCCAAAATTCTTCAGGCATTATGGACTGTGACGACGTACTGACAACTTTAATCGTGCACTGCAGAAGACTCAACTGCAGAAGATAAATAGCGAAGTCTTATTCTGAAAAGGTATGCATAGTTGAAAGTATCTTCATTCAAAAGCTGTTAAGAGCAGGTGCTATTGACCTCAGGGGATATGCCTAGAAAATAATTGCACTGGTCTAGCGGCTATGAGCTGAGGGGGACACTGGGATTATTGAGCATCGAGAGGGAAGGAAAGTAGTTGGAAGAGAGACATGTGCTGGTAATGTACAAGAAAGTACATTGATGTAAGATGGCTTAGATGTGCTAAGCGAAATGTAATATTGGAGTGAATCTCCTATGTAGTTGTAATGTCGTTTTATTTATTTTTTTAATAATTGGTCTATGGTTCTAATAAAGTACTTGAGGAATTAAAAATATTGATGAACTTAACAAATAAACCAACTTAGTAAAAAGAAACTTACGGCGCGACAAACAACCTATATCTAAAATTGTTTGAAATAACACGTTGGATAATTCTGCTTAAAAACCATTTATCTTATTTAGGGCGGAGGGAAGGGGGTAATCTTCCATTCCCAAAATTAATCAGGCCAGCATCTTTTCAGTATGAACGTATATCCAAAAATTGAATCAAAGCAGTTTATTCAGCATGAAAAAAAACATTCACTTAAATTAAAAGCCAAACCCTGACCTTCCCCCCCCCCCATTTCATACTTAGCCAATAAATCCCCAAAATCAATTCCTTGTCACTTTTTTCCGGTAATATTTTTATCTTGTCCCTTTTTCCCGGTAACTTTTTTCCGTGTCATTTTTTTTCCACTTTTGTAGTTTGTCACTTTTTTCTGATAACACTTTTATCTAAATTCAGGCAAGTAGATATCATGATTAAAAAGCTATGTAACTGAGAAATGTTCTTCTTTCTTCGATAAGATCTTTCAGAAGACGATTCTCACAGTTGCCAACTTGTACGGTTTTGCGCGCAGATAAAACAATCGCGGAAAAATGCAAATTTCATGAAAGGATCGCCGAAAAAGCACACATTTTTTTAATATTTCGTGAAAAAACGACAACTTCGTCAATGTATTTGTCAACGAACTTTGTCAAAAGATCGCCGAAAAACAAGAATTTCCTGTGCGGATCGCGGAGAAAACGGCAATTTCACCAAATATCGCAGATAAAACGCTGATTTCGTCTGAAGACCGCGGGGAAAACGTCGATTTCGTCTAATGACGATTTCGTTAAAAAATCGGGGGGAAAAACGCCGTTTTCGAGAAAAGATTGCTTAAAAATATTTTGTCAAAAGATCATTGAAAAAAAAGGCTGCTTTCATCAAAAGATCAAGGAAAAATGCCGATTTCGTCAATAGACCGCGGGGATAAAACGACGTTTTCAAGAAAAGATCGCGTAAAATTGCAAATTTTGTCTAAAGATCGTCGAAAGAAACGCCGATTTCATAAAAAAACACAGTGAAAAACACCGATTTCGTCAAAAGATCGCGAAAAAACCGCCGATTTCGACAAAAGATTGCAATAAATCGCCAATTTTGCTAAATCATCGCAGATAAATCGCTGATTTCGTCTAGAGGTCGCGGAAAAACGCCGATTTCGTCAAAAAATCGCAGAAAACCGCCGATTTTGACAAAAGATCACAATAAATCGCCGATTTTGCTAAAATATCGCAAATAAATCGCTGATTTCGTCTGAAGTCGCGGGAAAACGCCCATTTTTCTAAAGATCGCGGATAAACCCTCTTAAAGGGGGGGGGGGTAACTCGCGGAATCCTCCCCCCCTCCCCCGCCAATTTCCGAAAAAAAAATTCTACCAGAATCATCCCTGAAGTAACTCTATCCCCCCCCCAGAGCCGAATTCTGGCTGCGCCACTGGATTAAGTAATGTTAAAACTCTAACAACAACAAAAAAAAAGCTCACATGCAAATTACAGGTTTTTAAACTTGGCCATATAAACAAATAATAAAGAAATACTGATATGAGAGTGTAAATTAATATGTCAGGCAAAAATGGAAATAAAGAAATAAGTCAACAATCAAAATTTTCGCATTTCTTTAAAAGCAATTTCTCCAAAAAATATTTCAATACTTCACCTTCACCAAAATTATTTTTCAATTTGCCTCCAAACCTACAAGCTGCCATTTCCAATGTTGTTGATTTTTATTACTACATTTCTACTCTGATATTATAGTTCATATCTTTCTAAAATCAAATTTCTTAAAGCTATTGAGGTGCAGTTATTTCTTCCATCAGCAAAATTACTGATCAAGGTTGTTCGGCTGAAGAAAATTAATAATTTTAATAATTTATATTAACTTTTTCATAGAAAAAAATTAAATTAACTCATAAAAATCATAAAAAAATGCGTGCATTTTTAAAAATTTTAAATCTTGGATTAACAAGCAATAAAGAAATATCTCCTGATATAAATGAATGTATCAGGAAAAACTGAAAATAAAGAAACAGGTCAACAATAATATTTTTTGCATTTCTTTAAAATTAATCCCTCAACAATATATCTCAATAATCCATTTTCCCCAAAATTATTTTCCGATTTCTCCCCAAAACTAAAAATTGTCATCCAAATACTGTTGATTTTTAGCACTACTTGTTCATGTCTTTCTAAAACATAACCTCTTAAATCTTATTGAGGTGTAATGATTTCTTCCATCGGTAAAATTATTGATCACTATTGTTCGGTTGAAGAACATTAATAATCTCATTAATTTATAGTAAAATTTTCGGAAAACAAAAACAAACAAAAAAAGTTTTAAATTAACAAATGAAAACTATATATTAAAAAAATGCTCACATGCATTTCACACTTTTTAAAACTTGGACATATAAACAAGCAATAAAGAAATATCTCGTGACATAAATTAATGTATCAGGCAAAAAATGAAAATAAAGAAATGTGTCAACAATAAAAAATTTTACATTTCTTTAAAAGTAATCCTTTAACAAAATATCTCAATCATCCACATTTCCCAAAATTATTTTCCGATTTCTCCCGAAACCTAAAAATTGTCATCCAAATACTGTTGATTTTTAGCACTACTTGTTTATGTCTTTCTAAAACACAATCTCTTAAATCAATTGAGGTGTGATGATTTCTTCCATCGGCAAAATTATTGATCACTATTGTTCGATTGATGAGCAATAATAATTTTATTAATTTATAGTAAAATTTTCGGAGAAAAAAAGTTTTAAATTAACAAATGAAAATTATATATATATGCATATCTATATATAGATTCCAACGTCATTTCATATGTTTAAAAACTCTGACGTATGGACAAGCAATAAAGAAATATCTCGTGACATAAATTAATGCATCAGGCAAAAAATGCTAATAAAGAAATAATTCAACAATAAAAATTTGCGCATTTCTTTAAAAGCAATTTCTCCAAAAAATATCTCAATAATCCGTCTTCTCAAATATTATTTTTCACCCCCCCCATCAAACCTACATGCTATCATCCCAATGCTGTTGATTTTTATCAATACTTTTCTACTCCGATATTATAGTTCATATCTTTCTAAAACCTAATCTCTTAAATCTATTGAGGTGAAATCATTTCTTCCATCAACAAAATTATTGATCACTTAAAAAAAAGGGGGGGGGGAATCCTAATATATAAAAACAAAAATAATTGCCCATTTACTTGTTATAGATTTTATAACTTCGACGTATAAAAAAATTATAAAGAAATATAGTGTGAGAGTATAAACTAATGTATCAGACACACGTTCAAATAAAGAAATAAGTCAACAATAAATAATACTGCATTTCTTTAAAAGTAATCTCACAACAAAATATCTCAATAATCCATCTTTCCCAAAATTATTTTCCACCCCCCTCCTCCCCCAAGCCTAAAAGTTGTCATCCAAATACTGTTGATTTTTTATCACTACTTTTTTACTCCGATATTATAGTTGATATCTTTGGAAAACCTAACCGCCATTGAGGAGTAATTATTTCTTCCATTAGCAAAATTATTGATTACTGTTGTTCTTTTTAGGAAAATTTATGATTTTAATATTTTAATACGGAATTTTTCAAAGAAAAAGGATGCCTTAGATTGAAAAAGAAAAGCCTGTAAATAAAAACAAAAACAATTGCTACCCGCGTGAAATAGATTTTATAACTTCGACGTATAAACAAGCAATAAAGTAATATAGTGTGAGACCATAAATTAATGTATCAAATGAAAATAAAAAAATAAATCAACAATACAAATTTTTGCATTTCTTTAAAAGTAATTCCTCAACAAAATGACTTAATAATCGACCTTCACAAAAATTTATTTCCCAATTTCCCCAAAAGCTACAAGCTGTCATTCAAATACTGTTGATTTTAATCAGTACTTTTCAATCCCGATAAAGTTCATCTCTTTGTAAAGCCTTATCTCTTAAATTAATTTTCATGTTCTTCCAATTCTTACTAGTTTTATTGTTTATCATTCTCCAATCTTGAGATGTAATTGTTTCTTCCAGCAAGGAAATGCTTGATCAATCTTAAAATCCTCTTCGACTCATAAATGTTTCAAGCAAGCTATTTTTTTATGTTTAATTTTGAAAGCAAAAAAGATGTAGTCGAATAAATGAAATAACTCGAAAATTAAAATACAGTACCTGACTTCTTAAACCTATTGAGGTGTAATTATTTCCCTCATCGGCAAAATACTTACCACTGTTGTTCGTTTTAAGAAAATTAATGATTTTAATAGTTTAATATAGAATTTTTCAAAGAAAAAAGATGACTTGGATTAAAAAATGAAAATCCTGACAAAACAAAAGCAAACAAAAACAATTACCCATCCAAAGCTCATATTTTTCTAAAACCTCACCTCCTTGAATTTATTTTCCTGTTTTCCTATTTTATGCTATTTTATTGTCTATCATTCTCCAATCTTAAGATGTAATTGTTTCTTCCAGCAGGGAAATGATTGATCAATCCCAAAATCTTTTTTGACTCATAAATGTTTCAAACAGGTTATTTTTTCATGCTTAATTTTTAAAAGGGGAAAAAAGATGCAGTCGATAAAATGAAATAACTGGGAAATTAAAATACAGTAAATGACTTCTTAAATCTATTGAGGTGTAATTATTTCTTTCGGCGTATAAACAAGCAATAAAGAAATATAGCGTGAAAATATAAATTAATATATCAAGAAAAAAATGAATAAGTCAACAGTAAAAACTTTTGCATTTCTTTAAAAGCAATTCCATAACAAAATATCTTAATAATCTATCTTCACTAAAATTTATTTTCCTATTTTCCCAAAGCTACAAGCTGTCATCCAAATACTGTTGATTTTAATCACTACATTTCTACTCCCATAAAGTTCATATCTTTCTAAAACCTCACCTCTTAAATTTATTTTCCTGTTTTTCCATTTCTTACTAGTTTTATTGCTTATCACTCTCCAATCTTGAGATGTAATTGTTTCTTCCAGCAAGGAAATGAGTGATCAATTCCAAAATCCTCTTCGACTTATAAATGTTTCAAGCAAGCTATTTTTTATGTTTAATTTTGAAAGGAAAAAAGATATAGTCGATAAAATGAAACATCTGGTAAATTAAAATACAGTACCTGACTTCTTAAATCTATCGAGGTGTAATTATTTCTTTTGACGTATAAACAAGCAATAAAGAAATATAGTGAGAGAGTATAAATTAATAATGTATCAAGAAAAAAATGAAAATAAAGATATAAGTCAACAATACGAAATTTTGCATTTCTTTTAAAAGTAATTCCTCAACAAAATATCTTAATAATCGACCTTCACCAATATTTATTTCCTATTTTCCCCAAAGCTACAAGCTGTTATCCAAATACTGTTGATTTTAATCATTACTTTTCAATTCCGATGAGGTTCATATCTTTATAAAGCCTCATCTCTTAAATTTATTTTCATGTTTTCCCATTTCTTACCAGTTTTATTGTTTATCATTCTCCAATCTTGAGATATAATTGTTTCTTCCAGCAAGGAAATGATTCATCAATCCCAAAATCCTCTTCGTCTCATAAATGTTTCGAGCAAGATGCTTTTTAATGCTTAGTTTTGAAAGGAAGAAAGATGTAGTCGATTAAATGAAATAACTGGAAAATTAAAATACAGTTTGTTTGTTTGGGTTTATGTCGGCCAATTATCTACACCCGGGATATGGAGCCTAAAGTGGGGGGGGGGGGGGGGGTGTTTTCTCCGTTGGGGTCTTTTTAAGGGAATCTAACCGGTATTTATGCACGGAAACCCACGATTCGAAGAAAACTACGGAAAACTCTGAACGGTTAGGCCGACGGCCGTGACTGGGTTCGAACCCTGCACCTGCCGTCATCCAGTTTCGGAGGCAGAGCCCATCGGCAACTGGGTTAAAATGCAGTAGAACTTCGCTAATTCAAAATTCCAGTTAATTCTAACCGATTTTATTTTTGAAAATTACATTTTAATAGATTAATTGAAAAATTGAAATATTGTACTAAAAAGGAGTACTTTTTATAACAAAATTTTTCGGATTAGAGGGTGAATGTCAGCAAAAACGCCTAGAAAAAAAAAATAAACGCAAAGCACGCTTTTTTTTACAGTTGAATATAATAAATAAAAAAGAATATTGCCCAGTTAAACTGATGGCATTGAGCTCACAGGCTACGCATACTAATTGTACATTACAGCCTTGTATTTTCGTTAATTCCGTTCGAAAAAAAATTAAGGAGGGGAAACAGCTCTCCTTTTTCTCCGTTTTTATACTTAATCATTGAACCTCCTAAACTATCAAGTACATGCTTTATCATATTAAAAAACCTATATCCAAAATTCAGAGCAAATCGGATAATTCTTAATAAAAACCCATTTAGCATTTATATAATTTAAGAGGAGTTATTTTTCTCTTTTATACTTAACCATTAAACTTCCAAAACTATTCAAAGATTTGAACGAAATCTGACAATTCTGATTGAAAAATCCATTTATACAAGTTAAGGGGAGGAGCATTAGAACCCCCGTTCCCTCTGTTTATATTTATTCAGTGAAAACCTAATAACAGCCACGGAATCGCCTCATCAGAATGATCCTATATCTAAATTTTGAACGAAAACTGTTAATTCTGCATGAAAATTTGTTTGTATCAATTAAGGGGGGGCATGATCCCCCCGTTCCCCCTATTTATACTTATTCAATAAACACCTAATGACAGTCACGGAATCGCCTCATCAGAAAGATCCTATATCTAAATTTTGTACGAAAACTGTTAATTCTGCATGAAAATCCAGTTTATAACAATTAAGGGGGGGGCATGAGCCCCCCGTTCCCCCTGTTTATATTTATTCAATGAACACCTAATGACAGTCACGGAATCGCCTCATCAGAATGATCCTATATCTAAATTTTGAACGAAAACTGTTAATTCTGCATGAAAATCCCGTATATACCAATTAAGAGGAGGGGGGGCATGAGCCCCCCCGTTCCCCCTGTTTATACTTTTTCAATGAGCACCTAATGACAGTCACGGAATCGCCTCATCAGAATGATCCTATATCTAAATTTTGAACGAAAACTGTTAATTCTGCATGAAAATCCCGTATATACCAATTAAGGGGGGCATGAGCCCCCCCGTTCCCCCTGTTTATACTTATTCAATGAACACCTAATGACAGTCACGGAATCGCCTCATCAGAATGATCCTATATCTAAATTTTGAACGAAAACTGTTACTTCTGCATGAAAATCTCGTTTATATCAATTAAGGGGAGGGGCATGAGCCCCTATGACCTCAGGCTATGATAGCCTGTGAGCTAAAAAATACTCAGTAATGTAAAAGTACAAGATACGTACACGAATAAAAACAAAAATTGCTCTGTATGCTTACTCGTACAAGCCAACTTTATGGGCTGTCCATAGATGATGTCACACATTTTTTCAATATTTCTGACCCCTTCCCCACCATTGTCACAAAGTGTCACACTTCACCGTCAGGGGTGGGTTTTTGCCGGCAGAAAATGGTTTCTACCGTGCTAGTGGCAGAAAGTGATTATAACCGGTTTTTACTGGCAGAAACTGTCAACAACTGGCATAAATTCATTTCATGACACACTCTGAAACTTTTTTAGAAGTATTAAATTGCTTATAAGTAGTAGGAAAACAACAGTTTAAGGACAGCCGGCGGCGGAGCGGCGGAGCCGTCCCGCCGCCGGTGCCACCACCGTTCCGCCGCAGCAAACCGTCCCGCCGCCGCCACCACCGTCCCTCCTGCGCCCACCATGCATCTCCCTCCACAAACGCCCCCTAGTGGAAAAAAGGAACATTCTATTATAACAGGGTAGGTGAACAACCTTCCCTAATTAAAAATATTATCAATCACATCTCAACTCGGAATCATACTATATGATGAAGATTAAATTTATATTTGAATTTTGAACAACCGTAATTTTAATGAGTATTATTAATTAAGTGAAACAATTAAAATCTCAGTTTTTAACCATTTTATTTAGATTTCTTCAACTACAAGATGAGATTATCAATTTAACACAAGAAAGTTAAACATATATTTGAATTTTGCTTGATAGACATCTTAATGAGTAGTATTAATTAAGTAAAAACAATAGAAAATATCCAGTTTTATAGAAAAAGACTGATTTCTTACGATTTTTATCAACTATATGATCAATGTAACTACTTACAAGTTGAAAGTTAAACATGTATCCTAGTTTTTCAACAGCTATAGCCTTAATGAGTATCGTTAATTAAGTAAAAAAACAATGGAAAATATCAAGTTTTATGGAAAAAGACTGATCTCTTGCGATTTTTATCAACTTAAGAGAGAAAACTTAAACATACATTTCAGTTTTTCAACAGCTATAACCTTAATGAGCATTCATAATTAAGTAAAAAACAATGGAAAATATCGATTTTTATAGAAAAAGACTGATTTCTTACGATTTTTATCAACTGCAACATCAGTGTATCGACTTACATGTTGAAAGTTAAACATGCATTCTAGTTTTTCAACAGCTATAATCTTAATGAGTATCGTTAATTAAGTAAAAAACAATGGAAAATATCAAGTTTTATAGAAAAAGACTGATTTCTTACGATTTTTTCAACTCAAACTTCAGAATATCAATTTGATAGAAAGAAATTTAAGCATGCATTCGAGATTTGAACAACCATTTCCTTCACGAACATTAATAATTAAGCAAAACAACGGAAAATATTAAATTTTTAACTGATTTCTTCATATTTATTTTATTTATATATATATATATATATATATATAAAATCAGAATACACAACTTAAAATAGAAATTTAAACATATTTTTTAGTTTTTGAACAGTCGTTACCTCAAAGAATTTCAATAATTGAACAATTAACAAAGGAAACTAATGATTTTTTAACGAAAAAAGACGAATTAAACGAATTTGGTTAACTTTTACTCTAAATGGAAATTTCATCATACTTTTATATACTAAGTAGAATTTTAATGCATAAACGAACAAATTTCAGTAAATATTCAACGCACACGCAAATATGAAAACAACACCTGCTTCTTGTGACGTCATATTGAAACCAAAACTTATTCCTCCGAAGTCCCTCACCATACCTTTTCACCCCCATCTCCCCCAATTTTTTACCTTAGGTAGGGAAATGGACAATGCAATGACCTCTCATTCTTGTATATTTAGAAGTCTGGGAGAAAAAAAGAGACATTTTATACACTCCAATTTCATAACAGTTACCGCAATATCCCAAAATTTGAATTTTGGAAGACATAATCAGTATAATTAATTAAACAAAATAATAAAAATATTATTTTTTAAGGGGAAAAGGTGAATTTAACCGAATTTGATTAGTTTTACAATAGTCTTTTGAACAACAACTTGGAAATATAGATTTCTAACAGAAGAATTAAACGTATATTTTAATTTTAACAACAAAAACTTAACAAGTATCATTAATTCAACAAAAATAAATATCAATTTTAAAGAAAAGACGAATTTGAATAATTTTACACTAGTATTTTCAAAAGCAACGTAGAAATATCAATACTTATTCACATATTTCACTTATTCACTGTATTCAGTACTATATTTAATAAATATGGATACAATTTAAGAATTTTCTAATCTATAATTAAATATTAGCTGTATATTTAATGTTATTCATGTTTTCAACATTAGTTCATAATCGTGAATTTTGTATTTTAAATACCATGTATTCAGGTTCAGATTATTTTCACTTGAAATCATACAGAATTTTTTAACAGAGTTTGTTTTTGAAATCATTGAAGCAACTGTATTTAATATTTTTAACACCAATTTTCTAAGATTTTCTAACATTTTCCGATTATACATTCTTCAGAAGTACATTTCTAAATGTTACAATCACTTTACATATCGAAAAGATATCATTGAAGCAACTGTATTTAATTTTTTAATACCAATTTTCTAAGATTTTTTAACATTTTCCGGTTATACATTCCTCAAAAGTTATTATTACGTATTCTAAACAATAGAAAATATTAATTTTAAGAATAAAAAGACGAATTTAAACAAATTTTATTAGTTTTACACTATTTTTTCTCACCTCCAACACGGATATATCAATTTTAACAGAAGAATTAAACGTATATTTTAGTTTTTAACAACAAAAATGTAATAAGTATCATTAATTAAACAAAAATAAATATCAATTTTCAAGAAAAGACAATTTTTTACACAAATTTTCAACTTTGAAATACATTTGCTTACATATATTGTTACAGTATATTACTAAACTTAAACTTTTTAAAAAGTTTGAATGTCTTTACAAAGGGTTCATACTTATATTTTTCACGTCTTAACTGCATTCGAAATCTTACAACAAAAGTATACTTTTATTATTATTATTATTATTATTCTAGAAAACCTAAAAAATCGTTTCTTGCTGCTTTAGACACTTGACATATTAAAACTACTCTACCCATATAATTAATCAAATTAGGACATGATTCATCTTACACTTCAAAATTTCTGAATTTTTACAATACTTATTTTCATCAAACTTTATTCTTGATCCTATATATTTTAATAGCACAGAATTTTAACATCTGTTTTTATCTACTTATCAAAAAATTATTAAAACACCCAACAACATTTTCCAAATATGAATATTATCTTTACAATTTAATAATGCAAAACATACACGAATACAAAGTTTAATTTTTACAAACATTTCATATTTCAAACCAAACTATTCGAAATTTTCACAACATAAGAGCAAACATTAGACGAACTTTTTAACATTAATATTGCTTACATCTTTTCATCATAACTTTTAACTATGATAATTATCCATTTTTAGGTTGATTGTCGAAAAACTGTAACTGAAATTACATAAACTTAATGTAAAAAACCATGTTCTCACACAATTTCTTGAAATTCAACAAAGAATTGACTATTACTCCAATACTTATCTACTTCAATCTCGACTCTCGATAGTATATAGATATTGCATCATTACATACTTACAACTCTTTTCAAACGTTTATCAGAAAATCAAGTCAATCAAAGTCTAGTAGTTATCACACCTGTTCCTCAGAAATATTACTATCATATGAAACAGTAAAGAAAATTAATAGATATTTAATATTTAATAACTTCATACGTGAAATTACTGCTGAATAAGAATACTAATAATCAATAAAATCAACTGTTGGACAAAAAAATAGTACAGATTACCGAAAATTCAAATCATTTTTTCTACAAAAATTACAAAAATTAACAAATGAATGACAAGTTAGAGAAATAACTAAAAATAATAATAATAATAATAATAATAATGAACATATTTACAAATTTATTAAAATCACACCTTTTTCTGGATTACAAACCACAATTTCTTGAAAAATTTAACACCGAATTTGTAAGATTTTAATCCTAGTATTACATACACTCAATAAATATTCAAAATTAACAAAAAATAATTTTTTAGTCTCATCAATAAGCAGAAATTCTATATTAAAAGAATATTTTCATAGTAGTACTTATAAAAATGAGAGTTTACAAACTGATTTTCATAATTTTATCACATTTAAACTTAATATTTTACATAAAACATTATTTAATCAAATTTTATGCTTTCTAATTCAGTAAAATTCAATACTTTTTTAGTTTTTAAACCAATACCACAATATTTATTTACATCAAACTTGATTCTTCACCTTTTATATTTCCACATTACACACGTGAGATAAATACTAACTTGGATCAGGAGTTGAAGTCAATTGATTCCATTCGATTTTCATCATGTACGCATTGCTCCTACACGAAATTTCTTACTGCTATAATCATCTAATGTATTAAAACTAATCTACTCATATTTTTAATCAATTCATCAGATGTTTCATCTCGCACTTCTGAATTATCGTTCATCAAGTTGCTTAAAATATAAATACTATCTTTATAGTTTTAATGATATATAGTATACATGGTTTATCTTGAGTTAGCACTTCCATAGTATTAATCAAATTATATGTTTCATCTTGCACTTGAGCTTAATGTTTTCATCTTGCATCTGAATTATCGTCCATCGAGTTTTTTAAATAATAATATATTTATAGTTTTTGATTATACATAGCATGTACAAATACAATCTTTAATTTTAACATTTCATATTTCAAATAACCTATTTCCGAAACCAAGCTATGTGAATTTTACCACAATGCTTATTATCATAGAATAATTTGTGTTTCACACTTTTCTAAAAATTATCAGATATGTACCCCTCAGAGAAATTACTATCATATGAATAAATGAAGAAAATTTAATTTATATTAAATGTACACGAAATTGATTGCAATATACATGTATTTAATAAAAATAAATAAATAGGCGATTATTTATACATTAAACCTTTACTAAATATATATTTCTTTCATTATACAGATGTTTCAACAAGATGAACCAAAACAGCAGCAAACTTCAGAAATTAATGACCCGAATGATTCATCCCTAGCACATGTAGCGTTAACGAATAACACATATGTGAGTACTTATATGAGAAATACTAGAATTCGTAGATGAAACGTAATTAGAGTAAATACAAAATGATTTGTCTTACTACCTACACTTTAACAAGTGCTTTTTACCTATATTATTGAAGAGAATCCTAACTGTGTCCATTTATTTCTACTACAGATGTGCTCTATTTGCTACAAACACTTCTTAAGTAAATGGAATTTAACAGAACATACAAAAATCTATACAGGTGAAAAACCTTACACTTGGAAAGATTACCATAAATGCTGTTTTCAAGGAGACGTGAATCAAAAATGCACACATCATCATATAAAGCATCATCAGATATAGGTAAACTTAGCGAAGATATTCAAAAATTAGTCAGACTTTTGAAGAATTTAGAAATAAAGGAAGATATTTAGGCTATTTATCCATCATATTTTCACAACATTTACCACAATATCTCAAACTTAAAATTTGGAAGACATACACACTGCTGAAAAGTAATTTTGTGATTCTTCTAACCAGTATGAATGTATAGATGTTATTTTGCAGTGTATTCTTTAAATGCTCACATTAAATATTCTTTTATATGCATATATCGTTGTGTTTATTTTTCTAATACCTATTACATTAATGAAATACATAACATTTTAAGTGAAATAACACTCTCACAACTTAAAAAATGCATAAGAACATACAAAAATAAACAGATGTATGAAAAAATATGCAAGTTTACAAAATATTTTCATTGTTTTCTAGAAATATTAACAAAAAATATTTACAATATGAAAAAATTGTAAAAGTGAAAAGAAAAAACGTAAATGTAAAAACAAAAACCACAAAGTGAAAAACTCATAACAAAGTTTTTGAAAAAAAATATTTACAACAAAATTTTTTTTACAAAAACCAAAACTTCCAAAAATATTTTTTTCAAAAAATTTTTTTTCAAAAACATTTTTTACAAAAAATTTTTTTTTCAAAAACATTTTTTACAAAAAATTTTTTTTTCAAAATAAGTTTTTACAAAAGTAAAAAAAAGAAAATCACAACGTTAAAAAAATGAAAAATTTTTGTTAAAAAAAATGTAAAAAAATTGCAAAAAAATGTTGCAAAAATTTCAAAAAAAGTTATGAAAAAAGTCTCAAAAATTTCGTTGTTTTTAATAGCAAATGCAATGGTTACCATTGCATTTGCTATTAAAAACAACAAAATTTTTTTGTAAAAAATGTTTTTGAAAAAAAATTTTTTTGAAAAAAATATTTTTGGAAGTTTTGGTTTTTGTAAAAAAAATTTTGTTGTAAATATTTTTTTTCAAAAACTTTGTTATGAGTTTTTCACTTTGTGGTTTTTGTTTTTACATTTATGTTTTTTCTTTTCACTTTTACAATTTTTTCATATTGTAAATATTTTTTGTTAATATTTCTAGAAAACAATGAAAATATTTTGTAAACTTGCATATTTTTTCATACATCTATTTATTTTTGTATGTTCTTATGCATTTTTTAAGTTGTGAGAGTGTTATTTCACTTAAAATGTTATGTATTTCATTAATGTAATAGGTATTAGAAAAATAAACACAACGATATATGCATATAAAAGAATATTTAATGTGAGCATTTAAAGAATACACTGCAAAATAACATCTATACATTCATACTGGTTAGAAGAATCACAAAATTACTTTTCAGCAGTGTGTATGTCTTCCAAATTTTAAGTTTGAGATATTGTGGTAAATGTTGTGAAAATATGATGGATAAATAGCCTAAATATCTTCCTTTATTTCTAAATTCTTCAAAAGTCTGACTAATTTTTGAATATCTTCGCTAAGTTTACATATATCTGATGATGCTTTATATGATGATGTGTGCATTTTTGATTCACGTCTCCTTGAAAACAGCATTTATGGTAATCTTTCCAAGTGTAAGGTTTTTCACCTGTATAGATTTTTGTATGTTCTGTTAAATTCCATTTACTTAAGAAGTGTTTGTAGCAAATAGAGCACATCTGTAGTAGAAATAAATGGACACAGTTAGGATTCTCTTCAATAATATAGGTAAAAAGCACTTGTTAAAGTGTAGGTAGTAAGACAAATCATTTTGTATTTACTCTAATTACGTTTCATATACGAATTCTAGTATTTCTCATATAAGTACTCACATATGTGTTATTCGTTAACGCTACATGTGCTAGGGATGAATCATTCGGGTCATTAATTTCTGAAGTTTGCTGCTGTTTTGGTTCATCTTGTTGAAACATCTGTATAATGAAAGAAATATATATTTAGTAAAGGTTTAATGTATAAATAATCGCCTATTTATTTATTTTTATTAGATACATGTATATTGCAATCAATTTCGTGTACATTTAATATAAATTAAATTTTCTTCATTTATTCATATGATAGTAATTTCTCTGAGGGGTACATATCTGATAATTTTTAGAAAAGTGTGAAACACAAATTATTCTATGATAATAAGCATTGTGGTAAAATTCACATAGCTTGGTTTCGGAAATAGGTTATTTGAAATATGAAATGTTAAAATTAAAGATTGTATTTGTACATGCTATGTATAATCAAAAACTATAAATATATTATTATTTAAAAAACTCGATGGACGATAATTCAGATGCAAGATGAAAACATTAAGCTCAAGTGCAAGATGAAACATATAATTTGATTAATACTATGGAAGTGCTAACTCAAGATAAACCATGTATACTATATATCATTAAAACTATAAAAATAGTATTTATATTTTAAGCAACTTGATGAACGATAATTCAGAAGTGCGAGATGAAACATCTGATGAATTGATTAAAAATATGAGTAGATTAGTTTTAATACATTAGATGATTATAGCAGTAAGAAATTTCGTGTAGGAGCAATGCGTACATGATGAAAATCGAATGGAATCAATTGACTTCAACTCCTGATCCAAGTTAGTATTTATCTCACGTGTGTAATGTGGAAATATAAAAGGTGAAGAATCAAGTTTGATGTAAATAAATATTGTGGTATTGGTTTAAAAACTAAAAAAGTATTGAATTTTACTGAATTAGAAAGCATAAAATTTGATTAAATAATGTTTTATGTAAAATATTAAGTTTAAATGTGATAAAATTATGAAAATCAGTTTGTAAACTCTCATTTTTATAAGTACTACTATGAAAATATTCTTTTAATATAGAATTTCTGCTTATTGATGAGACTAAAAAATTATTTTTTGTTAATTTTGAATATTTATTGAGTGTATGTAATACTAGGATTAAAATCTTACAAATTCGGTGTTAAATTTTTCAAGAAATTGTGGTTTGTAATCCAGAAAAAGGTGTGATTTTAATAAATTTGTAAATATGTTCATTATTATTATTATTATTATTATTATTTTTAGTTATTTCTCTAACTTGTCATTCATTTGTTAATTTTTGTAATTTTTGTAGAAAAAATGATTTGAATTTTCGGTAATCTGTACTATTTTTTTGTCCAACAGTTGATTTTATTGATTATTAGTATTCTTATTCAGCAGTAATTTCACGTATGAAGTTATTAAATATTAAATATCTATTAATTTTCTTTACTGTTTCATATGATAGTAATATTTCTGAGGAACAGGTGTGATAACTACTAGACTTTGATTGACTTGATTTTCTGATAAACGTTTGAAAAGAGTTGTAAGTATGTAATGATGCAATATCTATATACTATCGAGAGTCGAGATTGAAGTAGATAAGTATTGGAGTAATAGTCAATTCTTTGTTGAATTTCAAGAAATTGTGTGAGAACATGGTTTTTTACATTAAGTTTATGTAATTTCAGTTACAGTTTTTCGACAATCAACCTAAAAATGGATAATTATCATAGTTAAAAGTTATGATGAAAAGATGTAAGCAATATTAATGTTAAAAAGTTCGTCTAATGTTTGCTCTTATGTTGTGAAAATTTCGAATAGTTTGGTTTGAAATATGAAATGTTTGTAAAAATTAAACTTTGTATTCGTGTATGTTTTGCATTATTAAATTGTAAAGATAATATTCATATTTGGAAAATGTTGTTGGGTGTTTTAATAATTTTTTGATAAGTAGATAAAAACAGATGTTAAAATTCTGTGCTATTAAAATATATAGGATCAAGAATAAAGTTTGATGAAAATAAGTATTGTAAAAATTCAGAAATTTTGAAGTGTAAGATGAATCATGTCCTAATTTGATTAATTATATGGGTAGAGTAGTTTTAATATGTCAAGTGTCTAAAGCAGCAAGAAACGATTTTTTAGGTTTTCTAGAATAATAATAATAATAATAATAAAAGTATACTTTTGTTGTAAGATTTCGAATGCAGTCAAGACGTGAAAAATATAAGTATGAACCCTTTGTAAAGACATTCAAACTTTTTAAAAAGTTTAAGTTTAGTAATATACTGTAACAATATATGTAAGCAAATGTATTTCAAAGTTGAAAATTTGTGTAAAAAATTGTCTTTTCTTGAAAATTGATATTTATTTTTGTTTAATTAATGATACTTATTACATTTTTGTTGTTAAAAACTAAAATATACGTTTAATTCTTCTGTTAAAATTGATATATCCGTGTTGGAGGTGAGAAAAAATAGTGTAAAACTAATAAAATTTGTTTAAATTCGTCTTTTTATTCTTAAAATTAATATTTTCTATTGTTTAGAATACGTAATAATAACTTTTGAGGAATGTATAACCGGAAAATGTTAAAAAATCTTAGAAAATTGGTATTAAAAATATTAAATACAGTTGCTTCAATGATATCTTTTCGATATGTAAAGTGATTGTAACATTTAGAAATGTACTTCTGAAGAATGTATAATCGGAAAATGTTAGAAAATCTTAGAAAATTGGTGTTAAAAATATTAAATACAGTTGCTTCAATGATTTTAAAAACAAACTCTGTTAAAAAATTCTGTATGATTTCAAGTGAAAATAATCTGAACCTGAATACATGGTATTTAAAATACAAAATTCACGATTATGAACTAATGTTGAAAACATGGGTAACATTAAATATACAGCTAATATTTAATTATAGATTAGAAAATTCTTAAATTGTATCCATATTTATTAAATATAGTACTGAATACAGTGAATAAGTGAAATATGTGAATAAGTATTGATATTTCTACGTTGCTTTTGAAAATACTAGTGTAAAATTATTCAAATTCGTCTTTTCTTTAAAATTGATATTTATTTTTGTTGAATTAATGATACTTGTTAAGTTTTTGTTGTTAAAATTAAAATATACGTTTAATTCTTCTGTTAGAAATCTATATTTCCAAGTTGTTGTTCAAAAGACTATTGTAAAACTAATCAAATTCGCTTAAATTCACCTTTTCCCCTTAAAAAATAATATTTTTATTATTTTGTTTAATTAATTATACTGATTATGTCTTCCAAAATTCAAATTTTGGGATATTGCGGTAACTGTTATGAAATTGGAGTGTATAAAATGTCTCTTTTTTTCTCCCAGACTTCTAAATATACAAGAATGAGAGGTCATTGCATTGTCCATTTCCCTACCTAAGGTAAAAAATTGGGGGAGATGGGGGTGAAAAGGTATGGTGAGGGACTTCGGAGGAATAAGTTTTGGTTTCAATATGACGTCACAAGAAGCAGGTGTTGTTTTCATATTTGCGTGTGCGTTGAATATTTACTGAAATGTGTTCGTTTATGCATTAAAGTTCTACTTAGTTAGTATATAAAAGTATGATGAAATTTCCATTTAGAGTAAAAGTTAACCAAATTCGTTTAATTCGTCTTTTTTCATTAAAAAATCATTAGTTTCCTTTGTTAATTGTTCAATTATTGAAATTCTTTGAGGTAACGACTGTTCAAAAACTAAAAAATATGTTTAAATTTCTATTTTAAGTTGTGTATTCTGATTTTATATATATATATATATATATATAAATAAAATAAATATGAAGAAATCAGTTAAAAATTTAATATTTTCCGTTGTTTTGCTTAATTATTAATGTTCGTGAAGGAAATGGTTGTTCAAAACTCGAATGCATGCTTAAATTTCTTTCTATCAAATTGATATTCTGAAGTTTGAGTTGAAAAAATCGTAAGAAATCAGTCTTTTTCTATAAAACTTGATATTTTCCATTGTTTTTTACTTAATTAACGATACTCATTAAGATTATAGCTGTTGAAAAACTAGAATGCATGTTTAACTTTCAACATGTAAGTCGATACACTGATGTTGCAGTTGATAAAAATCGTAAGAAATCAGTCTTTTTCTATAAAAATCGATATTTTCCATTGTTTTTTACTTAATTATGAATGCTCATTAAGGTTATAGCTGTTGAAAAACTGAAATGTATGTTTAAGTTTTCTCTCTTAAGTTGATAAAAATCGCAAGAGATCAGTCTTTTTCCATAAAACTTGATATTTTCCATTGTTTTTTTACTTAATTAACGATACTCATTAAGGCTATAGCTGTTGAAAAACTAGGATACATGTTTAACTTTCAACTTGTAAGTAGTTACATTGATCATATAGTTGATAAAAATCGTAAGAAATCAGTCTTTTTCTATAAAACTGGATATTTTCTATTGTTTTTACTTAATTAATACTACTCATTAAGATGTCTATCAAGCAAAATTCAAATATATGTTTAATTTTCTTGTGTTAAATTGATAATCTCATCTTGTAGTTGAAGAAATCTAAATAAAATGGTTAAAAACTGAGATTTTAATTGTTTCACTTAATTAATAATACTCATTAAAATTACGGTTGTTCAAAATTCAAATATAAATTTAATCTTCATCATATAGTATGATTCCGAGTTGAGATGTGATTGATAATATTTTTAATTAGGGAAGGTTGTTCACCTACCCTGTTATAATAGAATGTTCCTTTTTTCCACTAGGGGGCGTTTGTGGAGGGGGATGCATGGTGGGCGCAGGAGGGACGGTGGTGGCGGCGGCGGGACGGTTTGCTGCGGCGGAACGGTGGTGGCACCGGCGGCGGCACCGGCGGCGGGGGCGGCGGGACGGCTCCGCCGCTCCGCCGCCGGCTGTCCTTAAACTGTTGTTTTCCTACTACTCTTATATACATCTTATTCAGGATAAATAACATTTAAAATATTGTAAATATATTTAATTAAAAAATAAATTTGTATTAGAGTTTGATAGTTTTGAATATTTCACAAAGAATCAGCCATATTATTTGCAAATAATTGAAAATCAGGAAAATGATACTAAGGACAAAGCAATTGTTAAAATTGTAAATGAATATGTTTTATAAAAAGAAAATACTTGTTAAAAATGTAAAAATCTATTACTGTTGCTTTTGATAAAAGTTAAAAACATGACTGTCTATTGAAGCTGCTCATAAAATTTGCTTAACTTTATTTAATGATGGAAATATCGTCGAAACTCACAAATGCAAGATTCAAATCTCATTTTAATGCAGTGGTAGCTTTTTATGCTACCTTATTAACTCCTAAGAATATGGGATCAAATTTGGCAATTGAGCGTAAAGAAAAGGCAAGAAAATTGCTTTTTGATTTTTGATATTAATCTATTAGTTTGTGCCTTACATAATAACAAATTGTAGCAAAATCGACTTCTTTCCCAGAAACATATTTCCTCGAGGAAGTCCTAGAAAATGTCTTGCTTTCTGTGGGTGGTCGCCTTCAAAACAAGTACCGGTGAAAATGAAAAATTTTTAAATTTTACATCCTCAATAATGACATTACTAGCAAGTAATGCTGGTCTTGAAAGAATATTTTCGAACTTTTTTTTTCATTCAGTACAAATTAAAAAGTAGTTTAGGTTAAGAAAGATTAGCAAAACTAATATTTTATGGAATGCTTTTAATATATTATTACTTTATCACAAAATTAAAATTGTTCTTTCAATGTTATAAAATAATTGTACTAGATATTTTGAAATATATAATATAAGTAAATAATTGTAGTAAAAAAATATAAAATATTTTAATTAAATATAACAGCACAAACTAACATAATACTTTGAAATATATATCTAATATATAAGTAAATAACTGTAGCACAAAAATGATAGAACAAAAAATTAATGAACATATTTTTTTATGGCTTTTTTGTGCTACAATTATTTATTTATATATTTTCACAAGAACCATTTCTTTTTGTATGTTGTAGTAGATAATTTTTAAGTTACTGCAGTGTATTATTTATTTAAAAATACTCTGAAAAATTACGTTAAAATATCATAGAATTTTATGTAAAATTCTTTTTCTTAAGCTTTTAAATAGAAATTCAACCGTAGACAATAATATCACTAGTTAAACTTGTACAGCACCAGATTACCATTATGAAATTTTCTGTTTTTCAAGTGATTGAAAACTATTGTATGAACAAAGTGTGTGTACATATATAAGTAGACAAGATTCTATATATATATATATATATATATGATCTTTTTGAAACTTTTTACTACTTTCAATAACATTCATAATCTTTATTTCAATTTTATAACTAAATTCTTTAAACACATGTGTGAATTATAAATCATTGCAGGTTAAAGTTCTTATTAGTTTTATTTCTTAGTTTCTGCCAGTTTTTTCCGTTTACTGGCAGAAACTAGTTCTGCCATGCCGGTTTTAACCGGTTATAACCACTGGTTTTAGCCACCACGGCAGAAACTTGCCAGTTCTGTTCACCGTACCCCTCCCCCCTCTTGTCACATGTCCAGTATATTATATATACACATACTTGCAGTTAAGAAACAAAGCTCTGTGTTATAGATCATATTTAAAATTTTATTTTTAAACTTCAAATGTGCGATTTAATGACTTTTCTAAGAATAATATTTTTTTTTTTTTTTTTTTTTTTTTACTTATCGTGCATGAAGTAAGATTAAGGTTTACAGAAAAAATTATAATTAATATACAATAACAATACCATATTAATCGGAAAGAGCAATTGAAACCAGTAGTATTTTGGAACTTCAAATGGAATTTAATAGAATATTTGGATTTAAATTTTATCTTTAGTCTATGAACACGAAATACTTTTTCAAAATTTATTCTGCTGATTTTAAATATTTTTGTTTTGACCAAAATGTGTGATGTCACATTTCTTCTTACCTCCTTCCACCCCTTGTCACAAATTGTCATAATTTCACGAACCCACCCTCCAAGCGTGACGTCATTTATGGATGACCCCATTAAATAAAATCTAAAATATCAGTTTCTTTACCAGTCACTATAAAATTATTTTCTAAAATGGTAAAAGTATTTAATTCAGATGATAAAAAAAGTTCCTTTGAACAGTTTGATTTCGCAAAATATCAATAGGAATATTTTTTTCTTCCCATTTCGACGAAGTGGTGATTGAACTATTTACAGATTCGTCATATTTAATCATTTTTAATGGGTTGTTTTAGTTCTCATTTCTAAAGTTCCGTTGGATTATTATCAAACTAGGAATAATTCAACAAGGAATAGTACTTTTTCCAAAAGTCTTTGCGGATTATCAAGCATTATTCAAGATATTTTTTTTATCACTATTGTATAAAGTTGAAAGTTTTATGACTAAATTAAAGATATTTTTAATCACTATTGTATAAAGCTGGAAAATTTTATGACTGAAATATTGATCATGAAAGAGAATTTGGTAAAGGTATATATCTAAATATATTTCACGACTAGGTATGGTAAAGTGATCAATATTTCATACAAAATTTTCTTCCAGGTGATTTCATTTTTTGTTTTTAGATTTTTTTGCCTCATTTATAAATTTATTTTCTTTCATGCTAAACATGTGCACATCCGTGAGATTTTTCCCCCACGAAATTACAATATATTCCGCTCAAATTATCAAAACTTGTTTACGTAAGCAAAAACACACTCAAAACAATTATGCGAATATCCTATTTGTCTTAAAGTCTAAAAATAATTTTCTCTCGTCAAAGACGCTGAAAACTTCCTTCTCATGATATTAAAGAGTTCATAACATATTTGATCCAACAGATCTTATACAATGCAGTACATACATAAATTCTTAATGTTTGAATAGACGATAAGTCTGAGGATAAAATTACTAGGACTACGCCCCCTCCCTCCCAATAATATGCTTTTCATACTTTCTTTGCCTTTTTTGATAGGCCCAAAGAATATTGAAAATTGCTGTTAAAAAGTGGATTTCCACATGTCTTTCACGCTGTCACTGTCATCGAAATGCAGTAAATTTTTTATATACTTTCATTATTTCAATGTATCTCCACGAAACCTCATCTCAACAGCTTAAAAAAATAATTTTACCCCTCATTTTTTCACTTCTACTATTTTTTTTCCATTTCTCGTTTTTTAATACAATTAATTTTTCCACAAAAAAGACTAATCCACTAATCGCAGATTTTTTATCTATGTAAAAAAAAAAAAAAAAAGAGAGAGAGAGAGAGAGAGAGAGAGAAAAGAAAAAAATGCACATCTTAAATAATTTGATCCCCCCCCTTTTTTTTTCTTTCTGGAGGATTTTGAAAAAGGAATACAATAAATTAAGTTAAAGGAGAAAATGGGCACAAATATTCATGAAAATTATATCCATGTGTAAGTTGCCTATTTTTATATGATCATACACAAACAAAACATCAAAATAATCTAACGAGAAAACAATAATTAATATATATATATTTACATTCATTTTATCTATTTATTTAAATTTTTCTCATGTTTCGGTTTGATTTATTGATAAATTCAATTGGTGAATATTGTCTACTTTTAATGGTCTTATATATATATATATATTATATATATATATATATATGTATATATATATATATATATATACATAATATGTATATATATATATATATATATATATATATATATATATACATATATGTATATATATATATATATACATATACATATATATATATATATATATATATATATATATATATATATATATATATATATATATATATATATATATATATATATATATATAATATATTCCTATTTTTTTTTCTCTTCAAAGATCAAAGCATGTGATGTAGCCATCAAAATTCTGTTAATATTTATTGCGTTTTTACTTTTTCAGTATTGCTTATATCTGGACAAAATTCACTTGATCCTCTTATATCCATATTTTTGTATTTTCGAGTTTTATCATTTCTCGCTCTCGGACATTTTTTTTTTTTTTTTTTTTTTTTTTGTTTCAAGAGATGTAATTATTTTTCCCTGTTTTGGAATGACGGATTAATCACAGAATCTGACATGGTTGTCAAAAGTGAACATCTTTAATTTGTCAATTAGTTTTGGATTTCGCAATAAAAAAAAATCTTTGAGATAGATAAAGGAAAGAAAAAGGGCTGAAATGCACAGAATAGGGACAAAAAGTAAATAAAAATAAAGTCAACGGAATTTATATCTACATGCATGTTGTGCATTTTTGCATAGATATAAAAAAAGTCAAAATAACATAGCGAGGAAAATGTAATAGAAGTAATTCATGCATCATTAAAATTGCAATAAACATTAAGTCAATAAAAAAAATCTCTTTCAAAATATCCTTAACCCCTTCGCGACGGGAACCTTTCACGAAATTTTTAATGATTTTTAACCGGTTTTTAAAAATAGAAATTTGTGGCTTATTAAATCCAGAAATTGTACCGATTAAATAAGCTAAATTTTCAGTAAAATTTTACTGGTGGGGATAAACAGATTCTTAAGCCTTTTTGCGGCACGTATACGTGTGTAACGCACGCACGTATACGTGTCGTTCGCCCCAAGGGGTTAAGAAATACATAAGGATGTATTAAATGTATAGTCCATAAAGATGCATAAGGGAAAAGTTGTTTTCCAATCCCCCTTCCTCTCCTCCTTACACAATTTTGAAGGCAATTATGATAAGAGATATCCTCCTTTACAGATGATTGCCTTCCAGAACGAGCATCATCTTTGAGATTGAAATTTCCGGACAAAAGGCCCAGACAAATCTGACCACTTCTTGCGGTTCGGTGTCGGCTCGTTTGTTGTGGCGACACGTTTTTTTTTTTTTTTAAATCTTTAATGAGTTTTGCAGAAAAGAGACGGTTGTCTGAGAAAAGTAAAATCTTTCTGTCAAGTAGGGTGGATTGCTTATCTCCCGATTCTTTTGTTCATTGTCTTCCGTTCTATTATGAAGAAACCGAAAATGGGTCCTATACAAAAGGCTCTTCCAAGAATTCAGTTGAACTGAAAGCATTGCAATCTGAATGCAGCCTTAAACTTCTCAAACCACCTTCGAACTGTGTTATCTGTGTGTGTTACAACAGTTTATCTTAACATTGTAAAATTTAAAAAATACAAATAATTCAATAATGCAAAACTTCTAAATCCTGTAAATATATTCTCCCCATAAAATATCAGAATTTTCTTCATTATGCAAAATTAATTTTAAATTTTCCCTAAACTACATACTACTATCAAATTATTCTTGATTATATCACTTTTTTTTCTCACTCCAGTATTTTTAATATAATTTCCTTCAGTTCATCCCCACAATTTCGTTTTCATTTTCCTCTTCATCTGTCTGATTTGTTCTTTTCAGGTGTAATTATTTTCCTCTGAAACGAAATGACTGATCAATCCCAGAACTCTTTTCGACTAAGAAAAATGGACATCTTTAATCATTTGTCTTATTCTTTTGTGGAGTTTTTGTGGGAGGGAAAAAAAAGTGTCTTAACTTCGATTAAATGAAATAACTGAAAATTCGAAAAATATGAACAAAAAGAAAAAAAAAAAAAAAAGACAGAAAATAGTTTGAAGTTTTGCTATCCACATCATTATTGGACTAGGAAGATTGATTTTTCTCTAAAGCTTTTCTAATACTTGTTTTTCTATTTTTTTTTTTCTTAAAAAGTTTTCTAAAAGTTTAAATTAAAAGAATGTGTATAAAATTTTACGTTAGAAATTTTGAAGTTAAAGTTTTTATAAAAGGAGACAGATTCGAAGAGATAGTCCAGTTCATGATATTATTACCGTTTATTTTTGATAAAATTCGGTACTACTTGATTATCTCGTCGACCAAAAGACTGTTGACAAACTACAAGATTAAATGAAATAATAGATGATCGTAAATGTCTGATTCACTTGATATTAAACTCCATACATATATTTGTTACGTCGTCAAGTGATTTTTAATTAGATTTTTTACTTGTATTTTTATTAAGGTTTTATAAATTAATTTACTCTTTCGTTAAGAAGGGCGGAGGATTGTGCATTGTGCTTATATATAACTAAATAAATAGACAACGTTAAAGAGCACAAATGCCGTAAAACAAAGGATGTTAAAAGCATACAGCCGTTTCGGGACTTCTAAAGTCCCATCATCAGTGCTATAAAAGTGTAAAACGTGAAAGAAGTCACATCGTTAATTAAAATAAAATAAAACCGTGCATCAGAGCTCGCCGCTAAGGTGAACTGATCATGAAACGTCGCAAAGCAACTGTAAAAAGTAAACTGGCAAGCGCACCCAGAGGAGACCAATCATGTTATTTCTCGCTGGACGAGTCCAATTCAAGGAGAAAAGGAGGGGGGAAGGGGGAGTGACATCACAGGAATGGAAACCAGACATCAGAAAATCTTGGAGTACTGGACATGTCATTGACCAAATTAGTAGAGTTTTTCCATATATGAAAAGCTTCCCAAAAGTCCAAATCATAAACAGATGAACAATATTGTAATATTGAGGCTTCGGAGAATTTAAAATTGTGACTATTTGACCAGCAATGGTTGGCGATAGCAGAACGTTTTATTTCACAATTTTTAACGTTAGCACTGTGTTCTCCCACACGTTTTTTCAAGGTACGCTTCGTCTGACCGATGTACATTTTATCGCATTCACAAGAAATCTTATAAATACCCCAATGTGAAAAATCATCAATTGGATCTTTGAGATTTGAGAATTTTATTTTATTGAAAGGAGTAAAGGTTATTTTAAAGTCAAATTTTGACAAAATTTTAGAAATCTGATGACTGATTTTTGGAAAATAAGGAAGAATAATTAAATTAACATTGCGGTCTGAGTTGAAGTTCGAATGAGTACGTTTTCTTAATTTGTTATGAATGGAATCAACGATATCGATCGAGAAACCCCGATCAATGGCAATGGATTTAATATGGTTTAATTCTGCTTTAAGTAAACTGTAGTAAATATTTGCTCCTCTGATAGTTTACTTAAAGCAGAATTAAACCATATTAAATCCATTGCCATTGATCGGGGTTTCTCGATCGATATCGTTGATTCCATTCATAACAAATTAAGAAAACGTACTCATTCGAACTTCAACTCAGACCTCAATGTTAATTTAATTATTCTTCCTTATTTTCCAAAAATCAATCATCAGATTTCTAAAATTTTGTCAAAATTTGACTTTAAAATAACCTTTACTCCTTTCAATAAAATAAATCTCAAATCTCAAAGATCCAATTGATGATTTTTCACATTGGGGTATTTATAAGATTTCTTGTGAATGCGATAAAATGTACATCGGTCAGACGAAGCGTACCTTGAAAAAACGTGTGGGAGAACACAGTGCTAACGTTAAAAATTGTGAAATAAAAACGTTCTGCTATCGCCAACCATTGCTGGTCAAATAGTCACAATTTTAAATTCTCCGAAGCCTCAATATTACAATATTGTTCATCTGTTTATGATTTGGACTTTTGGGAAGCTTTTCATATATGGAAAAACTCTACTAATTTGGTCAATGACATGTCCAGTACTCCAAGATTTTCTGATGTCTGGTTTCCATTCCTGTGATGTCACTCCTCCTTCCAACCTCCTTTCCTCCTTGAATTGGACTCGTCCAGCGAGAAGTAACATGATTGGTCTCCTCTGGGTGCGCGTGCCAGTTTACTTTTTACAGTTGCTTTGCGACCAGAGTGACTGTTTTTGGATTGTTGTAAGAAATCTGGACTGTTGTAGGACTTACAACAAGCTAAATCAAGCTAAAAACTCTGGCTAAAAGGTAGTTGTCAGTCTATTGATATACTGACCATCGATAGATGGCAGGACCATCGAATTTATTTTCAGCTTGTTGTCAGTCCAAATCTAGCCTGCTTTTAGCTTGAAAAAACGGTCACACTGTTTGCGACGTTTCATGATCAGTTCACCTTAGCGGTGAGCTCTGATGCACGGTTTTATTTTATTGTTTGTTTCTGGTTTAATTTAATAAATATGCATTTAAATAAGTGACCTATTCTTCTTATTACTTTATCATAAATCATCTAAATAAATCAAATTTTATGCATGGTGTATAGCTACATCATAAGTGGAAGTTATCATTAAAACAAGCCTATTCGTTGGTGATGTTTTTGTATTTAAATTCATTAATTTTCCTAAATTAAAGTTTTAGGATGACAAATTTCTTACATTTGTATAATTTGGCGAGATTGGTCGACGGGGTGATCAAGTATTACCTAAAATTTATATTAAAAAATAAATAAATAAGTAAATAAATAAAAATCATAAATCGCATAAAGCATTGATTTAATTATAATAACTTCAAGTGATTAAATACCTTTCAGGAATAATTTTCGTTTTAAATATTTATCAAGTTTAATTGTGTTTTATAAAACGAAATGAAAGCATTTTCCAGTGTATACGGGCCTCGGCAGTGTATACAAAATTGTCTAGGTGAGAGAAAAAATAAATCATTCATTATTTCTAGCAGTCAACAATATTTATACAAATTATTTATTATACTTCAGCCAAATGCTTTTGCGTGTCTCCGTAAATGAACAATAAATTATATGCACACTACATCTTACAGTAAACACCTTTTGAAATAGCTAGATATAATTATATGCAAATTTCAATTAGGTTTAAAATAATGCAATGTCAATTAAAAGGCACTAAAAGCTATATTTTCGTATAGGCAATAATCCAGCGGAATTGTTTAAATGTCTCTGTAAATGAACCAAAACGTGCCGTAGTAAACTCCTATAACACATACCAATTTTTTCAGAAATTGATTATATTTGTGCGAGTTACAGCAGAGATAGACAGACAGGCAAACCGAATTCATAAACACTTGTCAACTATATTTGAAAGTTTTAAAAAGATTGCAGTAATAATAATAATAATGAGTGTCTTATTTAAATAAAATTGTACCATTACGCGTGATCGAATACATTTAGAGGAATACTTTAATAAACTAATATTTGACTGGTAGAGTCTGCCCTATTGTGCTATTTTAGAATGAGAGAGAAAGAGGTCTGTGTGCTTCTTCTATTCACAATCGCAGACAGCGTTCACGTCGCAGACGGTTTTTAATTAAGCTAATGGTCTGAAAACCTGAATGAGAGACAAAAGTTTATTTACTTTTTCATCTTTAAATTCACTGCTGCCATCTGATGGTAAATTGCGCATTAATTTCTAGATAAATTTCGTTTGTTTATAAATTTTAAACTACAATTAACAATTTAAGAATACTTCGAAATTTAACATTTTAAAAGTAGATTAACCTCATAAAATATTGTTAGAAATATAGAGAACTGATTTATTTAAAAATCTCTTACAAGTAAAAGTAAAACACTTCATGGAAAATAGTTGGTTAATAAGGGTGGTTTGTTAAATCTTCAGAAATATTTATTTCTGAATATTTAACAAACCACCTTATTGAAAATTAAAGATTAGAATAAATAAAACTTCATAAAAGAACCCCATATATAATCTACTAACAACGTTCTCTCATTTGTATAACGATTTGAGTTTCTTTTCATGTAAGTTTAAACAATGACGCACCCATATTTAAGTTTTGGAGGGGACTATCATATTTTAGAGGTCTATATTTTCAAAAATATAGACTTCTAAAATATGCTAGACCTGAATGTCAAACGAGCTCGGTCCAATTTGTTTTACATATCACTAAAAATGGACGAGATGTGTCGAGCCTGAGATACGTTTTTTTCTGTCGACATGATGCAGAGCAAAGACTGGGGGAGGGGCTCTGAAAATTTTTGATGGGGCTGTTTCTGAAAACTTACCTCTATGATAAATAAAAAGAAACTATCGTTTTAATGGGTGAATATTAAAAATGCTAATCCTTCAAATTTCATAAGAAAATTTGGTACTTCTAGCTTATCCCGTCGACCAAAAAATTATCGCCAAACTATAAGATTAAATGCCAATAATGGATGATCGTGAATGTCATATTCAATGACATTAAATGCGATTCACGTGTTTAAAATGTCATTAAGTGATTTTTATTTCGACTTTTTATTAATATTTTTATTAATATTCTACTAATTATTTGTTTTTTCATTATTTAAAATAAAAATCATGTCAACATGTATAATTTGGCTATTAGTTTGGCGATTTGTATAATTTGGCGAAATTGGTCGACGGAATAACCTAGAAATACCAAAAATTTATAAATAAGAAAAAAATAGTGAAAAGATTACTATTTTTTGAAATGTCTACTTTGCAGGACCTATTGAAAATTATAAAAGTAAACTTTCATATTTTAGAAAACTTTAAATGGTTAGTCAAGTCTCGCGGTCTGGGAGGGGTTCAGCCCCCTTAGCACCCCCCGTGTGTGCGCCAATGAGTTTAAATGAAAACAAAACCTATATGGCATCAATTCCGAATGGGGTTTAATTATCGTCTGCACCATTAAAACTATTTTTAGCTCACAGTCTATCATAGCCTGAGAGCTTATGTGCCCGTCCGTTCTGTATGTATGTACGTAACGCGATAACTCATGATAAAAATATCCGATCCACTTGAAATTTTGTATGTAGGTATATCCTGACAAGGCGCTTCCCTGATTAGTTTTTGGAGTTCATTCGATATGTATAAGAGGGGGAACGGGGGGCTCATGCCCCCCGTTAGTTGATATAGATGGGATTTTCATGCAGAATTAAGTTTTCAAAATTTAGATTAGGATCATTCTGATGAGGCGATTCCGTGACTGTTATTAGGTGTTCATTGATTAAGTATAAATAGGGGGAACAGGGGTTCTAATGCCCCCCCCCCCCCCGTTAGTTGATATAAATGGGATTTTCATGCAGAATTAAGTTTTCAAAATTTAGATTAGGATCATTCTGATGAGGCGATTCCGTGACTGTTATTAGGTGTTCATTGAATAAGTATAAATAGGGGGAACAGGGGTTCTAATGCCCCCCCCCGTTAGTTGATATAAATGGGATTTTCATGCAGAATTAAGTTTTCGTTCAAAATTTAGATTAGGATCATTCTGATGAGGCGATTCAGTGACTGTTATTAGTTGTTCATTGAATAAGTATAAATAGGGGGAACAGGGGTTCTAATGCCCCCCCCCCGTTAGTTGATATAAATGGGATTTTAATGCAGAATTAAGTTTTCAAAATTTAGATTAGGATCATTCTGATGAGGCGATTCGTGACTGTTATTAGGTGTTCATTGAATAAGTATAAATAGGGGGAACAGGGGTTCTAATGCCCCCCCCCCCCGTTAGTTGATATAAATGGGATTTTCATGCAGAATTAAGTTTTCGTTCAAAATTTAGATTAGGATCATTCTGATGAGGCGATTCCGTGACTGTTATTAGGTGTTCATTGAATAAGTATAAATAGGGGGAACAGGGGCTCTAATGCCCCCCCCCCGTTAGTTGATATAAATGGGATTTTCATGCAGAATTAATTTTCGTTCAAAATTTAGATTAGGATCATTCTGATGAGGCGATTCCGTGACTGTTATTAGGTGTTCATTGAATAAGTATAAATAAGGGGAACAGGGGTTCTAATGTCCCCCCCCTTAATTTATATAAATGGGTTTTTCAAGCAGAATTTTCAGATTTCGTTCAAATCTCTGAATAGTTTTGGAAGTTTAATGGTTAAGTATAAAAGAGGGGGATAACTCTTTTTAAATTATATAAATGCTAAATGGGTTTTTATTAAGAATTATCTAATTTGCTCTGAATTTTGGATATAGATTTTTTATATGATAAAGCATGTCTTTGATAGTATAGGAGGTTCAATGATTAAGTATAAAAAAAGAGAAAAGGGGAGAGCTGTTTCCCCTTCTTAATTTTTTTTTTCGAACGGAATTAACCCTTGAAAATATAAAGCTTTAATGTGCAATTAGTATTTGTAGCCTGTGAGCTCAATGCCTTCAGTTTAACTGGGCAGTATTCTTTATTTGATTTTAAAATCTTAATGAAAAATAAACAACAGGTCAAAGTCTTTGCCCTCTACGAAGAGAAATACTCGTATTCCATTATTAAAAAGAAGTGGGTAAGTGTGATCGCAGATCGCACAGAAATTATCGCTTCTCTTTCAATACAACTTATCCTTTAATTAAAAAAATCCAAATTTTTAATTTATGATTATTAAGTTCCTATACATTGATGGTAACAGCAATAAATTTATTTTTAAAATAATTACAGAATGAAATTATTTATTTTAGTTAATTTAAAAATGCTCAAGTCAAACTATTTAAATAAAATCCAAAATTCCAAATTTTTTGAAATCCCGAAATTTAAAAAAAATAGTGGAGATAAAAATAATTTTTTTTATTATTTTTAAAAAGGAAAAATATTATTTAAGCAAAATTTAAAATGTTAAATCATTAATAAATTGCAAAAGGTTTTTTTTTTTTTTTTTTTTTTTTTTTTTTAAATAGAAAGAAAATTGAATTTCAAAAAACATTATGAATGTCAATGATAAAATAAATAAATAAATAAATGTGTGTTAAATTGCCAAAAAAAAAAAAGAAATAGCTTTAAATTGTAATCGATCTTAATATGAAAATTTCAACTTCCAGCACCTTTTCTTTAATAGCGAGACGGTTTACCTCCAAAATATGATGTCTACCCAATAAGGCGATGAAATTAAGGTTACTTTTAAAATTTAAATCCTCAAAATGAACGGATGACATTGAAAAAAATAATTAGGTGCGGTAGTTAAATCTAAATCTTATAATACAAATTAACATACATTTTATGTTTTTATTCATCTCACAATAAAAAATTTTTAATACCAGTATAAATTTTCTACTAGTAATTTATTGGGTCAAAGTTATTTTAAATACATTGATTCTGAAAATATGGTAAATCCATTTTGTACAATGCAGTGAATTTTGGTAAAATAGATAAAACATTGTTTTATTACAATTTCATGTGTTTACAACTTTTTACTCAATATTGTTACTTTTTTTTTCGATTTTTTCATATGAAATACAATTTTTTGTTTTTGATTTATTGTAATTTTTTTAAAGATAAATAAAATATTGCAATATAATAAATAATAAAATAAAATATCCAATTTTTTAACACATCGAAAATACTTGAAAAGTATATATGAATTCGGTTTATCTCTCTGTTTGTCAGTAGTCTCTCCATGGTCTAAGTCACGTAAATATAGTTCGATTGTCATGCAATTGATATGCGTTATCAGAGTTTACTATGGCATATTTGGTGTTGAAAATGAAGTGTATAGCAATTTTGGTTCATTTACAGAACTATTCGAAAGATCTCCGCCAGCTTACGGTCAATCGGGAAAAATCTTTTGCAGCGTATTTTAGTGAAAGTAAATTATTTTAAATATACTCAAATTTATGTATATCACTGCGGTTTACAACAAAGCTATTACTGCTGAATCTGCTGTGGCAAGAATTTTCTGTTTATTTACAGACACATGCAAAAGAATTTGGCTACAGTACAGACTGTAATCAATAACTGCTTAACGCTTTCCGGCATGGACATATTCTGTCAGTAAAATGAGAAATTATCAACTGTCACCAGAATTTACAAACGACTTTCTTAGAAAATAAGAATTCCTTAATATAAGTTTTCATGGTAAAGTAAAATTTTGTTAAAATATTATTGGTACTTTTTGCACATTTGAAATTAAAATTAGGTATCCCGTACTGGGTACACTGTGCCGGAAAGGGTTAAAGTACATTTTGAGTGATGATACGCGTTTTAAAGTTTAAATATTATTTTGCATATTGCGTGCTGTGTAACAGTTCTGTAGATCATACACAGAGCTGCACAAAAACCCTCAAACCTAATCGCGCTCGTTCGAATAACCGTTCGAACGAGCCATGGTTTTCTTCGAACTTTGGTAACCTTGATACATTTGGTAAATACAGATTACGATCCCTTAGAAAGACCCCTAAGGAGGGCACTCCTCTCGGGCCCTATATCCCTAGTGCAGCGACAGTCATAAATAAACACACAAAAGTACATTGCCTCAAGTACATTTCCGTTTATCGGCGGAAATTGCAGAATGGCCATTTTAGCTATACTATGGGTTTAATTGAACTAACTTCTAGCATATTATGCAGCATACATACAAAAATATAGATCATATACAGGATTACGCATGAATATTTAGATATTTTCCCGGCTATGGATGGTAATAGCAGGAATTGGGTTTTCAAATGCGATAAGCGTTTTCAAAATTCTTTATTTTCCGAATATTATATCCCTTGATAAACTGCGAAGTTTTGTTGCAGTATTCTAAATGTATTGCAAAATGTTTCTTAATGTATGCTGGACGCATAATTTTTCATTCTTGTTGTTATTGAAATTACATCCCATTTAAAGGAATTCAACGTTTTCAACAGTGAGGTAAATCTATTGTCGTATAAAAAGACAATGATTTTATTTTCAACTGACATCCATAACCATTATTACCAAATGAATTTATGTGAATTAATACCATAAAAAATATAAAATAAATCTGGTGGGTTTAAAAATATTCATAAAATATTTTTACGAATATTTTAAAACCCATTCAATATCTAACAATGAAAAAAACAAATGTGTCCAACTTTTAAAATCGGCGGCTCATTTTTAATCACATCTTTGATTGAATTAAATTTATCATAATAAAATAAATCTTAAACTATTAACCGAAAAATATTGTCCTGAACTGCATATTTCTTTGAAGTTCAAAAGCTAATTTCAAATCAGCTTTAGTTCACTGGCCATAAACCAAACTTTTCATTTCATCAATGAGGTTTTTTAAAGTTGAATTAATACTGATGCTTTGAATATGAACAGCGTAAAGCCTTTTCTAGATGTTTTAAATACGAATAGTGACGTTACGTATTCAAAAATAAAAGTTTCTTTTACTAGAATTACTAAAACTCTGTCCAAACACATGTCAGCGATTGTCGATTTAATGATTTAATTTGGTGCATCGAGCTGTAGAAAAAGAAGTCGACATGGAAATAAATATCAGAACGTTATTTAATTTGATGAGTAATAACTAAGAGTAAATATAGTCATTTTATAACATGGAAAGAGATTTCTCGATTTTTCATACAAATAATAATAATGAAAAAGATTTATCATCACATTTTGTGTCTAGTATAATTTATTTAGTTATTTATTAACCGACGGCTCATATAAAATCAATCTTTGATTGAATTAAATTTAACATGATAAAATAAATCTTAATCTATATCCACAGAAAAGATTTTTACTCAACTATACATTTCTTTAGAGTTAATTCAAAAGCTAATTTCAAATCAGCTTCAGCTCACTGACCATAAACCAAACTTTTCATTTCACCAGCGCGATTTTTTAAAGTTGAGTTGATACTGACGCTTTGAACATGAGCAGACCAAAACATTTTCCAAGTACTTCAAATACGAATGCTGGCGTTACGTATTCATAAATAGGAATTTCTTTTACTAGAATTACTAAAACCTGTCCAAACACATTTTAGCGGTTGCCGATTTAATAATTTATTTTGGTACATTGAGCATTCCAACTGTAGAAAAAGAAGTCGACAGTGAAATAAATACCTGAATTTTAATTAATTTGATGGGGAATAATTACATGGAAACAGATTTCTTGATTTTTCAGACAACTAATAATAATAAAAAAAATTTATCATCACATTTTGTATCTAGTATAATTTGTTTATTTAGTTATTTAACATTTACCGGAGTAAAACAATTTCTACATAAAGCAGAAAATCTGTATTTATACCAGGATTTGTTGATGTATCTCAATTGATATACATATCGTGATGTATATCATCATATCCTGATTTTTATTGTGATATATATACAATGATATGTATCCGATATTTATTTTCAAAGTACCAATATGTTTGATATTTTCTATATTTTCTATTTAATTTCAAAATCTCTTCAAAACAAATGAAATGGAAATTTGCAACTGATATTAACTGCGTGTCAAGCTGTAGATAAAGAACTTTTGACTTTGGCAGTGACTTTAACCAAAGGAAACAGGTACCTTTTCCAAGTTTTATGTTTAAAGTTTTTATTTTTAAATGTAGAACTTATAATTATGTGAGACATAGTTAATTCAGAACATAAACTGATAAACTGAAAGATAAACTGACTAATTCAGTTATAATTAGTCATTTACTGCTTCATTGCAAAAGAGCCTTTTCTGGTTTCGGATTAGTTGAACTTAAACTGAACAGCATGCCAGGGAATAAAGCAGAATACAAGCTTACCTTTATGAAATTTACAATTAAAAAGAAACTACTTTGTATTTATGCATTTTTAAACTTTTGTTTTATTAAGTTTCCATATGAAAGTACAGTAGGCTTCAATTTCTATTTTATATTATACTTGTAAATACATATTATCAGCAGTAAATTGACTATTTTGAGAATCGGATATTTTTTGTTTTCAAAAACATCATGATATTTACGAACCCTGAAATTACTTAAATATAAAAAAAATAAGTGTGATCGCATTTCACACAGAGGGTTTCATTTAATGTTTCTTTCAAGACACCTTATACTTTAATTAATAAACCCAAATTAGTTAATTTATAATTAATGAGTTCTTACATAGATGGTAGCACAACAAATTTAATTTTAAAATAATTTTAATAGGTAGTTATTTATTCTAACTAAATTAAAAATGTTCAAATCAAATTATTTAAATAAAATCTCAATTTTCGAAAATATAAAATGAAAAAAAAAAATTAGCGGAGGCATAAATAAAATTTTAAAATTCTAAAAATGAAAATTTTTTTTTAACGAAATTATTAATAAATCACATATCAGGCTGCAGAAAAATTTTGCTGTTAACGAGGATTATCGCAGACAGCTTAAAAAAATTTTGCCACGAGGATAGAAAGTAACTAAGTAATTGTTAAAACAAAATAATACTCGAGGTAAAGACATGTACTCTTAATAGTACATCACATCCGAAAGGATTAATGAGAAATTTAATTTTAAAACAATTTGAAAATATTATTAGAATTTTTTTAGTGCGTACTTTCAACATCGGGCTCGGACTTTGATGCTGCTATTTTTCTCGGACTTAAAAGGAGATGGCCAACTTTGATAATCACAGATTTTGATTAATTTTATGTATGTTGTAGGGCAGAGACTCCTTAGTTTCAGGTTCAATGGGTTTTATACAACGATCCTTAGATCTTGAGAAACAGGGGGTTTAATATTGTGACACGATTTAAATACTTAATAAAGGGCATGGTTGATCGTGGCCTCACTTGGTATGGCTTTAGTTCGCTGACCAGAGGACCCGGGATCGATGCTTGTTATCGGTACATTTTTTTTTTTTAAATCTCATTTTTTGTTTTATAAATATATACTTGTAATCATAATTAAATAATCAAATTGCCAATTAAAAAATATAATATTGTATATCATTTCTATTTTAACCTATTTCTATTTTTATTTGTGACTAAATAGTTGTGTAAAACATCATAAATCGATCTAAAACTTTAATTTTCATTAAATCGGTTTTAAAGTGCATTTCATACATTCTTTACGGATGCAATAATATTGAACAATTGTGTCAATTCGTGATTTTATAGAAACGCCATTTCTGAATTGCTTTAAAAAGGAAAATTAATATGATGATAATATTTTTCTGTTTTTAAAGTAACAAACATAATTATATTAAAAATCAGCAAAACAATTAAACTACCATCAATTTTCGCATATTAAAATTTTTAAACTTTGTAATACGTATGCTTGTTTTTTGAATTATTTTGCTTTCAGTTTCTTCCTAGTTTTATTTTTATTATATTTGAATATTTTTTATTTTATCATATAGATGGCACAGTTTTCGTAATGTGTTTAGAATTAATAGATTTTGGAAGAAAGACGAATTTTGGAAAAAAAAAATACTTTTAAATGATGAAAAATAATTGTTTAAAAATCAAAAATGCCAAATTAACGTTTAGATATGATAATTGTAGTCAAGATACGATATTAAGATTTTTAAATTATAAGCATACTTACAAAACACAAAAATGATACATAAAATGCAGCACTATCGGGCATCAATGCCGGACCCTCTGGTCAGCTAACTAAAGCTATACCAATTGCGCTACGATCAACCATGACCTTTATTTTCAAAGTAAATTTTTTTAAGTCGTGCCAAAATATTAGATCCCCCCTCCCCCAGTTTCTCAAGAATTAAGAAGCATTGTATAAAATCCATTGAATCTTTGGCCCTACCAGTGGCCGTGAGGTTCTGACCTCCAGACTGGTAGACGGTAGGTGCTGGGTTCGAACCCAATCGCGACCGTCGGCCTAACCGTTCGGAGTTTTCCATGGTTTTCTTCGAACCTTGCGTAAATACGGGTTAGGTTCCCTTAGAAAGACCCTCACGGAGGGCATCCCATTCCAAAGGGCCTACATCCCATAGTGTAGCCGACATACATACAAACAAACAAACCACTGAATCTAAGGCTAAGGGGCCTCTGATCCCAACACATATTAAAATAATCAAAATCTGTGATTATCAAGCCCTCTCCTTGTTAGATAAGCTTCAATTTCAAATAGCATAGCTCAGAGTATGAAAAAACGACCCCGAACTCATGTGTGATAGAAATAAAAAGGTCGCGCGTGAAAAATTCGCATCCCATGGCAACAGGTACAGGGAAACTATGCCGTAGGTGACACGCATAATGTTTACAGTACAATGGCGGCCGAAGTTCTAAAGCAAAATAGAAAATTAAACAAAATAAATTAATTTATACTAGGTAGAGTTTTTTTTTCTCTGAAAAAAAAAAAATTGTAATGCAATAATTTATCACGTTCATACCTGGCAACTTTTAGGAGTATTCTAATCAAATAAAAGTAGAAATTCTACCTAATAAAAGAAAAAAATAAATAATAAACTTTTACATAAACGAAAAACATTTCATTTTATTTATTTTCCAAATTACATTTTATGGCTTGAAAAGAATCGGAAGATTGGCAGGTGTACAAAGTGCAAATTAAGAGAAGATTTAGAGAATATAGGAAAGATTGATCATCAGGCATTATCAGTAAAATCTCTAATAGTGAAACAGACAAAGGTTTGGTATGATATAAAATTTCTCATTTGTCATTTTCCCTCTTCAACGTCTGATAGTCATTATATTCGGATATTAATCGCATTAAAAACTCAAAAAGCACGGATGTGAAAAAATTCTCACTCCCAGGTTATTTGAAAAAAAGGATGATGATGTGACATACTTGTGTAAAATAATCTCTAAAATCTGAATAAAATTTCCACTGTAAAACAGACGATTTTACGGAAATTGTAATGGTAATGGGACGCCAGTACAATTTACTGATTTTTAACGGAAAAAATTCTGTACAATTCCAGAAATTATTCTTTTTTTTCTGGAATTTAGTGAAAATTTTCCATTAAAAAACAGGAAATTGTACTGACATCCCAATTATCAGTTCAGTTTCCGTAAAATCGTCCGTACATTTTTACAGTGTTGACGATACACCACCAAACCACGAAGCCTTACATGAGGAAAAATAATAATGATATAAATTCATCTAATCGATAGTCATATGTGAATTGACAAATACAAAATGCAGATATCGAATTAAATAATTTTTTCATTTTTTCCCCAATTAAAAAACCAATAATAATGCAAAAACTAGTAAATATATGCAAACCCCAGGAGCTTCTTCGGCTTATTAACTGAAACTCTTTTAACCTATTTCTTTTTTCTTCGATTTAATTTAACGCACTCAATAACCAAGCTCCAGGAAAATAAATTGGCACCTAAATCATTAATCAGTTTGATAGATGATAGTTAAGTTAAAAGTATCAGTCTGCTCATAAAAGGGTAACGGATTTCTTGATTTTTCTCGCAAAAAATGTCTGAATAATTTTGTTTTGAAATCATTTTTATGGAAACTCTGTTTTATTTTATTTTTATTTCGTTGAACAAGTGAGGGGATTAAAGTTTTTATTGCAAAGATATATAATTACTTTTTTTAAAATGTCCAGATTCAATGCATTTATTATTACAACTAGCAAAAGCCATGCTTTGTTTGGATTCGCGAAGTATTATGCTATAAGATAAATATTTCAAAGTAATAATATATTTTTAATATTACTTTTGCATCTTTATTAAGCAAAAATGTAATTTTATGTTTCGGCGCATTTTAATTTTAAAATGTATTTCAACCAAATAACTAAGAATTTCCTCAGATTGTTTATTTATGATATAAGACTGGTATAAATAAAAATATTTTCGAAGTAGAATTATACAAAATATTAATTAATTTTATTTGTTTACAATTATTTTATTGCCACTTCACAAAAACATAATGTAATTCTTTTAAAATTCATAAATATCGTCTGCTTAAATGATTTCACAAAATAAGAATAAATTTTGTATTTGAATTCCTAACACAGAAAAATACTTTTATAATTGAATGTTAATAAGAGAATTTTCACAAATTTTAATTCATTAAAAATATGCTATAATTTTTCTTAAAAAAGTATTTTTTAAATCTTATAAAAGAAATCATGAAACTATACATAGTTAAAAGGAATGAGCATAGTTTGAAAATCTGAAAGCAGTTTTTGAGATATTTTATCAGAATAATGAAAATATATTTTATTTATTTATTTATTTAATGATGATTCTAGCTGTAATTACTGACCCCATGATTTAAGTTTTTCTTCTGAAAACGTACGTGTTTCACTTTTTATTTGAAAAAATGCGTTCGTAATGGAGAACATGTAAAACAAATTAATTAAAATAATAATTTTTTGAAAAGTATTTCTGTAAAAAAAATAATATTCTGCAAATTTACAGATCATAATTTATATTTGTGTTTAATTTCAATAGTCAAAATACTGTATAGTTTTTTTGTAAAGTGTACGACAAAGTGTCATTTGAGTGGCCTAGTAGAGGATTCGCTTCGCTCATCCTAATAACCTTTAAAATCCGAATAAATATTATACGATATACCACCAATCCAAGAATTTCTATATACAGAAAAGAATAATGATAATCGATAGTTAATCTTGAATCGATATCTACAAAATACAGATAGTCGAATTAAATAATTCTTTTCAATTTTCCTGTAACAACAACAATTACTACTACTATTACAAAAAACAAACAAACAACAGAGATGAAAAATCTAGTAAATATATGCAAAAGACTAGGAGCTTTTTCCGCTGATTAACTGAAACTTTTAAAACCAATTTCTCTTTTCTTCGATTTAATTTGGCGCACCCAATAATAAAGCTCCAGAAAAAAAAAGTTGGCACCTAGATCATTAATCAGTTTGATGGATGATAGTTAAGTTGAAAGCATAGTCTGTTCATAAAACGGAAACAGATTTCTTGATTTTTCTACCAAAAGGTTTAAAAAATTTGTTTTGGAATCACGTTTTGTGGAAGCTTTGTTTTATTTTATCTTTATTTCCTTGATTTATTGAAAGTTAAAAAAAAAAAAAAAATCTTATCGAAAAAAGTATAACTATACTTTTAAAATGATCTACGTAAGTTCAATATATTTATTTACAGAGTGTATCTGGATTGATGTGCAAAACAATGACATGTTATAATAAATGGATATT
This sequence comes from Maratus speculifer, assembly GCA_964019185.1. Classification (NCBI taxonomy): domain Eukaryota; kingdom Metazoa; phylum Arthropoda; class Arachnida; order Araneae; family Salticidae; genus Maratus; species Maratus speculifer. The sequence goes on along the minus strand of OZ025297.1, from coordinate 311,869,750 downwards.
AATCCTGGAGAATACACGCACGCATACACATATAATACATAATACTACATACACATATATGAAATAATAAATATTATATCCGAAAAGATCGTATAAAAAAAAATTCTATCTCTTGTTTAAATAGTAGGGGAGAATGGTAATGAATGGGACAACATAAATTTATGTATCTTCCACAAACATAAATAATTTGACAATTTACCTGATAGATGGTAGTACTGACGTAATTCAACAGGCATAGTTTCAAAGCAATATCCATAACAGAAGATTAGCTATTTAGAGTTTCCCCCAGAGGTTTTCAGGGGAGCGCTCCGCCCCTCGTGCCCTTTAGTTTTTAAATAGCGCCCCTCTTGCCCCTCATCCAAAAACTAGCGCCCCTTTTGTCATTCATTCAAAAAAAAAGTGCCCTTCTTGCCCCACATTTGAAAAAACGCAGCCCTCCAGCGATGATCCGAACGCGCTATAGCACGTAAATTACACAAGAAATCGGCGACGGAATGCAAAAATAGCCTCATACGCATCCGTGGGATGGATAATTTCGTCATAAAATCGCTAAAAAATTTCCGGCAAGATTTGCAAAAAAAAAAAAAAAAAAAAAAAAAAAAAGGTTAATTTTGTCAAAAAATGTCACAAAACGGCAGATTTTTTCAAAAGATCGTGGAAAAACGACAAATTCCTTCCAAAAATCGCGATAAAACGAAAATTTTTGTCAAATGAGTCGCAAAAGATGAAAACTTTCGTCAAAAAATAGCGATAAAACGGCAGATTTCGTCAAGATATTTGCGAGAAAAACGGTAAATTTCGTCCAAAAATCACAATAAAACGGAGAATTCTGTGAAAAGTTCTGTTTTTTCGCTATATTTTCACGAGATTTGTTGTTTTTTCCCGATTTTGTTTAGCAAAATATGCCATTTTTTACGATCTTTTAACAAAAACTGCTGTTTTTACGATTTTTTAAAAAAAATTGGCCGTTTTTTCAAGATCTTTTATCAATATTTTCCTTTCTTTCGAGATCTTTTAAAGAATTTACCTTTTTTTTTTCTTTTTTTTTCAATTTTTTGATTGAATTTCTGTTTTTTCGCGATTTTTTGAACCGCTAGATTCTTGATTCAACTCTATAAAATTGCCCTTAAAATGTAAAAAATGCCCTGGAAAATGTAAAAAGTGCCCTTTTCAGAGCAGTAGCGCCCTGCCCTTTTTTAAACCTGGGGGAAACTCTGCTATTGTATAAAGTGTATTTTTCAAGAACCAAAGTAAATTTATTTGTTTAATATTTTTAGTATTTAATTGGTGGTTAACTTTCTCAAAACCTCATAATTTTTTTTTTAATGTTAAAATGATATAATCTCAAGTTATACTTACAAGCTCCAGCAAATAACAACCTGATTTCAAAATTAAATTTCTCAAAAACGAAGATCTAGAAAATAATGCGGTAAACGGTTTGTTTATTAGGTAAGTTGTAAAAATCTTATATAGAAGTTTCGAACGGTGACTATTTTAAAAAGATTGTGTTCTAATTAAAACAATGCCTGATTTGACATTTTTCTTGTTTTAGTTTTTTTTTTTTTTTTTTTTTTTTTTTTTTTTTTTCAGAAAACAAAATTTTGGGCGTACAGTGCCATATTTTAACGATTTTTGGAAAAAAAGTTTCGAAATTTCAAAAATTAAGTTCGAAAAATCGTTAAATATGGCACTGTACACTGAAAAACTCATTCTCTAGAAACAATCTTAAACAAGAAAAATGTCAACTCCAGTATTCTTTGCAATCCGAACACAATCTTTTCAAAATATTCACTGCTCGAAACTTTTGTATAACATTTTTACAGCTTACCTAATAAACAAACCGTTTATTGCATAATTCTACCGATCTTAGTTTTTGAGAAATTTGATTTTGAAATCAGAATGTTATTTGCTGGACACCCTGTATGATGCAAATGAACAATATTGACAGTGCTTGCTAAGCCTAATCACTGTTTTATACAACCATGTGGCTATGGGGATGAATGGGACTGTGACATTCATCCCTAGGACTATTCCATAATAGATAAAATTACATTTTGTCATTTCCTAGAAACTAGATGTTAAGAGGAGAAAACGAGGCCACTGTCGTGTTCTAACCAATACACCAAAAAAAAAAAAAAAAAAAAAAAAAAAACAATATTTGGAAAAGAAGATTGTAAAAAAAAAAAGAAAAAAACAGAACTAATATGAAAAATGAATTGCCTGTCTTCAAGAAATATTTTTAGTAAAGGTATGGACAGTAGTGATGAATCTGACAATTTATTACTTCATGATAAAGATGAAAGTGATTTGAACATGATTTCAAGTGATATGGACCACCAAGTTTGCAGCTTGGATAATGTAATAGAAGACGACTTTCTCCTAACAAAGATATGTGGAAAAAAATAAACGTTGCTAGGGTTTTAAAGAATAATAATAATAACCTTCAAGTACAATTCTTGAGAAAAAGAGATAATAATTCCCTATATTAATATACCGATCCACCAGAAATTTATTTTGTTAATCTGGAGGATATTGTTATGAAACTACCAAAGCATAAACCCCTGGAAACTCCCAGAATTAAAGGACTGTTGTCATTTGATATTAGCTTCAGTCAATATGTAGTAAAATAAAATGCATCACTGAGTTTTCAAATAAAATATGTTTGGAATAATTTTTTTACTTGTCCCATTCATCCCCACCATGGAGACGAATGGGACAATATGCATGTATGTTTTTAAAAAAAATTAAAAATTAAAAAAACAATTGTTTATTGAAATTAGTGTGTTAATAAGTTGCTAAATGCTAAAGTATTCTTTAAATAATATTTTTAAAATTAACGACTGTATACAACTTAAGTTATTAGTAAAAATGTAAAAATTGTCCCATTCATCCCCACTCTCCCCTATTCAATGGTCCCACGTGATATTTGCAAAACTATCTATATTTATTAACGTTCTATTTATTAAAATAGAAACTATACATTAAAATTAACAAAAGAAAAAAAAAATCCTTATACTTACATATTAGCATAGTTGTTTTAATTTGAGGATACAATAGCATGGTTGAAACTACAGTATTGTGTAGAAAAACTGTTCCACATAAAATATGGAAAGGCCTTTTAATAGGTTTCCAAATCTTCACATTTTCTCCACAAGAAAATGCCTTGTGTTGGAGAGAATTCAATCCCAAATAAAAATAAGTGCAGAAGAAATACAGGTACATTATTGTTGAGCTGTTTTTTGTCAATCACAGGGAAATGACCATTGTCCGCTTTTATCTTTTTCTGCAACCTAACTTAAAATATGTGCTTATTTAAAATACTTGCCCGTTCATCTATTATCAGCGATTTTTTTTTCTATCTCCAGGATAAGTGACCCAAATTTTTCATCTCCCAAATTTTGTCTAAAATTCTTCGAATTATACACGAGTATATACAGTAAATAAAATGTTCAATTTTTCCTTTCTTGTTGCCATTTATGTAATGAGAAACAAATCCCTAATTATTATTTTAATAAATTCAAAGGTTCTATATACCTAAAATTACCTCAAATTCTATATACCTAACTAGGGTTTAAAAGAAAAAAAAAACAAGGTGATATTGTTATAATAGAGTTCAGCATATATATATATATATATATATATATATATATATATATATATATATAATACCATTAAAAGTAGACAAGATTCACCAATGGATTTTATCAATAAAACAATAAACCAAAACGAAGAATTAGAATTGAATTGAATTATAATAAAATAAAAAAATAGTATAACGAGTAAATCTGAAAAAATAAATAAATAAAATGAATGCAAATGGAATTTGTAGCCCCAAAAGCAGAATCATCAGGCCCCAAATGCTCTGGAACTACAAATGAAGTGTGCGGTTTCATCCACGTATTAGCCATGAAATAGCAAAATAATACGTATTTGGGGCTACCAGCACACATAAACCAAATTATTAAACAAGGAACAAAGATATTTTACAGAAAAAGGAGTTGAAAGTATGTAAAAATAATAGTTATCCATAACAAACAAAAAAGATAAAGCTGAATGGAAATATAATTGAATCGGAGAAAATAATTAATAATCGATATTAACATAAAATTAAATTAATAAAATAATTAAAATTAGAATTAAGAGATAACTTTCATATTAACATATAACTTAAAATACCATTTTGTTACTTTAATCAGTAATATTTATTAGCTATTCAAGTATAGATATAACTAGACAAATATCCATATATTGGTGTCAATTAAACAGTTTAAAAATTATGTTAAAATAAACAACCCACTCTCAATTATATATATAGATATATATATGTATTTTAAATAATTAACCTTTGCGTTTTTATCCAGACAACACCACCCTCTTCCGTACTCTAACATCTACCCACCCAACCAACCTATATATATTTTTTTTATTACTTTTTAACATTTTTAATTTTTAATTTTTTATTATTATTTTTATGTTTTATAATTTTTTATACATTTTTTACGCAAAGAATTAATTATAAGATCATGTAATATCTAATTATAAATTAAAGAATATATGAATTTTTTAGGATAACCATTATTTATAGCATCATGTACAAGCTTTTTAATATTAGTATTAATTAAATGGGAAGAACATAGACATTTTATTCTATATAAATGGTTAAGTATTATATTACGATATACAGAATTATGAAGACATGATTTAAAATTAGTAAAGGTATTAACTTTGAAATTAAATTCTTTCCTTTTGTCATAAATATCAGTTATAAATTTGTTCTCTTTTAATATAATTTTAATATCTAAGAAACTGATTGTATTATTAAAAAGAAGGTTTTTTGAAAGTTCTAGATTAGAAGGATAATCAACAGGGAATTGAGATATACAGATGTTATCAGTATCAATTAAAATTACATCATCTATATATCGATATAAATGTATTTTATTATTTAAATAATGACGTTCATAGTAATATAAGTCAGATAATACACTAGATGTACTACCACCTTGTGGTATACCAACATTTTGAATATATATATTGTTATTATGCATGATAAAATTATTATAGATAATGAAATTGGTTAATGTATGAAAATAATCAGAATCGATATTATGTGATATATCCAACTCGTGTTGATATTTTTTAAAAAGCTCATTTATGATATTATGTAAATCCAATAAATCGATATTATTAAATAAATCTTTAAAATCATAAGTAGTGATATTTTTTATATATTTAAGATTTTTCATAATATGGACCCGTTCATAACTATTTTTAATGCAATGTGTATTGTCACTTTTTTTTGTAATATTATATATTTGATTAAGAATTACTAATAGTAGTTTGTTAGCAGCATTATTATAAGTATTGCAACCAATTGTAACAGTTCTGAATTTAACAGGATGCTTATGAAATTTGGGTATAAGGACTAGATAAGGATATTTAAAGTTAGTAGGGTTAATGTCTAATAATTTATAGAATACTTTAATTTTACGATTATTGGCAAGTAAGTTATCATTAATTTTTTGGAATGTGTTATTATTAGATATACTAGATTTAAGCAATTGATGATAATAAGATTTACAAATAATTGCATAATTATTTGGAGATTTATCAACATAAGTTATTACAAAGTTTTGTTGTAATTTATTGATTTGCTTAAACAGATGCTGTGTATTTACATATTCTAGGTGTGAAATATTATATTTGAAGGACCTGGTTAATTTATCGATAACTAATATTTTCCATTGATTAAAATATTCAATGGGTTTATTATAATAAATTGCAAGTTTATAAATAAATATATCTATATCATAGGTAAATTGTTTTATGATAGATTTAATGTTTAATTTGGATGGAATTCTGTACTTAGTCCCATAACCCATAATTCTTCTAAGTTGTAAATCATCTACTAGATTAAGATTACCAGTAATAACATGTCCATGATCTTTATTTATATATTTTTGTAGAGAGGGGTCATAGCATTTACAGGGTGATGTACTAGCATCAAAAGAAGATTTAGAGAAAGAATTATAGTTAAAAATCGTTCTTCCGATAGATATGGGATACTTAAAGGTTTTAGATATATGAATATTATTAATAGGAAATTGACGGTTTTTATCATTTAATATGGAATTAACATTGATTTTATTAAATATTGGATTAGAAAAAGTAATTATCATTTGAGTATTAGTTTGTAAATTTTTAGGTTTTTTTAGTAAATTTATATTGTAAAGGTTGATACGAGTCATAATGAGATCATAAAAAACATCTGAAAAATGTTTAGAGTAAGTTTTACTGAGAAAAATATTTAAATATTGTACTATATGTTTCTTTTTTATTCCAAAAATATATTTACGTATTAGAAACCAATTGTAATTTTTTAAATAATTACGATGAAGATTATTAATTTGTTGAATTATAATGTTTTTAGGAGTAATACTAGAAGATGAACCTTTTCCTCTTTTGTTACGTGTTGTTTTAGGATTTATAAGATGATTTAAACTATGATAAATGGGAGAATAATCTGTAGTATCATAGAAACATGATAGTGAAAAAACTTTAACAGATCTTTTAAAACCTCACTATTAAGACCATAAGGATAAATTGTATTATAATATTTCATATATGAAGACTCTAAATAGAGACGCTAAGATTTATTTTTCTGAATTTGTATTATTTCAATAGTAGTATTTTTAAATTTATGTTTATGAAAATGCTGTATTTCAGCTGTAGACTGTATATTTTTTGCTAAATTTTTAGCTAAATTTTTATCAGAATCTGACCGATGTTGATTCATGCGTATATGAAGAGGACCAGAAGTTTCACCAATATATTTCAAATTGCAAATGTTACACTTTATACTAAAATTACATTAAAAGCCTTACAAAAAATAGAAATATTAGGATCTGATACGATTTGTGACTGAGAAGCAGATGGACAAGTTTTACATCGAATATCAGAACATTTCTGAATATATAATTGAGGAGTTGCATGTATATGGAAACTGGATGACGATCCAGGAGTAATCCTATTATTGCTCCTGTATCGGGCACTACACTGCAAAGAAGCATTGTGTATCTTGCCAGGATCGAGATTTTTACTAAGTACTGCCATAATATAAGAGATATTACAAATATAATAAAAAGATAAAAATAGAAAAATTACAATTAAATAATCGAGTGTCTTGACTAATATAATTTACTAAAGAAAAGGATCTAGAATAATACAACTATAAAATGAAAATAGATACAATATGTACAAAGCTTTAAAGCAGTACTCAAACCTCCAAAAAGAAACAATACACGACCATAATACTACCATCCCAAACCACATATAATAAGAATCACAGTACTCACAGTACAATAAAGGCAAAATGACAAAATCGACTCATTCAAAAGTGAAATAATCTCCGTACATAATAAACCACCAACTTATCCAATTAACAGCTCAGCACAATCCTCACATTGTTACTACATTTCACATAGGCTTAAATAATCATAATTTCAATGTATTTATTTAATATCAAAAAATAATAAATAATGATAATTTCAATGTATTATCTTAATATTAAAATATAATAAATAATGAATATTGATGTTGACATTTAATATACCATATATCAAGACAATAGATTAAACATAATAATAAGCAAAATTAACAGTTAAAATATTATAAATATACCATATATAATATTCATGATGAAACTATTTGCAACTCTTAATGGAAATCCTATTAAGTGGTAACGGAAAACTACATTGTAGAAATGTCACAGACAATATATATATATTATGTTATACTTTTTTTATGTACATTTTTATCTCTATTTTTATGGCATTATTATTGATAATGTTTGCTTTCATTATCGTTGTTTCGTAATTATTTTTACTTATAAATTATGTATATATATTTTATATTTTCATAATTTGAAAGAAAAAGGATAAGTCTGCTTTCTTTTTATCTACATGTGTAACAGCTTAAAATCATAACACAGATCTAAACGAGATATAACCAAATAACGCGTAAAACAAATATGGAAATTTTCCTTTTTAATCTATGCATTCAAAATTCGTAGAGGTTAACTTTCGATTTTTATTTCGTCATTCTATGAAACTGGAAACCACGCATAAAGGAACAATGTTGGAAACGAAATTTCATTCTGGTTTGCGAGGTCGCATATTTTGAAGTAATGTAAAACAGAAAATTTAAATAGAATCACGTTAAAAAACTTTAAATCAGTTATGCTTCAGAGTATGCGTTTCGACATACATATGTTTCTTTGACTAACAGTGTTTTACATTTAAAAAAATGCAATATATAAAAAAGAAAACAACAACAACAACAACATATTAAAATTTTATATTAAAATGGTAGTAATGCTTTTTAAAATACAGATATAATTTAAGAAACAAAATATTAGAAAGTAAAAATTTTTAGTAACCTCTTGAATTTTTTTTTACAGTGTAGTGTGGCTGACATTTACAAACGGTCTGATTTTTGTCACGTGATAACACGAGTATTTATGAACTGATTCGAATGTAATTTGGTGTGTACATAGTTTATACCGATATCTGAACTGAGTTTGATGGCCAGTTTCATCCGCCATCTCGTTTCAAAACTACGGACATTTAATTTTTTTTAAATTTTTAAATTTAAATTTAGGTGCACAAAAATTAGAAATTGAACAATATTTTTTCTTATGTGTTTGACTTTGTTAAAAAGAATTCGGAGCATTTTTTGTTTTGAATATATCTTAAACAATCGCTGAATTGTAACATTTTGAATTTTTAGTACGGCTGACATTTTGAAATGATCCGATATTTTTTACGCGATAATATGCAAATTTATGAACGGATTTGGATATAACTTGGTGTGTGCACAGAACAAACCAATATTTTGATAGAGTTTGTTGGTCAACTTCATCCACCGTCTTGTTTCAAAATTACAGCCATTTATAATAATGTACAAAGAAAAAAAAAATAGAAAAAAAGGTTTTTTTTAAGTGTTTGCTTTGCTACACAAGCGACACTATTACTACAGCTGCTCCAAGTGGCTAAGCTATGCAAAAAGCATCAAAACGCAATGCAAGAAGAATCACTCACATGCTCAGACCATGTCATTCCCTATAACAACTTTATACGTGAATTAGCAACAACAACGCAAAGAAAATTTTTAAGAATTTAAATTTCAAATATATTTTACTATTATTTTCTTGTTTTTATTCAAATGCTTAAGCGAAAATTACAAAAATTTTCTACTATTACTCGAAAATATTAGCATATCGTTGCAGTTGATCTAATTATTTTACACACAGTAATACGAATAACAGAATTAATAATAGCAAAATTTACCTGGCACTTGATCGATTTCCCTAAATGTAAATATCAATTATCTGGATTAAATGAAAAGTAATCCAAAAGATATCGAATCAAGATTTCTAAGGAAAAAACACATCAACATCAAATATTATCATTAAAAAAAAAAAAATAAATAAATAAAAAAAAATAATAAAAAAGTTTAATTCTAAAACTCTGTTGAATATTCCTTTTGCTGATTATTCCTGAATTCGGTTTTAATTTAAAAATCCTTAACTACAATTCACTATAATGACAAGTGGATCCGATAACTTAAAATATACGGCAAATCATTATAATTTGAAAATTCCCAGGAAAAACACAAAAGCTAATAAAAACACAAATAGAAAGAGTCAGATGAATAACACAACAGCAATAACAATAATAATTGAATTTACCTGACACTTGATAAATTTCCCAGGATGCAAATGTCGGTAATCCAGATAAAACAATAAGAAATAATACAAAAAAAAAAAAAAAAAAAAAAAAAAAAAAAAACAGAAAGCAATTTTTTGCAACAAAAACCACGTCAAAATCAAATATATTTTCCACAATAAAGTTTATTGCCAAAGCTTTGTTGATTATTCCTTTTGTTGGTTGTTCCTGAATTTGATTTGAATTTAAAAACATTTGATTGAAATTCGCTAAAATCTTGACAACTTGATCCGATAACTTAAAACACACGCAAATCATTATAATTTCAAAATTTTCATGAAAAACACAAATAGAATCAAAACACAAAGGAGTCAGATGAATAATAATAATAATAATAAAATTTACCTGGTACTTGATCGATTTCCCAGGATGCAAATCTAGGTAATCCAGATTAAACAAGAAGTAATCCAAGAAATTTAGAAGCACTATTTTTCAACAAAAACTACATCAAAATCAAATATTATGTTTTCGGCAAAAAAGTTTATTTCAAAAGCTTTGCTGAATATTCCTCAATTTGATTTGAATTTAAAAACCCTTAATTACAATTCACTAAAATCATCATAGCTTGATCCGATAACTGAAAACACCACGGCAAATCATTAGAATTTCAAAATTTTCAGGAATCAAAGAATCAAAACACAAGCAGGAAGAATCAGCCACTCATACAGTTAACATACGGCAGAGCATGTCATTCCCGACAAAAAATTTATACGTAACTGGGAGCAAACAACGCAGAGAAAGTGTTGGAAATTCATAATTTCAGATTTTTTTTTTTCGTTTATTTTTTTATTTTTCATCTATCTTTCCTGTAAGCGTTTCGTTCTGCTCTGAAAGGAACCAGCCATCACCACAAAAGAGGTAACGTTTTGAATCACCGAGATGAGAATTCAGGCAAACTTGTGCGTCCAACCGTGTTATTATGATGAAACGAGAGAATAAATGAATTACGGAATTCAGTTGGAGGGTTGGCCATGGAATTTAAAGTGGATTCTACAGTGGTATTTCCTTCCGACATTGTTCGCTAAACAGAAACAATCTTGTATCGAATCGTGTAGTCCGAATTTACCTAAATTCAACCTAACCTTCGGTTCGGGTTGATGCTAATTTATCTCCATTACCGGTCGGGTTCGGTTCGGGTTACGGATTGAGACTTGTCAATTGTGGGCTGAATTTGAGACCTTCCAAAAATAATGTAATATACTTTTTTAGATGAATAAAACTATGTATTTGATTACTAATAAGTACATAAATGTTAATTTTTAAACATAAAACATTAAATTGATACTAGACATACAATTGTAGGTTATTTTGCCATAATTCAATTAAAATATGGATTACCGTATATTTCAGAATATAAGACGATCCGTGTATAAGAAGGGTATAGGGCTTTTCAATGAAAAATCTTCCAAAATAGAAAACCCGTATATAAACCAAGAGAGAAAAAAAAAGAGATAAAAATTCAGCAAACGAAAATTTAGCCCTTTTTTGTGCATAGATAATAAAGAAAAGAGCTCTCCGAAATTATTGATCTCTCCTATTCTGTTTTGGCACGGTAATAAATCTGTTTAATTGGATCGTGCTTATATATACAGGTAGATAGCTAAATAAAGCTGTGCTGCGTACCATATTGTATAGCGAGGTAGTTATAAAAAACACAAATAAGCGGTCGGATATAACATATGGAAGTTGTGCATAGACATCTTTATTATTATTTTTTACAATTTTAAAGAGTACAAAATTTACATTAACTCACAAAATCAAATTTCCCACAAAAGCAACTTTAAATTCAAGAAACTTCAATTAAATTTTTATTGCTTCAACAAATTTACACCTCGTTTATTTCGTTCATTTGAAATCCCCTTCTGCCCGAATATTTAAATTATTCCATGTTCAGCGTAGCATTTCTCGTTCCCTTCCAAGGCCGTAATGGAAATCACATCGACCCGTTAATCCAATATTCTCAAACTAACTGCAGATTCGAAGTTCGAACAACCAGAATTCCACAAGGTAAATGCAGACCTAAGCTTCTTTAGAATCTAAGTTTATGAACAAAGATTTCAATGTTTTCAATTCATCAGGCTGGATTAAACTGATTTGATTAAGGCACAACAAAGCTTTTAACAGATCACTGAGTTCTGTACATACAATCATCATAAAAATGCAGTTTCATTCAACACTCAGAAGTTATGACAATGTGGAACCTTATTTTTTTAAGCTATGTAAATGTTGTCAGAAGTTATTTTTATAAGAGGGTATTTGAAGATTAAATTAATAATTTTCGTTTTAAGCAAAGCTTCAATTCTATACAAGTATAACTTAACTTTCAATGCATGCAAAACGTTCCGCAGTTATTGAATTCAAAGAAGATTTAACCAATGGTTTTAAATGAGGGTTTTTAAAGTTAAACAAGTTGGAAATTGCACGTGAAGCGTAGCAAATTAGGTGCGTTCGTACGATAGCGAAGTTTTAAAAATATTACTTTCATATATCAATCTCATAAAATTGTAAATAGTGAATTACAATTAAAACGCTCATCAAACGATTAAAATGCATTTGAAACTTTTTTCCCCATTGACCGTAAATGATCTATGCATTCAAATGACCCTATACCATTATGTAATGGAATACTTTTGTGTGGCCTTGTAAATCAATAACAAATGTTCTTTGCACCACAAATTATGTATGATGTATATTATAATATGTACTTTATAATTGCATATAAATTTTATTAAGTCCGCATGAGTGTAACACGATTAAAATGTATTTGAAACATTTTTTCCCATTGACCGTAATGTAACGGAATACTTTTGATTGTCCCTGTAATTGATCTATGCATCCGAGTTTCATAAAATTTGAAATAACTCGACAAAATTATGTAATAATTATGTATTTTAAATTTCAAACATATAGAATATATTTGAAACTTTTTCCTAATTGACCATAATGTAATTGAATAATTTTGGTTGCCCCTGTAATTGATCTATACACACGATTATCAAAATATTTGAAATAACTCGACAGAATTATGTAATAATTGCGTATTTTAAATTTCAAACGATTAAAATGCATTTGAAACTTTTTTCCCCATTGACCGTAATGTAATGGAATACTTTTGATTGCCCCTGTAAATGATCTATGCATCCGAGTTTCATAAAATTTGAAATGACTCGACAAAATTATGTAATAATTATGTATTTTAAATTTCAAACGATTCGGTTGGGTAGTTTTTGCGTTGTTATATGCGGACGGACAGACGGACGGACTGAACGACCACTATAGGTGCTACGTATTATATAATTACGAACGCACCTAAAAAAGATATCTAAAATGAATGTTAAATATGTTCTCAAATTTTTATTTTCTCGGTCAGCAACACAAAGCCTTCCGACTTATTTATGACTTCTTTTCTTTTCTTTTTTTAACTTAAATGTGTACACAATTTGAAGATATTATTTAACTCCTTGTGGATGAGCGACATGTAGGCGACTTTAATACGTGTCGCAAGAAGATTTAAGAATCCTTGTTTATCACTACCAGTAAAATTTTACTGTAAAATTTGCCTTATTTAATTGGAACATTTTCTCGATTTAATAAGGCACAAATTTTGGTTTTTAAAAATCGATGATTAAACATTAAAAATTTCATAAAAAGCTCAAGTCGCGAAGTGGAAGTGCTTAATGCTCGGATAGCAATTTCCACTTCTGTGAAACTTTCAGCATATTCCATTTTTATTTTAAATGGGATGAAAAAAACTGCAAATAACATCTAAAATAAAAACTAGCCCAGTTATAAATCGACCGTAATATTCTATGGAAAAAAAATATTTTAAAATATTAAAATGAAAACGATGTATTTGAAAAGAACGCTTTCGTGCCTAGTTAAACTCATGGAGCACCATGGTAGTTTCTTCTTCGCTAACGTTAAATCTATGGGAAAATTATTTAAAAATAGATTGCTTGTTTAAATATATATATATTTTCTTTGTTTTGGGGGGAGACATAGATAGGGGACGTTTAACCCTAACTAGGCTAATATATGACTAATGCTTATTTATGCCAAGCTCAAACAAAATATGAAATTTTGATAAAATCCTATACATCAGCTCTTAATATATAGCTATCGTGCAAATTGTGAAACATGCAGCAAAGCAGCACCACCAGTCGGACGAAACTAGTCAGTATTTATGTCAATCTCTAACCGAATCTGAAGTTTGATTGAATTCCGTTCATTATATCTCTAGATATAGTGGCCTACTTTGTGTCACATATAGATAGACAAACAGGCAGACAGATATTTTCTAAAAACACAAAAATTGTGTCCAGGACATTCTAAGACGCAAAAATTCTTTGAAAATCGAAAATGGAAAATTTTCACAAGTCCAGTGTTTCCTTCTGCTACAGATAGAAGAAAGTAAAAGGAAACACATTCTCTATAGTTAATCCGAAAATCTTTACAACTAAGTAACCTTATTTAAATTGAAAATTATAACGAAACAGTTTTAATGTTTTATATATAAAGACAGAAGGAGGAAATAGACTTGTCAAATATCACCACTCGTTATTAAACTGTTCGATTCTAATAGGTTCAATAATAACTGCTTCATCTTTCATTCAATTACTAATATACTGACTGCTTTCTGTTAAGTGGAAATAAGTTGTACTTCGTTTCATAGTGCAATTCAGTGTAGAGGAAAAGGATATTAAATCGTCAAAATTTAGGAAGCCGGATTGAAAAGCTAAAGTTAAACTAAAGTTAAATTAAAATTTGCTGATTAGATGCTAAAGAGGAAAAATTTTGTTTAAAGAATAAGTAATATATTGCCGGGAAAATCTATGTAGAGAAGAGGAAAAAACCTTACTTATGCTTTAAGTACAATAGTTAAAATAAGAACGAAAAACTCTGCATTAAACGTAGATTGTGAAAGATTTTATTTTCCAACACATTTAGTATATACTTTAATAAAACTTAATTGATTAATAAAGTAAAAAACGGTGCCTAAGTTAAAAGAAAAAAAAATTGTAAAACGCATTAGACATTTCAAAACTTAATTTCAGCAATTAACACCAATAGTCAGAAAACATCCGCCACTTTTTGTTCAGCTCTGTATATGATCTATAGATTTGTATGTATTATATACAGTGGGTAGCCAAATTATTAGTTACACTACAATTTTTCTTACTGGTATTGTTAATTTATTGTTATTGTGCTACTACACTGACAGATGACATTTGATAGGTGTTGTCAACCGGTAACAGACTCTTAGTGCATAATGTACGTCAGGGATGTCATGAAAACCCAAATTCACCAAATGTGAACTCACCAAATTCACCAAATGATTTTGGTATGTCAGGGATATTATGATTAATTTGGGTGATTTAAATGTTTTCAATTATTTATGGTGAATTCTATTCTCTGCGAAATGTGCCCCCCTTTCTCCAGAACAAAAACACGACAACCAAAGAAATTTGATAGAAGCTTTGATTACGGTTTGGCACTATAATGAGCAAATAAAAGGAAAAGTGTTAAAAAAGATATACATAGCAAGTCAAAAGGAGAAAATCTGTAAAAGTAGGTTCGACAAAATATTGAGGACTTTGTCTTGGAACACATTTGTTCAGATTTTTCGCAATAAATTCCCACTTTATGAGAGAAAGTTTGAATTTAATTAGAAATCATAAATATTCAGTCCATGTATACTAAAAGTAGCTTAAAATCCGGTCCAGGATTTGAAACAGGAATGCATTAGCTGAAGCCGCCAATGCTCTTCGAACTGAATCATCCCGGGCGAATACTGGAAAACTAATTAACTCAACGTAACTTAAAGATCACATAATCTGGTCTGATACTTTGGATCAGCTCAACAGAATAAATCGAAGGTCAATAAATGGAACTGCAGAAAACGCTGCATACGAAATCATATTAGACTAATTTATAACACGATTATTCAATCGGTAAATGAATTATAACAGATGTAAATTTTCCAAGTGGATGAAAACCACTTGGAAAATCTGCTGAAATTCTTGGAAAATGCGCACCACAACAAAAAATGCACTTCCAGCAATTACTGTTCATATATAGTATTGTAACCGAATTCGTTTCTGTGTCTCTGTAATGAAAAAATAAATCTTACCCACCAAGCTCCTTTTTATTATATAATAACAACATAGTTAGAGTATTTCTAGAAAGACAGACGAAGGAAACCTATCTGTCAAATATAAGCACCATTTGTTATTAAGATATGAAATTCTAATAGGTTCAGCAATAACTGTTTCATCTTTCATCCAATTATTAATATGCCGACTGCTTGCTGTTTAGTAGAAGTAACTTATGCCTCGTATCATAGTGCAATTAATTCAGTGTAGTGGAAAAGGATATTAATTCATCAAAATTAAGGAAGTGGTAAAGAAAAGGATTTGAAGAGTTACATTGAAATTTACTGATTAGATGTTAAACGGGGAAATTTGGAAAAATGCAAAAGTTAGCTGAAGGAATAAGTAATATACTGAAGTGAAAATGTTTTTAGAGAAGAGAAAAAAATTACCAATATATTAGATAAAAATAAGTAAAATGAATAAGAATTTTGAATAGAAGAATTACACTTAAGACAGCAGATTGTATTAAAACAATCTGAACGTGTACGTATAATTTTAGGTGACTTTTAAGGTGCCGTACTTAATAAGCAAAAAAGGAACCATTATAAGCTCACTCCTGTGTCTGTCTGTTACCGCCATTTAATTCGTAAACTATGGAACGTAAAAAAATTCAATTTATTTAAAGCAGTTATTAACCCGCACATAGATTATTAATCACTCGCAATTATATTTACGAATAATGTAGAGGGGTTAGTAATAATAATAAAACCTTGGAAGAAAGGAAAAAAAAAAAACTTGAAATTTTTTTATTTCATTTGAAAAAATAAAATCTTTTGTTTGTATATCGTGTGGGGTACAATGTGATAGCTTTCGTAACGTCGTCGAACTCAAAAATACATTTCTAGGTATATTTTCAAAGATGTCGTCGAAAATGTAATGTAAAAATACGTCTATTCCCCTACAATTTTCGAATCTATTGAAACTATAAGTAGGATAAAATTAAGGAGCAGTAGAAGTTAGCTTAAACGAGTCTTCCATCTGACTCTAGGTCAGGTAGTTTTTAAGAAAAGAGCATTTTTCCGTCACACACAGAATTCGCTTTGCAGGCATTCAAGCAAAGAGATTGAGGAGCGCTGGAGGTACCTATAGAGGTATAAAAGGACTGTTGATAATGACTTTCGAAAAAAATATGTAGGTAATTAGTCAAGATATCAATTCATAAATACACGGATGGTTTGAACATATAAAGAAACGGAAGGTACACTCTATACGCGATCGGCTTTTAAAGCCTAGATAACAACATTTAAGGATTTTTTTAAATTAAATGTTGTAGTACCTGGTGACAACTGTAACTAGGTATGTCTTTCAGTAAACCAGTTGCAATGTCTAGTTACTAATTCATGTATTTATTGTATGGAACCCTTTGCGCGCGAGTAATATTCACACTTGACCGGTTTATTCAATTAAATTTCAGAAGTGAAATTGCGTCCGCAATTATTAATATTAAATGTAATACGTGAATTATCCAAGGATCTGGATTCGGTTCCGTTCTTAGACAGTTTCTCTCTGTTGGTTTTATCCTTAGTAAACAATATGACAATTTACATATCTAACATACAACAATCTGAACGTATGAGGGAAAAAAATGAAACGAAAATCTTATTTACATATCTCTTTTAAATTAAATATTGTAACGAAATAGTTTCAGTATGTCTAGAAAGACAGAAAGAGGAAACAGATCTTTCAAGTACAACTCGTATTAATATATTCGATTCTAATGGGATCAGTAGTAACTGCTTCATCTTTCATCCAATTATTAATATGTGGACTGCTTGCTGTTCAATGGAAGCGAAAGAGCCTCATTTTATAGTGAAATTCAGTGTAGCGGAAAAGGATATTAATTCGTCAAAATTTAGGAAGTGGCAGAAAAAAGGATTAGTAAAGTTACATTAAAATTCCATGATTAGCTACTAAATAGCAAAATTTGGGTAAACTGGAAATTTTGGTTAAAGAATAAGTATGTTATTTTGCAGTGAACTGTGTTTAGAGAAGAGACAAACTTACTACTAATTTAAACTACTTTTTTTTACTACTTTCAAAACTTACTACTAATTTAACTTATGTAAAATATAATGTGTTATACAATGTTTACTTATGTAAAATAGTATTGAGAAAAGTTTACTTATGTAAACTATTCTCAAATCCAAAGCAGCTATTTTCTGGAACATTTATGAATTTTTTTTTTTCTTTTTTTTTTTTTTGTAAAGGCATCAGATTGACAGGTGTTCTTATTCAGAAACTCTGGGGAAAAAATGGTGCTTTTTATTTTTTGGTAAAGGCAGAAAATCTTTCAGAAAATTCTGTCAAATTGGGCGTTCTGAACAGAATACCCGGCGCGACAGCGTGAGAAAGGCAGATGCTTACAGTCTCATGATAAGAATCTCTTAAACTCGATAAGTAATTTATTTATGGAAAAAAAAAAAAAACCGGAAAGGGCTATTAAATTCTAAATCTCTTCAATAGTCAGGTTTGTCTATTTTATTTCTTTACTTTTAAATTCAGAAAATGTGTCAGATGATGTGTCTATGAATCAGAAAATGTGTCAGAAAGATTCGCATTGTTGGGCATAAAATTAGAGAATCAAATTGTGCAAGTTTTTAAAATCATATTATATCGAACATAAAGTTTTGTGATTAATAGTGTATAGTAACAATTGGTTCACAATTTTTTTAAATAAGCTATGAAATGCACAGAAAACTTGTCTTCCTTTGCTGCCTTTACTGTTTTAATATCTATTGGATAAAATGTCTTCATTAACAAAATCTGGTTTTTTATTTTTAATTTTAATTTTTTTATTTTAAAGAACGATATACAAATTTTTAACTAATCGGCATTAAAATAACCGACTGGCAACGAAATCACTAACGTTTCTCCGTATTTTATGACTCATTCGATGGAATATTTTTAGCGTTAAATTAAAAGAAAAGATCAATAGTTATATCTTTGATTAATCCAAAACTATTTCTTTCAAAAATTTTAAGAAAGCTTCTAGAAATATAGAAAATATATATTATCTGCTACTCACAGTCAATAAAATCGATAAAAAATATTTAAAATATATAAATATTTTCGACATTTTTTGAATGAATTAATTTTCAGAGTTTAAATCTAACGTTTCATTACTCCATTAGCCTTACTTCTTCATTTAAAAAAGAAAGAAAAAAATGAGGTACTGATAAAAGACATAGATTAAAAAGAAAGAATAGAGATGAAGTATAGGGGCTGGGGGTGACGCCAAAATGCAAACCTAAAACGTGCTACATTAATCCCAAACACAACTGCGTGCTTTCACAAATCAGAAGAAAAATTTTAGTAATACAGCTTTTAACTCATAATGTAATGAAATGCTACTTTGGAATGTATAAATATAAGCAGATCATTTTCATTTAGCAAAATAAATGTATGGTTGATATAAAAAAAATTTGCCCCTGTTCCACGTGATTGTTTGTTTGGGCTGAATATAGGTATTGAAATTTGAAAGATGACGCACAGCATATTGAAAATCGTTTTTACAGCATACTGCAACTCCATCTATCTCTTTCCTCAATGAATAAAAGAGCACAGTCGAGAAAAAGGTGCGCATCATACACGAATAAATACAATGTAAACAAGTTGGAAATTGCACGTGAACGTAGCAAATGAGGTGCGTTCGTATGATAACGAAGTTTTAAAAATATTCAGATCTTGCTGCTATAGTAGAGCATACTTCGGATACAGTATAGTATTCGAAATCTTTATGTTTCTGTTAATATGAAGGAAGTAATTTTTATTACACCTCAGAAACGTATATCTTATTCATAAAATGTGAAATAATTGAATGTTTCCCTGTATAGCATTATGTAGTGGAATACTTTTTGTGTGGCCCTGTAATTTAATAATAAAAATTCTTTGCATCACAGATTGTACAGAATGCATATTTTAGTATATATTTCATAGATTCATGCCAATTCTATTATGTTCGAATGAGTGTAACATCATTAAAATGCATTTGAAACTTTTTTCCCATTGACCGTAATGTAATAGAATACTTTGATTGTCCCTGTAAATGATCTATGCATCCGACTTTCATAACATTTGAAATAACTCGACAAAATTACGTAATAATTATATGTTTTAAATTTCAAACGATTAAAATGCATTTGAAACTTTTTTCTCATTGACCGTAATGTAACGGAATCCTTTTGATTGTCCCTGTAATTGATCTATCCATCCGATTTTTATAAAATTTCAAATGTCTCGACAAAATTATGTTATAATCATGTATTTTAAATTTCAAACGATTCGGTTGGGTAGTTTTTGCGTTGTTATATGCGGACAGACAGACGGACAGACAGACAGACGGACGGACTGAGCGACAACAATAGGTGCTACGTATTTACATAATTACGAACGCACCTAAAAACAGAGAGAGAGAGAGAGAGAGAGAGAGAGAAATGTTTCTTCATATACAAGGTGGCCAGAAATAAAACACCCCTACTCTGACCTCCATGGATATCGAACTACTCACAAGGGGACCACCAGACATGGTGCTCACAGATTTTGATGATTTCAAAGTATGTTGTAGGGGTCATACCACTAATTATTCTGGTGAAAGGGTTCCTTCAAATGGACCTTGGTTTTTGAGAAATTGGGGGTCAAAGTTTACCGTATGTTTTAAATACTTAATTGTACAACATGTGGATGTCGATTCGTGGCGTCGTGCCAAAGCATGTGTTTGTGAGTCGGAAGGTTGTGCGTTCGAATCCATCCTCGGTTTTATTTTTTTCTTATATTCATCTTTTTTACACGTTACAAATTTTAAGAATTTTTATTTCTAGAGCAATTGCTACAACTTTTATATTTTCTTAATATAAAATTTTTCTTAATATGCATTTACATTTTTTAATTTTTTCATGAAAATTTATTTTTTTCTGCAATTTTTAAACTAATATTTCTTTTGATAACACAGCAAAACTAATTTAAGCCTATAACTTTTTTTTCTTAAATATTATCTATATTTTTTACTTTGTGCCTTTAAAATTATTCTTATAAATGCATAAAGTGATTTAGAAATGTTATTAATCATTTTACGATAATTTTTAGGACTTGATAAACACAGAAATGTCATCACGAGGAAGCAATTAGCAGTCGCGTACGGAAATTTAGTATAAATGCCGAATTTCATAGAATGTTTGACATTTTTCATTTGATATATTTTTCAAAACATTTTTCAATCTCATAGTTTCCAAATAACTACACTTGCAAATTACACGAGATTAAAATTGCTTTCACAAATGTGTCACATGTTACCTAATTTTGATTTCAGTAGACCTTTTTCAGAATCAGAAAGATTCGCATTATTGAACAAGGGGGGGGGGGGGATAAGGATTTAAGGCATGTTTATTTTTTAAAGTAATTTTTAGAATATTTCTGCTGTACAGCACGTGTGTGTGTATGTGGGGGGGTGATGAATCCGTGGCCTCATCTTTAAACCCGCTATTGAGCTACGCAGATGAAAATATGAGCTTCACCCTACATTTTCTTGAGCGCCCCCCCCTCCCATTACACATTTTTAATTATAGCCCTGTGTACAATTATGCATTGCATTTTAATCAGGGGCGTAGCTAAGGCGGCGTCTCAGCCCCCTAAAAACTTTTGAGCCCCCCCCCCCCCCCGAAAAAATTCCAAAGTCATTAAATGAATTTATGTTCCAAAAACCCAAATGAAATTCTATTGAAAAATCTAATTTAATTTTGAGGACCTTTCATCGTTTTGAAAAAATACTAAATTGTAACTAAAACAGGTGTTTCAACACTTGCTCATTTTACTTGCACATATGAAGCCAACATTATGTTTAATACTGCACTAGTTATGCGCTCGAATTTTCCATAATACTGTTCTTTTCTTAGCATAAAATGAAGTTATTACAACAGTTTAATCAGAAACATTGTAACTAAACTACAGTGTAAATATGCAGTAATTTATCTTTCTGCGTCACAGAGAGAGAGAGAGAAAAAAATATATGAGTCATCCCACTACATTTTCTTGACCCCCCCCTCCCCCCACACACCCTAATTATTGACTTCTCGTTAAGGCCCTGGTTTTAATATTCTGTTTGCATTTTTAAAATAAAAATTCAAAATTTCAATAAATGTAACTTTTACGGATAGATGGCAGCACTAACTAATACGAATTCTAGTGAAAAATATCGTAATCACTGGCGATAAATTGATAAATAAACTAAAAAACTTTGTAAAATCACCATAAAATGAAAAATTAAGCAGGACGCGTTTCGAGCTACAACAATAACAGCATGGTGATTTTACAAAGTTTTTTAATTTATTTATTAATACGAATTCTTCCAAAGATTATTCTATAGTCTATACGATGTATGCCGTATGCTCGATGACTGCGAATGCCCAGTTTCTGAACAGTAACGACTAGCGAAACGAATACTTTTTAACGGGTAGAGAATTCTAAATCAACGTTAACATACGGGTATTCATTTAACCGTTATTTTCACAGCACTGCATTACATTATCTAAAAATCCATGCACAGTATTGTGTAATATACATTTGAAAAAAAAAGTGATTGATTAATCAAAAATATTATTTTTTAAAATATTAAAATTTTCTTATACTTTTTCAAAATTTTAATTAAATACGCATTTTTATTTAATTATCTGTTGCAAAATGTACTTTTAGTTGAACCCTGAACTGCAGTCAGTTCACCAATTGAGCCATATTTTTTGAAATAATAGTAATAATAAAATATTGAAAAAGTAAAGTGCCCTCTTCAGAAAATATCAAAAGGTTCAAAGCTGTAGAATTCCCAATTCTGCTTAAAATTTATATCATGTAAAAAATATAAATATAAGTAAAAAAAGAAAATAGAAGCCGAGGATGGATTCGAACTCACAACCTTTCGACTCACAAACACATGCTTTGGCACGACGCCACGAATCGACATTCATGTGTTGTACAATTAAGTATTTGAAACATACGGTGAACTTTGACCCCCAATTTCTTAAAAACCAAGGTCCATTTGAAGGAACCCTTACACCAGAATAATTAGTGGTATGACCCCTACAACATACTTTGAAATCATCAAAATCTGTGAGCACCATGTCTGGTGGTCCCCTTGTCAGTGTAAAGGCTCAAAATTTTGTACACATACTATTCAAAATATGGGGAAACGGATTTCACGAAAAAAAAATTAGTTCCTGAAATCACCGATAGGTGGCGCTGCACAACTGGAACTATGATCAAAAGACACAAATAATAATAAAAATTAAAATGTTTATGCGGAATGGAATGCTTCCATGCTTCCTTTTTAATTTTTCTGCCCCTTATGGAAAATAAAAATAGTAAAGAAGCTAGAACTCCCGTTGTAACTGCAATTTCATACTGTAACCAGAAAAATTTGCGTAAAGCATGGGTAGAAGCCATGTTCTGGGTATAAAAGAAGTTAAAAGGTGGGGAATGTCATTCTTATTAGTGATGGCTGTCACGCTGCCAGAACGCGCTTTGCTTGTGAAGTTGTTTTACGAGAATAAAGGAAATGCTCCAGCAGCACTTCGAGAGTTTCGCCGACTTAAGGATTTGCGTAAGGGACCATTGCTTCCACAAGCTCTCAGGAGAATGATCGCTCGATTCGAGGAAACTGGACATCTTGGAGTTCACCCTGGTCGAGGACGCAAACCGGTTCGTTCAGATGTCGTTGAAGGTGTTGCCACCGGTATTGTTGAACAGTCAATGGATAATGTTTTAGGCTGCAGTAGTGCACGTGCAGTGTCACGACACTTGGGTGTTCCCTATAGCACAGTGTGGAACATACTCAGAAAAATGGTGCATTGTTTCCCGTACAAAATCCGCCCTAATCAACAATTGCTGGCCACAGACAGGGAGATGCGACTGACCTTTGCATTGACATTTCTTGCTAGAGTTGAAGTGGATGCAACGTGGCCGTGGCAGATTCTGTGGAGCGATGAGGCCCGTTTCCACCTCAGTGGAATAGTGAACACCCATAACTGTCGCATATGGGACACGACAAACCCCCGTACCTTCCAAGAGATTCCACTCCACTCACCGAAAATTACAGTCTGGTGTGGATTCACAGCCACATTCATCCTTGGACCGTTCTTTTTCGAAGAGGTTACTCCCAATGGCCTTGAGACATGTACCGTGACGGCCAACAGGTACAAAAGGATGCTCGAAACATTTGTTGTACCCCATTTGCAGCAGCGCCAATGCCTTGACACCATTACTTTTATGCAAGATGGAGCACCTCCACACATTGGACTCCCTGTGCAACAGTTTCTTCGCCAACATTTCACCAATGACAGAATAATCAGTCGCGCGTTTCCGACAACTTGGCCATCTCGTTCACCGGATCTTAATCCGTGTGATTTTTGGCTTTGGGGACACTTAAAAAACCTTGTTTATCGATAACGTCTGGTAACCTTGGCAGATTTGAAAGAGAGTATCAGTCTGCATGTGAGAAGCATCTCAGATGACCAGTTACGATCCGCAGTTGAACAAGCTGTCCACAGACTTCACATTTTACATCTTCAGGAAGGGAACCATATTGAGCAGCATTCCCTGCATCGATAACGTCCTTGTTTCATGTATGCTTGGTACTTTCAAATAAAATGTGTTTAAAACGTGTTTTTGTGTCTTTTCAGCATACGTCCAGTGGTACAGCGCCACCTATCGGTGATTTCTGGAACTAAATTTTTTTTTCGTGAAATCCGTTTCCCCATTTTTTGAATAGTATGTCCACAAATTTTCAAGCCTTTACACTGAGTAGTTCGATATCCAGGGAGGTCAGAGTAGGGGTGTTTTATTTCTGGCCACCCGGTATATATACATATATACAAACATAATATAAATACGAAAGAAAATAGCAATAACCTCTTTAGAGTTACTCATGATTTCGACAAGCGTCTTTTATCTTTAATCTAATAGTTTTTCAAGCTTTAAAGAAGCATATATAGAAACAAACATTCTTTTGTTAACATGGATTTTTAGAAACGCTCCTAAGTAATTTTTGGAATGTATTAATCAGTTTTCTCGTTCCGGATTAATTTTTTTTCGTGCGCTATCCATTATTCATAAAATATTTTCAGCTGCGTATAACTGTACACGAGCAAGAGTATTAAAGTTAATTAATGTCAATGTAAATGCTGTTAATCTTCCATTTTTACCGGTAAAACCTATTTGTTGAACGTAGAGGTGTTTATTTGAGAATGGATAGCATATGAAAAATCTATAATCGGTGTTGAGAAAACTGATTGATGCGCTAAGGAGGTCCAGGACACAAAAATCTTCAAATTTTCTATGTAAAAAAATTATTGCATTAAAACTTTTTTTACTGCTTAAAATGACATTTAAATCATGTTTTTATGTTAATTGGAACCGGGAATATAAAAGTTTTCATTTTGGTTGGGTTTCAAAATTTATCTTTCATGCAATGTTTGGCATGGAAACGACTTCTTGCCAAAAGGATTTTTTCTGTATGATGGGATATTTTACCATTTTTCCTATTTAAATTGTTTTAAGTCGAGAACTGTTAGAGATAAATAGTTAAAACTTGTAATTTGTCTTTTTCTATTATTTTTTTTTAGTTTTCATTCACTAAATTTTAAAACTTTTTTTTAAAAAATCTAAATAAATATTTTTTAAAATGTTGAATCAATATTAAAGCCTATATATTTCTGTTTATTTAAATGAAAAAAAAGTAAATTCTACAAATAATTTTTCGAGCGATAAAGATTTTAAATTTTTTCCCACTTTTTTAATAAAGTTTAAATTTTCAATTTATTGAAAAAGATTATGAGAAGTTTTATCATATGACTTTTTTTACAAATGATATGATTAACTATCACAAAAAAATTCAAAATTTGAACTCAATAAGCATATATATTTTTAAATGTATGCCAAACCCCCTTAAAAAAAGCAACAACAACAACAAAATTTGTTTTTAACAAAGTACACCGACCATTTGGAAAACGATTCTTTTTAACTAATCGTAAGATTAACTAAAAATTAAACTTTTGTCCAAAAGAAAAAAAAATCTAAATTGCTAAGAATAAAAAAATTCGTAAAAAATTCAAAATTTAAAAAGACTATTAAGTTTTTAAAGACTATCTATTTTCTGACCAATCAGAACGCTCCATGGGCATTTATGTGGCGTTCACATTGTTCGGAAAATTGATAATTTTAAAATCAGAGCGAATTTTTCACGATTTTTTTAACAGTGTACTAATTCTTATACATAAAAGGAAACCAATTTTTAATCACATGTAACTCGTCCCTCAATAAATTAAATTAGTTCAATTATTCGGTAACACTCAGTCTAGAAAATAAATCTATAAAAAATAACAGTAAATAAAATGCGGACATCCATTACCCAATGCAAAAAATTTGAATGTTTCTCATTGAGTTAATAAAAATCAGTAAAATCATCATTTTTATGATAATCAAAACGTGGCTTACGTACGCCATAGATACAACATTAATATTCCTGGAACAATAAAATGTGAACACCACAAGGATTCAGATATATCTCAGATATATCTATTCTCGAACGAAAACAACAATCATTTTCCAAATGGTTAAAAATGCCCAGAAACGTTACCGAAAGACAGTAACAGTTAAAGAAACTTTGTCCGTATAAACGATTCTTTTAAATCACAGAAAAATATTGTTTTCTGAGATTTGTAAATATAAAAACAAGTGTAAATGTCCGTCTTCGGACGATAGGTAGAAATCATGATTTTTCTTTAAAATTTGAAATAATTCATAAAAATATTCATACAGTGTTATTCAGTAATCGAATTATCTGAATTAAAAATTATAAAAAGTCAGTAAATTAAAATACACTTTTCAGAAAATAGAGTAATTTTATATTAACTTGCCGATGAGTTAAGGGTGTATTTCGATTCAAACTGCTTATTTTCCGATTTATTTTTAGGTTCACTTTTGCGCTCAAATGCATCAAACTTTCAAATTTTCTTATTTAGAAAGTACACAAGGTGCCGTAATCGTCGA
This sequence comes from Maratus speculifer, assembly GCA_964019185.1. NCBI lineage: Eukaryota > Metazoa > Arthropoda > Arachnida > Araneae > Salticidae > Maratus > Maratus speculifer. Next base: position 311,842,782 of record OZ025297.1, on the reverse strand, counting down.
TTCTCTGGTAAAGGCAGAAAATATCGCAAAAGAGCAATCAAAAACGGCATTTTGAACCGAATTTTCCGAAACGGGAGGTCTGCGAACGAAAAAAAGGGTCATACTGAGAAGGTTATTGCTTATAAATCAAATTCTAATAAATTAAGCGTAAAAAGACATCATACGGCACCTTATACGTCTCTTCAAACATCCCCTCAGAAAATTTTATGTTTCTAGTTTTAAAAATGCGTCTGAAATTGTATCGGAAAATTTCGAGCTGTTGAAGATGGAAAAACGTTTTTTCGAATACACCCTTAAATCGCTAAATAGTATTCCCATTGGCATCATTCACATTGTATTAAATTCACTTAAAATAAAAATCTTTAACCGATTTCATTTAAGTAGCATAATTTCGAAGTTTTCGCCATGGTACTCCATCGTGAAATTTCGTAATTTTCGAAATTCAATACTTGCAACACGGCACTCATTAAATTTGAAATCCATATTAACAAAAAATACAATTTTTCACCTTTCTAATCCAATTTGTCTAACAATTTTCTGACAAATGTTTTTCGAGATACAGTCGGCTCTCGGTAATTCGAACTCATCGGGATCATAAGAAATGTTCGACTTATCCAGAGTTCGAATTAGGAAAAGTATGAGAGGAAAACATATTTAAAGGGGTACTATTACAAAATAAATTGATGTTATAGTATTTTTAAAATATATTTCGGCTGTTATCATTAAATTATGACTTAATATTAAATCCAAAGATATAAATACGTAAACTAATTAAAAGATTAAAACAAGTGCAAACGAAGATGGGGTGAAGGTGTCATTGATGGACAGACTGGGCACTAAAAAAGCGGATATCAAATACATGGGACTATATGTATACTTTTTCAAAACAATTCTGGCAAACATGAAAGAAAGAAAGTTCTTTCAAGGATCTGAAGTTCCGTAAAAAGTAAGGAAAAATGAAAAAAATTAATCTCTTTAGTTTAAATTAAACGAAATCAAGAGAAAATGAGTTCGAATAAATTAAAAATTTTAACACTATTGAAAATTTCGGGACTTCATGTTTAGTTCGATGTTGTCATGTGTTGTCATGTTGTCATTTAGTTCGATGTAGTCATGTTTACTTCATGTTTAGTTTAAGCGATGATCCAATTTATCCGATTTCGAATTAACGAGAACCGACTGTATTAATTCAACAATTTATGGCAACAATTCGCGAAAAAGCAGTCGTCAGCAACATGTAGATTTTTATGAAAGAGAATGATTTGTTTGCGGAATCATGAGTAAATTGGAAGGGATTATTGTAAATTTCTGTTTGTGGTTATATTCTACTATTTTAAGAAATATTTTTTAACAGACTTCAAAAAAGGAGAGGAGGTTATCAATTCAACGCGTATATATTATTTTTTTTTATGTATGTTCACCGATTACTCCGAATCTATCCAACCGATTAATTTGGTTTTGGCGTTAAATGATAGAGCTTGCTCTCGAATTGGTACCACTTACGTTTCATAGAAATTGGTTCAGTACTTTTTTAGTAATTAGGCAAAAACTAATATAATTAGTGATTTTTCGCTAATTAAAAGTGTTGAATAAGTTCGCTGAATGGGGTGCAGACAAAATGGCTGAGCGGTCTAAGGCTCCAGATTTAAGCTCTGGTTCTCGAAAGAGAGAGAATGGGTTCGAACCTCAGACCTGACATACATGTATACAATAACCTTTACCGTATTACTAGCAAAAGCCATGCTTTGTTTGGATTCGCGAAGCATTATTTTATAAAACAGATATTTGAAAGTAATACTATTTTTTAATATTAGTTTTGCATCTTTATTAAACAAAAACGTTATTTTATGTTTTGGCGCATTTTAATTTTTTATTTATGATGTAAGACTGGCATAATAAAATATTTTCGAAGCAAACTTTTACAAAATATTTTTAAATTTTCAACTAAAAGCTCTTTTAAAGATGTTTTTATAATTTTCAGTAACCACTGGTGTTTTTTAAAGTTGTTTGAAATATGCATGTTTCCATTCTTTGTAATTAACACCAAATAATCTTTGATAGCTATTTTAGAAAAACATATTTGAAGAGAGCTTGAAGAAAGTTACTTCGTCAAAATCCTATTTTCTGGAAAAACATTTGAAATCTGCTCTCGTTGATACTATGAATTTTTAACTATAAAACTTTTTTTTCTAATTTCTTCGTTTTTATACATGTTAGCGTATCAAAATTTTTGATATTGTAGAATTTTTCGTAAGGAAAATTTCTATTGAATGCTTAATTTAGAAGGATTTTCACTCTCGACAACGTTACGTACGTTTTTAAGCCAACTGGTGTCTATATATCCTCAATATCTACAACTGCTTCATCTAATGTTAAACCTTGGGATTTATGAATTATAACAGCAAAAGCTAACTGCAGAAGAAATTCTTTCCTTGAGCAATTTATGATTCCATTTTTCCAGAATTTAATTATTGGGGGAATTGGTACGCACCAATTCTTATAAGTAGTATATATAAGTATTCAAATTTATCCATGATTATTCGCGATATCTGGTCTGGTGGCTTGTGATTTTCTTTATTACGTGCAACAAAGTCTAAAGTCCCGTTCACTAAACCTTTTTCGGTCCACAAATAAGAACGTAACATTACTTTAGATCCAAATGATAAAGTGAGAAATGGTTAAAGTCAATTCGTCGTTTCTGAATCGGCCAACTTTGCTTTAGTACATTTATAAAGAGCTTGAATCGAGGCAACAACTTCACGCTTCAGTTCTTTTAATTTTTCATTTATATAACAAATTTAACAATTAATTTTATTTGTTTACAATTCTTTTGTTGCCACTTTACAAAAAAAAAAAAATCCACAATACAATTTTTTTTAAATGTTTAAGTGTCATCTGTGCAAACGATTTTGCTGAATAATGAAAACATATTTTATTTATTAAATTAATCATGATTCTATCTATAATTACTTACTCCATGATTTATATTTTTTTTCTGAAAATATACGCGTTTCTTTTTTTATTTATTTGCTAAAATGTGTCCGTATTGGAAATGCATATAAAATAAATTAACTAAAATAATAAATTTTTTAACGTTTTACTGTAAAAAAATTATATTGTGCAAATCTACAGATCATAATTTATTTTTGTGTTTAATTTGAAGTTAAAATATTGAATAGTTTTTTTGTAAAGTGTACGACAAAATGTAATTTGAGTGGCCTAGTAGAGGATTCGCTTCGCTCATCCTAATAATTTTTACATATATATTTTACAAATTAAATACCAATTTTGCTATTAAGAATATTTTGTATTTAACCGTTAGCACAGAGTATCAGAGATCCTTTATCGATTCAATACTTTATCAGCGAAAGAGTACTAAAATGATAGAGTTGCGAAAAGAAACATTACCTGGAATAAGGTCGGCGAATTGATTGCAGTTAGGATAGCCTAGCGGTCTAAGACGGCTGATTTAAGCTTTGGTTGTCAAAAGAGAGCGTGGGTACGAATCCCACTCCTGACATACGAGTATAATATACAGTGGTTTTTTTCCGTATTATAATTTTTTTTAACCGACTTAAAAAAAGGACAGGAGGTTATCATCAATTTGACGCGTATGTATTTTTTTATGCATGTTCACCGATTACACCGAAACTATCCATCTGATTAAACTAGTATTAGTGTTAAATGAAAGAGGTTACTCTCGAATTGGTACAACTTCCATTTCATCGAAATTGATTAAGTACTTTTTTGAAAAAACTAATAAAATTAGTGATGTCTTACAAATTAAAAGTAACATGGACGTTGAATAAGTTCGCAGATAGGAATAAAGTCAGGATGGCCGAGCGGTCTAAGGCGCCTGATTTAAGCTCTGGTTCTCGAATGAAAGCGTGGGTTCGAATCTCAATCCTGACATACGTGTGTACAATAATCTTTTCCGTGTTATAATTTTTAACCGACTTCAAAAAAGGAGGAGGAGGTTATCAATTCGACGCGTATGTATTTTTTTCTATGTATGTTCACCAATTACTGCGAAACTATGCAACCGATTAATTTGGTTTTTGTGTTAAATGAAAGAGGTTATTCTCAAATTGGTACCACTTCTATTTCGTCGAAATTGGTTCAATACTTCTTTAGTAATTAGGCAAAAACTAATAAAATAAGTGATTTCTCGGAAATTAAAAGTAACATGCACGTTGAATAAGCTCGCAGAATAGAGTGCACTCAGGATGGCCGAGCGGTCTAACGCGTCAGATTTAAACTCTGGATCTCGAAAGAGAGCGTGGGTTCAAGCCCCACTCCTGACATAGGTGTATAATTTGCAGTATTTTTTCCCATATTATAATTTTTATTAACCGACTTCAAAAAATTAGGAGGAGGTTATCATTTCGACGCGTATGTATTTTTTTTCTGTGTATGTTCATCAATGATTGCGAAACTATCCAACCGATTAATTTGGTTTTTGTGTTAAATGAAAGAGGTTACTCAAATTGGTACCACTTTCATTTCATCGAAATTGGTTCAGTACTTTTCTAGTAATTAGGCAAAAACTAATAAAATTAGGAATTTCTTGCAAATTAAAAGTAACATGGACGTTGAATAAGCTCGCCGAGTGGAGTGCAGGCAGGATGGTATACGTGCAGTCAGATGGCCATGCGGTCTAAGGTGCAAGACTTAAGCTCTGGTTCTCGAAAGAGAGCGTGGGCTCGAACCCCCTTCTGACATACGTGTATAATTTACAATATTTTTTTCCGGATTATAAATTTTATTAACCGACTTCAAAAAATCGTTAACTTTTAACTAAAAAGAGAAAAATAAACTTTTCTACCAAAAATTGAACCGACTTCAAAAACTACTGCAAAGGGAAAAATAATTTTTTTACATAATAGTAATAAGAAATTAAATTAAGAGCGTAGTATTTACCATGCGTATTATTATATTTATGTACATTAATTTGATTTTTTGGAGTCGGCGCCAGCCAAGTCTATTTCAAGGTTACAATTAAGTATCCAATGCAAATCGTAAAAGAATAAGGTTAAATTTTTTAATTAAATATTAAATCGTAAAAAAACTTGTAGATACTTGGATGTGTGGCTATTGAAAATTACATGTAACTTGGCTTGGTTGGCACCGACTCCAAAAAATCAAATTAATGTACATAAATATAATAATACGCATGGTAAATACTACGCTCTTAATTTAATTTCTTATTACTATTATCTAAAAAAATTATTTTTCCCTTTGCAGTAGTTTTTGAAGTCGGTTCAATTTTTGGTAGAAAAGTTTATTTAAAATTAAAATTACAATAATATATAAACTTGATAAATAAACTTTATTTATTTATCAAGTCCAACTGTTTTGTTGCATTTTCAATAAAGAAAAATAGTATACTTATAAAATAATAGTGAATGCACTTTTGATTCAAATATCTTTAATGAGAAACGAAAACTTTTTTTCAATTCTTATTATTTCAGCTTGCAGCTAAAATAGTTCGAGGGAAAAAAAGGAAAAAAAAATCTCTCATATTTACTATTTAGAAGGAAAACGAACGCCGAAGAGAAATGAACATGATCATAAGTTGAACATGACATCGAACAAATATTTTTTAGTAATTCAATTTTCTTTTAGAAAGAGGGTTAGCGATAAGAGAGCTTTATTATATCTCCGAAGTTCCATATCTAAGGATATTTTAATTCAAAGGTGAATAGCTTATTTTATAACTTTGTGCTTCATTCTAGTAACTATATTATTATTAGATTAAATTTCTTACCTGAGAAGTTATAACAAAATTGGAAACATTAAGACTAAAGATAGTTGGGTGGCAGAAGAAAGTTTATTTGAAACTTTTCTTATCTTTTTTGCAAATACTTATTAAAAGAATCTGTATAAACTTATTTACTTTACTTTTATTAGTAAAAATACTTTCGGGTGGCTTGATTGTTTCTTAGCAATTCTATTTTGGAGGTTTTTAAATTATTTATTTTATAATTTGGTATTTATTTCTCGTATGGTGTTATTGGATCAAATTTATTACCTGAGATGTAAAAAATTGAAACAATTAAGACTAAAAATAGTTGGATGGTAGGAAAAAATTCATTGGAAAGTTTGCTTATCTTTTTAATAAATTCCTATTTAAAGAATCTATATAAACTTATTTACTTTACTTTTATATGTAAAAATACTTTGTGGTAGCTTGAATATTTCACAGTAATTCTATTTTGGAGGTTTTTGAATTATTTATTGAAGATGAATTATTTATCTTATAGTTGGTATTTTTTTCTCGTATAATATTATAGAATCAAATTTCTTACCTGAAAAGTTGTAAAAATTGGAATCATAAAGACTAAGACAGTTGGGTGGAAGTAGAAAATTCATTGGAAACTTTTCTTATCTTTTTAATAAATTTCTATTTAAAGAATCTAGATAAACTTATTTACGTTACTTTTATTAGTAAAAGTACTTTTGGGTTGCTTGATTATTTCTCAGTGATTCTATTTTGGGGGCTTTTGAATTATTTATTGAAGATGAATTATTTATCTTATAGTTGGTATTTTTTTCTCGTATTTTCTCGTATTATAGAACAAATTTCTTACCTGAAAAGTTGTAAAAATTGGAATCATAAAGACTAAGATAGTTGGGTGGAAGTAGAAAATTCATTGGAAACTTTTCTTATCTTTTTAATAAATTTCTATTTAAAGAATCTAGATAAACTTATTTACGTTACTTTTATTAGTAAAAGTACTTTTGGGTTGCTTGATTATTTCTCAGTGATTCTATTTTGGGGGCTTTTGAATTATTTATTGAAGATGAATTATTTATCTTATAGTTGGTATTTTTTTCTCGTATTTTCTCGTATTATAGAACAAATTTCTTACCTGAAAAGTTGTAAAAATTGGAATCATAAAGACTAAGATAGTTGGGTGGAAGTAGAAAATTCATTGGAAACTTTTCTTATCTTTTTAATAAATTTCTATTTAAAGAATCTAGATAAACTTATTTACGTTACTTTTATTAGTAAAAGTACTTTTGGGTTGCTTGATTATTTCTCAGTGATTCTATTTTGGGGGCTTTTGAATTATTTATTGAAGATGAATTATTTATCTTATAGTTGGTATTTTTTTCTCGTATTTTCTCGTATTATAGAACAAATTTCTTACCTGAAAAGTTGTAAAAATTGGAATCATAAAGACTAAGATAGTTGGGTGGAAGTAGAAAATTCATTGGAAACTTTTCTTATCTTTTTAATAAATTTCTATTTAAAGAATCTAGATAAACTTATTTACGTTACTTTTATTAGTAAAAGTACTTTTGGGTTGCTTGATTATTTCTCAGTGATTCTATTTTGGGGGCTTTTGAATTATTTATTGAAGATGAATTATTTATCTTATAGTTTGGTGTTTCTTTTTCGTATGGCATTATAAGATACAATTTTTCACCAGAGAAGTAAATTGGAATTATAAAGACTGAGATGGTTGGGTTAGCCTTTGAGTAAATTCCTCATTAAGGAAAATATGTAAACTTATTTACTTTACTTTTATCAGCAAAAGTACTTTCGGTTGGCTAGAATATTTCTCAGTAATTCTATTTTGGTGGTTTTTGAATTATTTACTTTACTTTTATCAGCAAAAGTACTTTCGGTTGGCTTGAATATTTCTCAGTAATTCTATTTTGGTGGTTTTTGAATTATTTATTTTATAGTTTGTGTTTCTTTCTCGTATAGGATCAAATCCGAGAAGTTGTAAAACATCATAAGACAGATGGGTGGAAAAAAAATTCATTTAAATGCTTTCTTATCTTTTTAGTAAATTCTTATTTAAAGAATTTATGCAAATTTATTTACTTTTTTTAAAGAGAAATACTTTCTGGATGGTTTGTTTATTTATCAGCAAATCTATTTTGGGAGATTTTTGAATTATTTATTGGAGATGAGCTAGTTACTTTGTAGCCTGTTGTTTCTTTCCCGTGTGATATTATAGAATAAAATTTTTTACCTAAAAAGTAAAAAGTTTATTAAGGTTAAAGATAGTTTTAGGATATAGGAGGAAGAATAAAATTCATGGGAAGGTTTTCTGAACTTTATGCACACCCCCATTTAAAGAATCTATATATTATTTGCAGTGTTTTTATTAGTAAAAGTACTTATAGATGATTTGTTTATTTCTCGGTAAATCTATTTTAGTTTTTTTTTAAATTATTTATAGAAGATGAATTGTTTGTTTTATAATTTTGTGTTTCTTTTCAGATTGCATTATTCTATAAAATTTCGCGGATGAAAAGTTGAAAAAAATTATAATAATTTAAACTAAAGATAGCTTTAGGTTATAGCGGAAAAATAAAATTCACTGGAAAGTTTTGTTATTTTTTTTAATGTAAAATTATTTACACTACTTTTATTAGTAAAAGTACTTTCAGATGGCTTATTATTTCTCAGTAATTCTATTTTGGCGATTCTTTAATTAGTTCTCAAAAATTCTATTTTGGAGATTCTTGAATTATATATTGGAGATGAATTATTTATTTTATTGTTTGGTGTTTTATTCTCTTATTATATGGTTGGATAAAATTTCTCGGCCTAGAGTTGTACAAAAGTGCAACCATTAAGACTAAAGATAGTTGGCTTCAAGATCAAAATCCATTGGAAAGTTTTTAATCTTTTTAGCAAATACTTATTTAAAGAATGTATATAAACTTATTTACATGATTTTTATTAGTAAAAGTACTTTCAGATGGCTTGATTATTTTTCAGTAATTCTGTTTAGGAGGTTTTTAAATTATTTATTAAAGATGAATTTTTTTATTTTATAGTTTGGCGTTTCTTTCTCATGTGGTATCATATGATCTAATTTCTTACCCGATAAATTCGAAAAAATTGAAATCGTAAAGATTCATATAGTTCGGTAAAAGAAGAAAATTTATTGGAAAGTTTTCTTATCTTTTTTAGTAAATTCCCATTTAAAGAATCTATATAAGTTTATTTACACTATTTTTATTAGTAAAAGTACTTTCATATGGCTTGGTTATTTCCCAGTAATTTTATTTTGGAGGTTTTTGAATTATTTATTTTACAGTTTGTGTTTCTTTCTGTTACCCGTGAAATTTAAAAAAAAAAAAAAAAATGGAATTATAAAGACTAAGATAGTTGGATGGAAGAATAAAATTCATTGGAAAGTTTTGTTATCTTTTTAGTAAAATCTTATTTAAAGAATCTATATAAACTTATTTACTTTTCCTTTATTAATAAAAATTTCTGGATAGTTTGATTATTTATCAATAACTCTATTTTGTGAGATTTTTGAATCATGCATTGGACAGGAACTATTTATTTTATAGCTTGCTGTTTCACTTTCGTATGATATTACTAGATCACATTTCTGCTAAAAAATTGTAAAAAAGATTCGTTTAGACTAAAGATAGTTTTAAAATATGGGTTGAAAGAATAAAATTCATTGAAAATTTTTCTTATCTTTTTTGATAAATTCCTATTTAAATCTTTCGGGTCATATTTTTTTTTTTCAGTTTTTTGAAAAAAATATTTTTACGTTAATAACATTAGCACTAGCTATTCAAATAGATTAATTAATATTTAACGAGTATTTCATTGTCTGAAAGATAACGAATATTGTTATTTTGCATACTGTTTAATTCATATTCATATGACAATAAGCTAAGGAAGAGTTTTTGGAGATGTTTAAAAAATATTGTATATTACAATAAGATTTAATTTATATTAGAGCTTTCGAATATATTTTGCGCTTTTTTACACATGATTCTTTCAGGAAAGTAACTTTTATTTTAAATTTAAAGATTAAAATTTATGTTTAAAGTAAAAGAATCGCAAATGGCGTAAAGAAAAGCGAATACATATCATTATTATTATTACTAAATGTCTTAACATAAATGAAGTCATATAGTAAATGCATAGACATATGCTAACATTACTGCATATAAATAGTAACAAAAGTATTTGATAAAACAAAATCATAAATACTTTATTAAAAGACATATACTATTAATAGTACACCAGACAAGAAAGAATTAAGAATCTATATAAAATTATTTGCATTATTCGTATTAATAAAAGCACTTTTAGATGGCCTGATTATTTATTTCTCAGTAAATATATTTGGTACTTTTTGAATTATTTATTGGAAATGAATATATATTTTATTATTTCTTTGTGTTTCATTAGTATGGTATAGCTGGGCCAGATTTCTTTGCAATCAGGTGAAAATATAGGCATAATTAAAGTTGGGGAAGTTTTTGAATAAGGGTAAAAATAAAATAATTTTTATTTTCTTTATTAAATTGCTAGTTTAAAAAATATTAGTCAACTTTTTACTTTAATTTTTTACAAAAGCATTTTATCTGGGGTGTAAAATTTGTTTTTAGATGGTTTTGTTAAGCTTTGTAGTATAGAAAGTAAAAAATTCGTTGCTCACTATTAACGTATTGATAATGACTATGTGATCGCTATTAATTATAACTAGGATAAATAATTTTATAATTTCATTACTAGTATTTCTCATTCAAAAATGAATGATCCAAATGTTTCTATTTATTTATTTATTTACTTACTTATCAACCCCATTTTTCAGTAAAATTGGATATTATTTGAACTGTTCTATTTATTCTAGATCCAGTTGCTTTATTATTCACCATCACAATTATCACACACTCATAACGCAATAATCCACAATTATCACAGACTTATCATACACACATCATTATAAAACATAAGCATAATTAAGGCTGAGGGAAGTTTTAGGATAAAGGTAAAAAAAAAGTTAACGGAACTTTAATTTTTCTTTATTATATTGTTATTATACTTACCCACACTTATCACAGTATTATCACACAATCAATCACGCAATCATACACACCATCACCACAAAAGAAAAAAAAAGCATAATTTAGACTAATGGAAGTTTTAGGATTAGGGTAGAAAAAGTTATAGGAACTTAAATTTTTTTAAATTAAAATTGTTACTGCAATCATTCATTCTTATCATACAATTAACACACACTCATTAAACAGTTTATCACACAGTCATCCGCATCATCACCCTAAAATATAATTAAGGCTAAGGGAAATTTTACGATAAAGATAAAAAAATATATATAATTTTGTAATCATTGTTAAGGATGATTACGAAAATCAATGAAACAAAATTCATTATTATCATTTTTCACTCAAAAATTATTATTATTTTTTTTAAATAAATATTTATTATCAATGTTTTTTGAATAAAGTTGGACATTATTTGAATTTTTATGTTTGTTCTATTGCCTTATTTTATTTCCAGGAAAAAAAATCTCTTCTATAAAATGCAGGTTAATGACCTTTTCATTCCAGATTCTTTAACCAAAATTTTGTTTTTAGTTAAGTTTTGTTCTATTCCAACTTATAGATGAAACAACTGGAAAAATCCTTTTGTATTTCCCATTTAGAAAACAAGAAAAACAGAAAATAAAAGGTCATGATCATCAGTTCAACGTAATATCGAACAAAAATATTGTAGTAGTAATTCGAATTTTCTTTTAGAAATAGAATACCGTGATAAGAAAGTTCCCTATTATTTTAGTGCAATACCATTTTCAAAGGTTCCAGAATTAAAAGGTGAAATATTTATTTTAAAGCTTTGTGTTTCCATTTCGCTTGGTGTAATTCGATCACATTTTGTGGATGAGAAGTTGTAAAAGATAAATATATAATAAGCTTGAGTTGGTATTTTTAGAGTAAGGTTGAAGGAGTAAAACTTATTATATTGAGGCTTTTCATACATTACAGCGAAAAAGAAGAAAGAAAAAAAAATACAAATGTTTGTCTATTAGACACATAATTTTAAATATTCAGATTTATGAAAGATAAGAATAGTTTTTTCCTAATATGACGCCATTTTTACTCCATAGCTTCTGACCTTGTCTATCAAATTCAGTATCTGCGCAATGAAAAGGTATTGAAATGTAACATCTTTATAACGGAAACTGCGTGTTTTTTAAAGCATGGATCATTTTCTATTCACATTTTTAAAAGTTATTTTTAATTGTAATGAGAAAATGGCATCATAATTGATATAAACAATAAAGAAAAATAAGCTCGATTTATTCTCTGCATCAATGGAAGTAATCCGATTGTCACCATTTTTGAAATTTTTTTATAAAATTTTTTTTTAAATTAAATTTAAAATATAAAAATAGAATTTTTTTTAAAGTAGCTAGTACGGATAAACAGCTTTCATTATTGTTATTTTAATAGCAAAATTGATGCAGTAGAAATATCAGGGCAGTTGATTTAAAAAAAATGCCCTTGTTTTTTTTTAATAATGTAATCACGAACAAAGATGCAAAATAATATTTTCCAAGTTACTTATGATTCCAAAAATCGTTTTTTTTATAATCGTTATTTTTTAATCGTTAATGTTTTATATTTTTTAAATTTAAATAAACATTTATAAAAACTAAACTGTTTTTGTGATCGCGATTTTTCAGAAACGTTTTCGAGTAGTTTAAAAAGTGTATTAATCAGTTTTCTGAAACTAGAATATCGATTTTTAGCAAGATATTCTTCTCAATTAAACATTTTCAACTATGCGTAACTGTTTCTATACACTAGAAAGAGAGCAAAATTATGTTATTATTAATGTTAATGATTAAAATTTATATATTTTTTATGTATTATGTGGTATAAATTCTACAGAACGTTTACAGAGCTACACAAAAGAATTCAGATGCAGGGTGTTTATAAATAAATATCTCACCTTTACAGAGTTATTAAAAGAAAAAAAAAGTAAACCTTGTTCTTAATTGGAAACCAAATGTTTTATAACCTATATGCTTGATGCATTATTTTTCATTCTTATTTATTGTTGCTCATAAATATTATGAAAAAATAAAAATAAAATTTTTTGTTAGAGCGTTTCTCATTCGATTTCAATTAAATATTACATTTTTTTTTCTAAGAATACTTTTATACGTTAGCACAGAGCATTTCATTTTCTTTCGTAGTTTTTCAATACGAATAAAAAGTTCTTTTTTGATTGTTACTATTCCTCTTGTAGATGAAACACTCTTAAAAAATGAAATCACGTTCCTCCTTGTTTCTAAAGCAAACAAACATTAGAAAAGATAAAAACATAATCCTAACTCGCAACATAACATCAAACAAAATTCCATTTTATGGTAGAAGGATATTGTGATGTAAGCGTTGTGTTATTACGCAAGAATTCCACTTTGAAAAATTTGTGAATTGAAATTGAGAATTGAGAATTGTGAATTGAGAATTATTTCTTTATATATAGTTCTGAGTTCATCTTCTTTGGTGCTGTTGAATCATATAGTTTGGTACAGAAATTATAAACGTGACATCAGTAAGTATAACGATATTTTCGGATTTGTTGTTTAAAAGAAAGTAACTCAGTTTATTTATTTTACATTTTAAACACTTATCAACATGGCTGAAAACGAGGTAGTGCATGTATTTGTTTTCTTTTAATAATCCTGTACATTTGAAATATTTATTTTATAATCATCCTGTACATTACTGAATATGGACAGCAATTGCTGTAAATTAATTTTTATTGAGAAATGTATACTTAAAATTGCCTTATTCATCTATCTTCATTTATTGTATGCAAAAGTTGCGTTTCTTAACGTTGGAAAGTGATTATAAAGCACTTGATTTTTTATCCTTGTTTATTGTTGTTCATAAAAATTATAAAATAAATAAATAAATAAATAAATAAATAAATAAATAAATAAAAAATCTTCGTTGGATTTGTTAGAGCATTTCTCATTCGATTTCAAATAAATATTACATTTACACAGTATGAAATTTACATTTTTTTTTCTAAGAATATTTTTATACGTTAGAATAGAACAGTTCATTTTCTTTCGTAGTTTTTCAATACGAATAAACAGTTCTTTTTTAATTGTTACTATTCCTAACGCGCAACATAACATCAAACAAAATTCCATTTTATGGTAGAAGAATATTGTGATGTAAGCGTTGTATTATTACTCAAATAGTTCCATTTTGAAAAAAATGTGAATTGAAAAGAGAATTATATATACATAAACTCTGTGTTTCATCGTCTTTGCTGTTATTAAATCATGTCGTTTGGTAGTGAAATTGTAAACTTCGACATCAGTAAGCGTAACGATATTCTCGGACTTGCTGTTTAAAAATAAGTAATTCAGTTTATTTATGTTACATTTTTAACTCTTTTCAACAATGTTGAAAAATGTTAAAAATCAAAAGAAGAAAACAATATAAAACAAAATGACTTGAATTTAATATTATAAAGGTGTTCATCTTTCTTCAAGAATTTCACCGTCTTTGGTTGTTATTAAATCTTATCGTTTGGTAGTGAAATTTTAAACTTCGACATCAGTAAGCGTAACGATATTATCGGATTTGCTCTTTAACAGCAAATAACTCTGTTAATTTGTTTTACATTTTAACACTATTCATCATGGTTATAAAGTGTTAAAAATCAAAAGAAAAAAAGAGCAATATGAAACAAGATGATTTAAATTTAATATTATAAAGATGTTCATGTTCTTCGAAGAATTTCATGTTCTTTGGTGTTATTTGCTTTGGTGGTGAAACATGTTGTTTATAATGTATAGTTGTAAACTTCAACATTAATAAGTGTAACGATATTTTCGGATATGTTGTTTAAAAGAAAATAACTCACTTTATTTAATTTAAAATTTTAACACTTTTCAACATTGTTGAAAATTGTTAAAAATTAAAAGAGGAAAAGAATATAAAAAAATATTAGATTAATTTTAAACACGATTATTCAATCGGTAAATTAATTAAAACAGAAGTAATTTATTCCATTTTTCATTATTGGGTGAAAAAGTCCTTCACCAAAGTCCTTAATTGGGTGAAATAGTCCTCCAGTGTTCGTGTCCGGGATGCATATTTCAGATGTGTATATTGCTGGGACGATTACTGTTTCTAAATCAATAGGAGGCCGTCATTATCACGGTCAAGTACACGCCCACACAGTTTGATTGACAGGAACTCGTGGACAATTGATCGTGTGTGTTTATTATTTATTTGTACTCGGATTGTTTGAATTTGTACTCGGTAATTAAAAATTAAAGGTACGAAAGATTTTTTTTTTTTTTCAAAATGACTGAATTTTATTTACTTCAATTAGAAATTATACTTCCTCTGATCCTGAAATAAATAAATAAATAAATAAATAAAAATTAAAGTAAGAATTTTGCTTATACGGATATTTTCGCAGAATACTTTTTTTCCCATTTGTTTAATATATATATAAATCATTTTGGAACGATATTTAGAATATTAAAAGGGTTTGAAATATTTTTTTTTTAAATGTCCTATTTATTAATAAAAGACAGCCTCCAATAATTAAAAAAAAAAAAAAAAAAAAAAAATCACCTACGGACTCTCGGCCCGCGATGGACTCGAACCCATATCCTCCGGTTTCAAGCTGGACGCTCCAACCATTCAGCCAATCAGCTCACTTTCATCCGCAACAGATTATCGTTATAATTAGCACCGTCAATTGTCCACGAGTTCCTGTCAATCAAACTGTGTGGGCGTGTACTTGACCGTGATAATGACGCTCTCCTATTGGTTTAGAAACAGTAATCGTCCCAGCAATATACATATCTGAAATATGCGTCCGGGATAGCTCAGTTGGCAGAGCATTGGCGGCTTCAGCCAATACGTCCCTGGTTCGAATCCTGGCCCGGACTTTTTTCACCCAATAATGAAAAATGGAATAAATTACTTCTGTTATAAAAAATAACTTACATTTAATATTATAAAGATATTTATCTTCCTTGAAGAATTTCCTCTTCTTTGGTGTTAGTGAATCATAACATTTGGTATAGACATTGTAAACTTCGACAACAATAAACATAACGATATTTTCGGATTTGTTGTTGAAAAGAAAATAACTCAAATTATTTATTTTACATTTTCAACTTTTTTCAATATTATTGAAAAGTGTTAAAAATCAAAAGATGAAAACAATACAAAACAAAATTATTTCAATTTAATATTATAAAGATTTTCATCTTCTTTGATGCAATTGAATCTTGTTGTCTGATAGAAAAATTGTAAACTTTGTAATGAGTAAGCATAACGATATTTTCGGATTTGCTGTTTTAAAGAAAATAACTTTATTTATTTTACACTTTTCAACATTATTGAAGAGAGTTAAAAAGGAAAAGAAGAAAACAATATAAAACAAAATAGTTTAAATTTAATATTATAAAGGTGTTTGAAATTGAAAATCTATTCAACGGTTTTAAATATTTAGTACTGAAAAGAGCAGCGAATAAATAACGAACACAAGTTTTTAAAATTTTAATTGTAATATTTTCATTGTACCATAATGTATATTCTTTTTGGAACTGATATTAAACTTGGTGCTATACAACACAGATATGTATAAAAAAAAGTCTGAATACAGTTTGTGCACCGATGACAATAAACTGAATACTATAAAAAAATTATGCAATATTTAGTGATTCATTTGATTATCTAAGTGCTTTATGTACCTTAAATTGTTTTATTTTATTTTCAACACTTTCCACCATTTTGAAAAATATTTATGATTTCAGTTTGTTTGTCTGCGATATGTCTGTTCGCGATACGTCAGTCCGTGCTCTCACTTATGTAAATATATAAGGATTGCCGTAAAGTGGATATGTACGTAAAAAATTCAATCATAGAACTGTCTATATGTGTTAAAGACAAGAAGTACGTTTATAGTTTTGATATACATTTTCAAGTTTAACAAAATTTTTGCTACTACGTGTTGTGTGAAAATTTTATAAATTACATACATGGCCACATAAAAGATTGTATGCATTACTGTTTATGACTGTAAAATGCTTAACCTTTTCCGAGAATACTTTGTTTAATTGTTTATCTTTTACCACTGGTTTTTCGAGACCCAAAATTTTCTGTACTTGAATAGCGAAAATGCTCAGATTAAATAAGGTAAACGTTATAATTAAAAGCAACTGGTGTGAATAATGAAGGATTCTGAACAATTTAAGTAGCTCTTATGCTGGTCACTCGTCGCCAAGGGGTTAAAAGTGTTTTTTAATTGAGTTATGCATTTCCCAGCTGAGCTATATTTAGTATGTTAAGAGATGTTTGTAGAACATAAATTAATTCATGTATAGAGATATTTAAAGATTTGGATAAATTATTGTAAATAGAATTCGTTTTACAATAAACATCCATGCCTTGGTCAGGTTTCGGATACGGCATCCTTTGTCTAGTACTAACGCCCTATTCACTGGAAAGTAGATGAAAAATTTGCTATTGACATATTCGTTATTATCATTCTCCCACCATTATTCTGCCTGAAATTTCAATATCTAACAGTGAATGCTGTTAAAAAAATTTCTAAAAACGCAGAAAAAAAAAAAAAAAAAAAAAAAAAAGAAATTCTCAGTAAACTTATACTACTTTTCTGTTAATTGCATTTAATTAAGTTTTTCAATCATCATTTTACAGATATTTCAAACATCTTATATCTAATTCTCTGAAGGGATATTCATGTCTTTATTTAAAAATATTTTTGTTAAAACTTGAAATTTAATATACACACTTTTAAAATTCTTTCGCAATTTTATTAAACATATTAAAGTAGAAAAATTAGTTTAAAAATTATATATATATATATATATATATATATATATATATATATATATATATATATATATATATAGAATAATTTAGAAAGGGAAAAATCATCTTCTCGGAGTTAAAAAAGCGGAATTTAATCGCGAAACAATTTGCAGTTCTATCATCACTTTGCCCACTGAATCATAAATACTTTGTACACGACACCAGCAGCTGTCAAGAGGTTTCGGGTTCCCACCCCAGGACGGCTAAGGACAAATTAAATAAATAATAAAAAATAAATAAATAAATAAATCATTGTAATTTGTTCGAGCATTCACAATCTACGAGATCACTGAAGATTGGGCAAATTACTAATTTTCAATACTAAATATTATCATTTAAAATAAATTTACAGAATCTTGTGTATTTTTAACGATGTTAATTTTTAATGCCATGTTAGATATTTACCGATAACTTCTCAGTTATTTTACAGAATCTCAGTTTTTCTAATATTTGTAATTTTACATAAGACTAAAGATAATGGATTATCTGTAAATTCTCACTAATTTTACAAAAAAAAAAAAAAAAAAAAAAAAAAAAAAAAAAAAAAAAACTTAACAGTGTAGGTTTTTATATTTTTTTTCTGAGAAGGTTCATTTATTTATTTATTATTTCTATTAATTGGCCATTTTTCCGAACTTTCAAGAAAGCTTGTTAAAGTTGAAACTTTCTTTCCTTTTTTGTCACAAAATTTAATTACTGAAAAGTAATTGCTCTAAACTATTGAAACTATTTTCAAAACTTTTAATCTTTTGTGTAAAATCTGTTTTTAGGGTGTTTTAATTAATTTTTTGTAAGGATAGAAAAAAGTGTGAATAGACTTAGTGATATGCGATAAAATCAATATCGTAATTCTGCCAGATACATTGTATTGTTCTTCTTCCTAATTTAGAGATAGAGAATGGTTTATAAATACTGAGAAAATCGGGTTAATATTATTACAAGAGAAATTAGTTATCAGGAAAAAAAAACGCGATCTTTTTTCTGTTTTGATTAGAATATTTAATATTTTTGTTTGTTGAAAATTTGAAAGATTCGATTGATCAAGAATGCATACGAATCTGGGATATTCTATAAAGTGTTCGAAAAGTCGAGTGGCGTTACTTAACCCTTCACTGTACCATTCTTTCTACTTTTATTTTTAAAGATATATTTGAAATGTATGTATCGGTCCAATAATGGAAAAAATAGTAAAAAAAAAAAAAAAAATATTTTTCAAAGTTTGATATAAAATTTGAAACTCTAGGGTGTGTACCCAATATATTACGTATATATAAATTTAGGTTTTTGAAATATTGTGTTACTATATTTTGCAATAAAATGGGCTTAAATTAATTAATTTTATCTGCTTAGCACTATGCATCTTTCTTTTTATTAATGTTTTTACATATTCAGTAAAAACAATGAAAGTAAATCTTACTTTAACAGCTTGGTAGAAATTCCTTTTGTTTCTAATAAACAAAGAATAAACTGTAATATTTTGGCTAGTGCAGCCATCTGACATACAGAAAAATAAGTGTTATTCCATTCTTTGGACTGTTCTTGATCAGTTACAGTGATTCTATTGGCCAAATTTACGGCACATAATGAAAATTATAGTGTTTTTAAGCATGTCCCAGATGTAGTTCACAGTGCAGTGAAAGGTTAAGGTTTTTTAAAATCATTTTTCGACAAATTTGAAAAGTATTTATGAAATCGGTTTGTTTATCCATTTACTCTAATTCTAAAAATTTACTCTGTCATGTAATTTCTATATATTATTGAGGTTTAGTCACAGAATGCTCGGTAAAGAAAATAAATGTGTAGCATTTATGGTCCGTATGCTGTTTTTAGTTATTAGTTATAAAAATAACACTAGACATATGAGATGAAGTAGTATTCAGATTAATAATATATCTTAAAAATATAATTTAAAACATTCTGAAACTTTTTACAACAATCAGAAAATTAGTTTTCTTATATGTAAGGCGTGTGAATAATTGTGGTACTGTCATCATTTACATATTTTTAACCTAAACAAAAGCACTACAATTTGCTTATAGGGGCACACAAAAGAATTCCGTTACATTATGGTGTATGGGAAAAATTGTTTGCAGTGCATTTTATCGATGTTACGATATTTCAAACAGGGTGAGATTTGTATACGCTTTATTGAGAATGAATATAACACATTTTCTCAGGAAGTAATATTTGTGATTATTTTACAACGAATAGATAAATGATACTCATTATATTAAATTCAGTAATACGGAAATAATATGATTCAATCTTAAATAGGTCGTAATAACCAAGGCAACCTCTAACCTTATCATCATGGGATACCATTGAATTAATGACGTATGACAGGATTTAATATGAATGAAAAAAACTTTTATTAATATCTTTTTGATACGATTTTCACAAAAAACTGAAGTGACTGGACGAAATTCTGCAGAGATTATTCAAACTAAATTTCAAATCATTCTGTCTGGGAGCTTTTGCGCTGTTATATGACGACAAACAGGCAAATAGACAGACGGAATGATCAGATGACTATTATAAGTGCTACCTACTTAAATGATTACGAACGTACTTAAAGACGGAAAATTCCATTAAATTAGGATTTATGGAAAAAAATAGTTGCGGTGGACTTTATCGTCTTATGGTATTTGAAGTACGAGGAATTTTGAATTGAAATTGAAACAGAACGGAAGCCCATTGTGTAGTACATTGCAACAAGTTTTCTGTAAATTATGGAGGAGAATAGCATCTATCGTTCATTTACGGAGATACAAAAGAAAGTTTGGATACAAAACTAATTATGGCCGATAACTGCTGGGAGTGAGTTTTCTGCTATAGTAGGCATTTTAAAACTTATCTAATTTCTTAAAGTATTACGTGGTGTGTATAAATTCCACATACCATATACAGGGCTGTACGACCGTACCCACATTACCGCATATGGATAGCAATGATAAAAATGGATTTTTACAGAGTTATTTGTTTGTCAAATTGTTTGTGTCATATTTCATTGTGAAGAGAAAAAATAAAATTTATTAAAAATATCCTGTTATTGTTTGGAAATTTTTCATAATCTATGCTTAATTTTCCATTTTTGTTTAATATTTAAAAGATGGACGTCATAAGTAAAATCTATAGCAATATTAACATTTATCGGTTTTATTCCATACGCATTGCTAATGTATTTATTTGAGAGAAATGAAATTAAATCATTCATGTTTCTTCGATAATTTAAAACTGTCTCTTGTTAAATATCTAAATGCCATCTGCGATAGTTTCTAGCAATCAATATTTCTCACTAAGCTTATTAGATGGCACTATATCATATACTGGAATTAAATTAAATTAAATTATTTTGACAGCACTTTGAAAAATCTATATTTGCAGAATTTGAAATGCGGTGAAATGATTTCACTCTGAAATATTTAAGTAAGCCTTGAAAAATTAAAACCAAAATTTCTTCCTATCGAAGAAAATAATTAATTTTGTTGTAAATTTTCAAATTATATGTAGTATTCTCATTTATCTATTATATTTGTACGTATCTTAATATTTCTAATTGTATGCAATTTGTTTATTTAGTAATGTGTATTTTTCACATGATTGAAACATATAGTAAAACATAAAATGGGGGGCAGTGTGTTATGGCTTACCTTGGAAATCATGGCAGCACATCAGCATTAATTAGATACGCCAGCGCTAATATTTTACAACTTCATTTTGATTGTATGGCAACAATCGATCGTTATTTGTTTTTCGAATAGTATAGAATGTATTTCATAGCTGTAAGCTGTGGTATTCGTTCACATAGAAGTTCTTGCTTTGGTTAGTTTAATGAAACTGATTTGTGATAATGTTTATTTACTTGAAAATATGTATTTAAAGTTTAATATAATTCAAAATAGTTTCTACAGTTTATTTTAAATTTAGTATACAATCCTCTTGAAATACTGAAAAAAAATATATTTAGAAATAATACATTTAAATACATATTAATATAGATAAATTTTCGTGGGATTGTTTCTTGCATTATTGCATGCTATTAAAAATACTAGTAGTGCAAGCGATTTCATTCGAAAAAAAAACGCAAAAATAAGTGTATTCCGTTCATTTTTAAATAACATTTTTAATATTTAGCACCTTAATCCCTTAGAGACGAGCGACCGGTAAACGTGCCACTTAAGAGGCCACTCGATTCGCTCAAAAATACCAGAACGTTAATGTTAAGTCTATGGGGGCGTTATTTTCAAATATATCACTCCAATTTTAATATTTTTTACATAGCTGAAGACGATCTACAAACAAGCTAGTTTTTACTGTTTCGATTTTGGTGACATATTTTTTAATGTTATGCTAGTTTCAGTTTCAATTTCAATCGATTTCAAATGGTTCCGAAAGTTAATATAATTAAAAAAAATTCGAAACCAAAATCGAAAAAGTAAAAACTAGGCCGTTTGTAGATCGTCTTCAGCTACCCTATGCAAGAAAATTATGGAAAAATATTAAAATTTGAGAGAGATGTTTGAAAATAACGCCCCCATGGACTTTACATTATCATCCGAGTCTTTTTGAACGAGTCGAGTGGCCTCTTAAGGTGCTCAGAATCGTTCATTATTCTCACCGGTTATTTTTTTACTGTAAAGTTTACCTTATTTAATCATAGCAATTTCGCAATTTCAATTACAGATAATTTTCTGTTTTGAAAAACCTCTGGTAAAAGATTAAAAATTAAACAAAAGGCTCTCGTCGCAAAGGTGTTAATTAAACATAAGAGATTATATTAATGTAGAATATTAAAATGTATTTAAAAGAAAAATACAACGAAATTCTTAGTACAAAAAAGAAAAAAAATGCTGTACTGTAATAATAATAGTAATAAAACTTACCGAAATCTTAAAATTAACAACACACCACGGTATAGTAAGAATTCACTTACCTAAAAAAAACGATAAAAACTAATGTAAATTTAAAACTATACAACAGTACAGTTATACAAGTAAAGAAATAACTTTAATAATGCACTTTACATTTTTGTCTATTGAAACAGATGAAAGATTATATCACTTCAATAAATAAAAAACAAGTTGGAAACTGCACTTCAATGTGAATGAGGTGCTATGTCGAAGGTTTAAAAATATTCAGATCTTGGTGTAATAGTATACAGTACTTGTAGAATATATACAGAATGTAACTTATAGTAAACCTTAGCAACGTATATCAATTTCATAAAATATGAAATAGTCTAATGTAATTAAAACGCACCACAAACAATGTTTTCCCCTATACCATTATATAATGGGGCACTTTTGCGTGGCACTGTAAATTAATAATAAATATTCTTTGCACCGCACATTGTACAGAATGTATATTTTAATATGTACTTTATAGGTGCATATCAATTTCATTGTGTTCGAAAAAATATAACACCATTAAAATGCACTTGAAACTATTTTATCCCATTGGTCGTAATGTAACTGAATACTGTTGATTGTCCCTGTAATTAAACTATACATCCGATTTTCATATAATTTGAAATGAGTCGACAAAATTATGCAGCAATTATATATTTTAAATTTCAAACGATGTAGTTTTTGCTTTGTTATATGCGGGTAGACGGATAGATAGGCGTACAGACTGAGAGACAGGCGGATTAAACGACTATAAGTGCTACTTATTTACATAACTAAGAACGCACATAAAAAGATATTTTGCAACGTAAATTTAATAAAAAACAAATTTAACTAAATTTTTATACACATTGACGTTAAAAATTTAACTCATACTTTTTAACTAAAAACATTTTAAAAACTTTTCTTTCAATATTAAAAGAAAAGTTAACAAACTAAAGTTTAAACCAGTTTTTGGTTACGTAAAAAGTAGTCCATGTCAGTGTCTATTGTTTTTGATCAGCTAACTCTTTTTTTGCCTTTCTTTTTGTTGAAAGAATAAACCTTGAGAATTATTTTTGCTTTTTCAAAGATTCTTCGCATCAACCGAACATGGGTATCTTTTTACGCGCACTTCCGGAAGTATAGGTAAAGGAAAAGATTATTTCTTAAAAACGATGTTTTACGTTTTTTTTTTTTTTTTTTTTTTTTTTCATCGATTAAATTTGTTATTCATTGTGAAAAAAAATATATATAAGAAAGATTTTACAGGTACTTCATTATTTATATTTTCTTTTGTCATAATAAATGCGCAATTATATACTAGATTAATTTATAACACAATTATTCAATCGTTAAATGAATTATAACAGACGTAAATTTTCCAAGTGGGTGAAAAAAGTCCGGGCCAGGATTCGAACCAGGGATGTATTGGCCGAAGCCATCAATGCGTTTCCAACTGAGCCATCCCGGACGAATACTGGAGGACTTTTTCACTCAAATAACCTCAACGATTACACAATCTGGTCTCATACTTTGGATCAGTTTGTGAGGGAGTGACCTTTGTAATAAAGGCACTCTAGTATTTTTGAGATCGTGACGTCAATGATTTAACATGTGTAAGCGTGAAAGCGACATCTATCCTCTCTTTTACTTTAACTTTCTAGAGCGTGTGTGTCTTTCTCGGATTCTACAGTTATGTCGCAGTTAGAAGTAATATGTAAATTGGTAATATCTCAGTTTGCAGCATATAAAAGCTTGGAGTTTGAGTGTGTGTAGAGTGTGTCTAACGGCATTCGCCAGCTAGTAGTGACTCTAGAGCAAGCGATATCAAGTATTAGCGAGCCTCCAGTGAGTTGGCAAGGAGTTTTGGAATTCGACTCGAGAAGTTGGCCGGTGGTAAGAAGTTAATAGTAATTACGTTGACTATTTCAAAGTTAATAAAGAATATATATACAGCCACGGGCTGTCTAATAAGATTTTATCTAGCAGCTTAGCCGAAGTTTAAAGGAGAAGTAATCTGAAGTGCCCCGATTGAGTTAGTGCCGGAGCTGTGAGTATGAGTTTAACCTTTTAGTATTGTTATCAGTTGTTAAAATTACAGAACTGCTCTACGTCCCTTGAGCCCTAATCATTTTAAATAAACTGTTTTTATCTTACGTTCTGAGTTATGTCTGCATTCAACACCCAGGGCGAGCACACAACCGTTACAAGTTCAACAGAATAAATCGAAGGCCAATATATGGAACTGCAGAAAACTCTGCATATGAAATTATACTGGATTAATTTATAACACGATTATTCAACCGGTAAATGAATTATAACAGACGTAAATTTTTCAAGTGGGTGAAAAAAGTCCGAGCTAGGTATTACATAGATAGCGCAATTATATATAGATAGAGCAATTATATAGATAACGAAGATTTTTAATAATTATTTTTGCGAAAGATTTTTAATAATTATTCGAAGACTTTTAATAATTACTTATGAAAATAACGATAGACATAAGATGAGACAACACAGAGATTAATAACGTATTTAAAGCGAATTTTATTGGTCAAATTGCTATCACGTCAACATGACATTAGTGTTACCTACGAATATAATTTTACTTTATAATAGTGATTACCAACCTATGGGTCGCGGAACAATCGAGGTTTGTCATAAAAAAATATATTTTATCTGTTAATAAAAATAATAAAAATATGTCTTTTATCTGTTTTATCTATGTAAAAAAATATATAACAACTTAAACACCAAGTAACATTTATAGGGAAAGTCCTTAATTTCCTTCTACATGAATATATGAACAAAATATCCAGAAATATCTAAATCAGCTGTGAAATCTTTGATGGAGTTTAATAAGATATACTAGTGCGAATGTTTTTTTCTACTTATGTATATATATATATTAAAGTTATAGAAACAAACTGCGCATAGAAAAAGACTTAAATTTAAAATTAGTCAGTTTTAACCCTGATATACTGTTAGTATATCAGGTGTACTAATATAGTAATATAATGTTATATAATATAATAATAATATAATATTATTATAATATTAGTATATAACTAGTAGATACCCTCCTCGATAAACACTGAATATAAAGTTATATTTTGACAATAATTAAACTTATATTTAATTATCTTTGTAGTTTGTGGGTTGTTTTAATTATTATTCTGCTTAAATACATTGGGATTATTAATTCTTGAACAAACTTACAGTCTATCTTTCGTATGAAAATTGACCTTTTTTCTATAGGATAGAATAGCCGATAGCTTATAGGGGTCATACAAGATTCCCATACTGATATACACTGTAATATTAGATAAGTCACGTTTTTTTTAATCATTATTTATTTATTTAAAGGTGGGTCGCGTATCAATAAAGATGGGGAACCACTGCTTTATAATATAGATTATTATTATTACCAAAACTAACAACACTATTATGTTAAATATACTTAATGTAAATTCAACTTTTTAATATTATTTATAAATAGAATATGAATACGCAAGCCAAAATTAATATGAGAATTTCGTAGCATACCCATATTATAATTAATTACACAGCGTCTGAATACGTGAACACACATGCATCTGAGTGTAATTTATTATAGCTATATATAATGATGAGCTTCGGTCGTAATTTACCTGTTTAACCAAACGGAATAGCATCATGGAAACAGTTATAAATATTAATTAGAAAAGCTGCTTTCGGCTCTTTCTAATTTTAGCATTACCTGCCGCTCTGTATTGTTGCAGTGAAGCATTCATTTATTATGTATTATCAGAATGTTAAATACAGTGCTTTTATTTTGTACAGTCGTCGAAAAATAAAGTAAACACCTCTTACCAACTCTGCAAGAAATTGTAGTAGAAGAAAGTTATTAATATCAAATGATTGGAAATAAATTCTTTTTTTAAACCTCCATTGCACCGTGTGCTACATCTGGCACATATATAAAAGCACTATACGAGCCATGAATTTGGCCAATATGATCAGTGCCCTCAATATATTTATTATATATATATATATATAATAAATTTTAAATAAATAAATTATAAATTTAATATATAATAAATTTTAAAAAATGTAATTTAACAAATTACAACGACTATTTGGAAAATCATATTTTCAAAGACTAAAATTTTAGACAAGTAAATTCTATATTAAAAAAAAATAATAATAAACATCATTTTTATGATGATCAAAACTTGGTTTACGTAATAACAAAGTCCTATATTACGTATGGATTAAAAATTAATACTCCTGTACCAATCATATACAAATTTTAAATGAAATTTTAGTTTTACAATTTTCGGTACTGCAAATTTTTTAACTTCTAAACATTACACATTTTCAATTTTTACACCATTGTATACAAAAAAAAAAAAAAAAAAATGTATTTTTAAATGCAATTTCTTTGAAAGCTTTATCTCAATTTGTTTTTAAGTTATAATTTTTTTTTAGTTTTTTTTTTAATACTTTTTTGTCATTGCACTGTAAAACATTTGTGTAACGTTACTCTATAAAATTGGTGGCAGCCTTGCTGCCTCCAATTTTGTGGAGTACTTTAACCGATATAACTGGTGTAACATTGCGAAGTTACACCAGTAATATATGTTTTAATTACACCATTATATAAGTGAAAAATTACTCTGTAAAATGGAAGTCGTAGCTACCACCAATTTTATAGAGTAACGTAATACAAATGTTTTACAGTGTGTGGCAACAGAAGTATTTCAATTCTGGACATTAAATATGAACCAATCAGAAAACGAATAAAATAACAAACAGAAGTATTTCATTTTTGGACATAAAACATGGACCAATCAGAATACGAATAAAATAAAACAAGTTGCGGAATTCAACCAATAAAAAGATTCAGATATACTTTAAATTTCCAAATTCTCTACCGAGAACAACAACTATTTTTCCAAATAGTTAATAAATAAGAGAATAAAAATACAAAAGTGAAAGACAAATGAGTGTGTTATGAATATTCAGAGACACTTTTTAAAAATACAGTTCGTGTAACCGGGAAATTTTGCTTTATGATACACTATAGTTTAATTTTTAGCTGTTCGACTTCTTCTTCTTCTTCTTTTAATTTCACAAACTCACATGAACACACACACACAAATATGCACAATTATGTACAAATAACCGTAATATAAAAGAAGAAATGAAAAATGTAATTCAAAATTACTATGATACACTTAAATGTATGAACCACTTTTAAATGGAAAACAAGTAAAATAAAAATGAAAACAAATTTAAACCAAACGAAATGGAAACATGAATTATTCATAAATGAAAAAAACTGAGGTAAAAATGTAAAACCACCCGACTTTTCAAGACCAGATAATTATAAATTCCTTCGACAATACACCTATGATTTCAGCCTTGCACGAGCTATACAAGCTCTAAAAACGGAGCAAGGTTGTAGCTACTAGACAGGAAAAAAAAAAATGAAACAAAACATCAAAATAATAAATATTTATATGCTCATAACTTACCCGATAAATCAGATGGAATATAAAGATGGTATAGTTAACCTAGCAAGCCTCGATATTAATTACAAAAGCTGGTTTCCTTTGGCACTTCAAATTTTATGATATCATAATGCATTACAGCGAAGCATTTATTTAACGTATATCATCATAAAAAGATTTTCTTTGTCTATTCATTTTCGCTCTATTAACATAATTCATTTAAATTATTATGAATATTTGGTGAAGAGACTAATTTAGTAAAATATTTCTGATGCCAAGAGCAGAAGATTATTATTTTAATGAGATGTGCTCGCGCAAATGATCAATTTAAGCATAATGATGATGAAGCAAGATTTTTTTTCATGTTAATAAAATCATTATGCTTTCAATATCATAATCATTGTTTTATATTTGACTAATGTCGAAATGTATTTCATGGGTTTGTAGTTTGATTGTGCTGTGAATTTTTATGTCAGACCACTTTATCAGACTTTTTTTAATATCAGACGCTATAAGACGTTATCAGACTTTTTAATATGTAGCTAACGGTAAAGAAGGTTAAATTGAAAGAAAAAAAAATCTTGAACAGATTCATTATTTATGTCTATAATGTGATCTGATTGGGGAAACAAATCACATATTCACATTTGTTATCCTTTTTTTTTTTAATTATGTTTTAAAAAATATAATTTAATTCACATGCTTTTTTTCAACACGTCAAACTCTTCGGGAGTTGTTACACTGAGATATAGAAAATATAGTACATATATAAATATGCAAATACTTTTTGTTTTCTTACTATTTAATTGCACTGTTTAGAAAACAGAAAAATATTTCTAGATCTAGCAAAAACATTTACGAAAATATAATATAATTTCTTTCGTGCTGCCTACAATTCCGAAAAGTGTCCCTCTATCTTCAGAAGAAACGAATAATCTCTTATATTTATCACATTATAGACATAATCACATTATAGACATAAATAATGAACAGATTCATTATTTATGTCTATAATGTGATCTGATTGGGGAAACAAATCACATATTCACATTTGTTATCCTTTTTTTTTAATAATTATGTTTTGAAAAATATAATTTAATTCACATGCTTTTTTTCAACACGTCAAACTCTTCGGGAGTTGTTACACTGAGATATAGAAAATATAGTACATATAAAAATATGCAAATATTTTTTGTTTTCTTACTATTTAATTGCACGGTTTAGAAAACAGAAAAATATTTCTAGATCTAGCAGAAACATTTACGAAAACATAATATAATTTCTTTCGTGCTGCCTACAATTCCGAAAAGTGTCCCTCTATCTTCAGAAGAAACGAATAATCTCTTATATTTAAAAATATATATATATGGAACAAATGTTTTTTTTTGCTCCCTGCAATTTTAGGAAACGTTTCTAAGTAGTTTTTACAGAGCATTAAGCAGTTTTTCAAACTGGCATCAAAGTAAGTAAACACACACATAGACACATATATGTATATATAACCATAATACAGAAAACTAAGTGGAAAGTGTAATTAAAAATTAGTATGATACAATTATCCTAGGATACATACTTCGTTCATACTTAGATATATGAACCAGTTTTAAATTGAAAACAAATAAAATAAAAATGAAAATAAATTTTAACCGAATGAATTTAAAATATGGATTATTCTTAAATGAAAATATTGGGGTAAAATGTGAAATCTATATCAGAATTTTCAAGACCCAAATACTATAAATTCCTTTGAAAAAACATCTATGATTTCATCCTTGCACGAACTATACATAAGCTGCTAAAAATGTAACAAGATTGAAATTATCAGACAGAAAAAAAAGAAATAAAAAGGAACATCATAATAATAAATATTTATATGCTCATAATTTACCTGATAAATCAGACGGAATATAAAGATGGTAAAGTTAAAGTAGCAAGTCTTGAAATTAATTACAAAAGCTGGTTTCCTTTGGCACTTCAAATTTTACCTTATCGTAATGGTTTACAGCGAAGCATTTATTTAACGCATATCATCATAAAAAGCTTTTCTTTGAATTCATTTTCGCGCCATTAACATAATTCACCCAAATAATTATGAATACTTGGTAAAGAGACTAATTTAATAAAATATTTCAGATGCTGAGAACAGAAAATTATTATTTTAATCAGATGTGCTTACGCAAATGATCAATTTAAGCATAATGATGATGAAGCAACCCTTTTTTCCCCTGTTAACAAAATCATTATTATTTTAATATCATACTCATTATTTTACATTTAATTAATGTCGAAATGTATTTAATGGGTTTGTAATTTGATTTAGTTGAGAGCTTTTATGTCAGAAGTTTTATCAGACATTTTTTTATATAGTTAACTGAAAAAAAAAATGCTTAATTAAAAAAAAAAATGGACAGAAACAGCACAATTATCTATAATGTGATCTGAATGAGGGGGAAAATTCACATATTCAAATTTATTATCTTTTTTTTAATAATTATGTTTTGAAAAATATAATTTAAGTGACTTTTTTTTAACACATGTCATACTCTTGGATAATTGTTACACTGATATATAGGAAATATATACTTGTAAATATGTAAGTACTTTTTGTTTTCTTACAATTTAATTGCACGTTTTAGGAAACATAAAAATGTTTCTAGATATAATAAAAATATATAAGAAAATGTAACACATTTTCTTTCGTTATACCCACGAATTCGAAAAATGTTCTTCTATTATCAGAAGAAAAGAATAACTTCCAATATTAAAAAGAAAAGGAAAGTTTCTTTTGCTTAGTTTCTTTCAGACACATTTTTTAAAAATAAATATGAGACTTGCATACAAGTTATCTCAAATTAAGAAAAGAATTTCGAATTATCTTACCAATATAATAACTTATTACAACCTATTAACATATACCTTACCCAAATAATGCACAATATACTGAAACCTCTCATGCTTGCTTGAAACCTCTCATAATTTACACTATAAACAAGGTTGGGATAAGACGATGAAATACACGACGTAAACAGGAATAAATATTAACTGCAAAAGGTGCTTTCGTTTGGACATTCAAAGTTTAGCGTTTCACGATTTTCTATAATGTTGGCCAGTGAAGCGTTTATTTGTCATATACTGTCAGCCAGTTTCATACAGTGCTTTTCTCTTCTCTATTCATATTCTCAAAGTTAACAATAACTCATCCAAGTTAAAATGATTACTTACTAATGAGAATTCAACCAATTCTGAGAGTAGAAGAAAGATGGTTGTGGACGAAACATTTTTGCTGACTAGAATAGAGGACTGTTATTTTAATCATATGTAAGAAGTCTGAAGATAAAGTTGATGAAGAAAACCTTAGCTTTTCTCTCGAAATCATTATGCTTTCACCTGTATTACAGTTGTACTGTAAATGATTACTTTGCGTAATAGTATCCAAATTAAATATAAATGTATGCAAGTGGATAGTTCCCCTGTATATACTCCAATTCTATCTTCAGCTGCGAGATAGAATTTATACATGCAAGAATAATAGAATAATATTCATTTCCGCTGTTAATATAGGACATCTGTCACTTGAATACAGAAATGCTTACTTCAGAATTAACAGCATCCGCAAAACGATACTTGTGCCTACATCGGATTGAAAAATAAATGATTTATACGCTGTAAAAATTACTCCGAAACATATTGGTTTATGAGGTTTTTAAAGATAAAGGAACGGTTTTCGTAATCTCTGAAGCAGTAATGATATATTTTCGTTAACGTCTCGCTGGGTCAAGAAACATTTTCTCTATCTTTCTCTCTCTCTTTTTAACAGTGTATAGGGAATGTTTTGTTGGATTTTTCACATTTGAACACGGCTTTTTACAACGCGCAATAGTTGGACAAACAACTTTATAATAATACATTTTTTAATTATTGTTTTAATTAAAATAAATAACATTCTGAAGTTAAAAATATTTTTAACTGATAAAAAAATACATAAAGTTCTTAAATTATAAACAAAACATAAATATTTGCTAGAGTCAAACTAACAACAACTTTTCATATTGTTATCGATATTTTTATTATTTGTGCAAATAAAAACAAACGCATGGAACATATGAGTTCAAACACAAATATGAAATTTGCACATTAATTAAAGAATCCTAAGTAATCCCACATTAATTAAAGAATTTCGAATTATCTTACCCATATAATAACCAATTAAAACCTAATAAACTATATCTTACCCATATACTATACAACATACGTACACCATAGTATCTGAACAATATAGAAATGTGTACCATTATATCATAATATATTTGCTAGAAATCTTTCATAATTTATCCTATAATTCAGGTTGAAATAAGATGATGAAATATACGATGAAAACAGGACATAAATATTAATTACAAAGAGTGCTTTCCTTTGGACATTCAAATTTTAGCGTTTCACGATTTTCTATAACGTTTTCCAGTGAAGCGTTCATTTATCATCTGCTGTCAGCCAGTTTCACCCAGTGCTCTTGTCTTCTCTATTTATTTTCTCGATCTGAATATAATTCACCCAAGATATTTTGATTACTTACTAATGAGAATCCAACCAATTCTGAGAGTAGAAGCAGTCGGTTGTTAACGAAACATTTTTGCTGACGAGAATAGAATATTGTTACTCTAATCATATGTAAGAAGTTTGAAGATAATGATGAGGATGGAAACCTCTGCTTATCGCACGAAATAATTATGCTTTCAACGATATTATCATTATACTGTAAATGATTACTTTGCATAATAATGTCCAAATCAAGTGGTTAAGTGTGACACTTTGTGACAAAGGGGGGGGGGAGGGAGGGGGAAAGGATAAAAAATGTTTTTAAAAAAGTGTGACATCATTTATGGACAGTCTCTTTGGTTAGCGTGGCACAAAAGGTAAATCAATTTATTGAAATAAATATAGATCAATGTGTAATTTAGATTCAGTGAAAATGTGATATATTTAACAGGGTATTGGAAAGTTAAAAATATTGTTTGAATGTGTAAATAGTGTTTAAAAGACAAACCAAACATAATTTAAATTGAATTTTAAAACAAATCTTTTAAAAGTCACAGAAAAGCGTCACTCAAATATTGATATTAATTATTTTAATTGAAATGTAAATAATGTGATAAAAACTGTTTTTTTAATAACATAGTGTCACTCAAAATTTGATATCATTATTTTTAAGGCTTATACTTAAAATTCTTAGGGTCATAAAGTTAAGACGCTGACTTACAAACTTTTAAACCGTTAAGGGTTTTTTCTAGTGATACAGTATGCGTGTAAATTAAAATACAGTCGACATCAGTTATAAAGGACTTTCTAAGGACCAGGAAGTATCATACGTTTTAATTGCAGTACGCTAAAAGCAATAACCAACAAAATGCAGTGCATAGCATGAAAAGAAAAGGCACATTATAGTAGTGTAATAATAGATAATTTAAATAAAAATTGCATGAGATTTTTGGAAAAGAAATTTAAAGAAAAAAAAACTTTTGACTACTTATATGTTTATTTAGAAAAATAATCTGTTATTTTTGTTTCTTTTTTTTTAGGTGACTTAGTAAAAATTACATTTTTAATATTTAGGATGGAATTTTCGTATCTGAATAGTCAATGTGGGAATTAGAACTTAATGGGATAAACGTCTAAGACAGTTTGCCAATTTTCAAATCGGAATTGCAATCTTCACATTGAAATTGAAAGTTTTATTCTAGTCTAAATTAACGTTATAACCAGATTCAGGCTTTGCCTTTTCCGTTAAACCCTTAATTGATTTTTCCCGAACACTTTTCGGGCAAATGGAAATTGGCCGAAACTGCTTTGCTCGTACGGCGTTCGGGAATTGATATTTTCTCTTTTCCCTCTGTGATATTTCACAATACAAATTCAAGTCCGCTCTGAAACAAAAGAAAAACCAAAAATTGTAATGGATTATAACAATACTAAGAGAAGAATAAACCGCATGGATCAAAATTTGAAAAATTTTGAAATTAAAAGAAAAAGAGGGGAAAAATATTACGGAAAGATTTTTTCCTACATATTTGGTATAGCTATATGGAATTCATATGTTGTCTACTGTGAAAAAGGAGGAAAGTGACACAATTAGAATATGGAGTTGATCTCGTTGATCGAATTGTCGAAAAATATCATTCTGGAATAAATTTCAGTTGTGGACGACCGGGGTCTGACCTCTTAAATTGACAGAGAGACATTTTCTTGTAATTATTATTGCTCCCACAGATAAAAAATTGAGACTTACAAGACTATGTGCAGTTCTGTCCTGATTGCGACATGGGACATTGCTTTGCACCTTGCTTCAAATTGTACCACACACAAAAAAAGATTTCTGAATAAAAAACATCATTCGAAACTGAAAAGTTTTAATTTATGGTTAGTTTGTTTGAAATAGATTTTTGTAAAATCTGTAAAACAGTCTTCATTGTATACAGAGGTGGTTGCAAAAAGCAAACATTTAGGATTTTTGTGTTTCTAAATTCTGAAATAAAAAATCGTTTTATATCATTAATTATGGTAATAATAAAAATGAATCTTGCATTTTCGTATTTTATCAAGTATGATGTTTGATTATATGCAATAAAAAAATGACTTTTTTGGGAACATTTCTGGAAAAAAAATTGACCAGTTAAGGGGTTAAAGCTGAAGTTATTATCAATTATTTGAAGTTATGAAATCATTACAGTAACCTCATCGCTACTGAATATTAATGCAATATTATTAATTATTATTGAATTATTTATTCTCCTATTTGACTCCAGAGATTTTTTTATTTTATTTTATTTGCATTAGTTCGATTCTTAGACTACGAAACATACCATTCGGATATAGAAATTCTAATTGTCGAGAATCATTAGTAAAATGGGAAAAACGGAGTTCCACGTATGTGGAGCGAAGAGGTTATATAGAATTTCAATCGGAACCAATTCTCTGAGTATGTTATAAGCGAAAGTACATTATATACCAGGTATGTTATAACCAGTGTCGCCTGTATGTACAGTATAACATAATATATTTGCTTGATCTTTATTCATATTTCTCCTACAAATCAGACTGATATAAGATGATGAAATATACACAGGAAACACGCCTAAATATTAATTACGAAATGCGTTTTCCTGTGGGTTATTCAAATTTCAGCGTTTCACGATTCTCTCCAGTGTTTTCCAGTGAAGCATTTAGTTATCATATATTACTATCAGTCAGCTTTATTCAGCGCTTTTTCTTTATTCATTTTCTCGCCGTTAACACAATTCATCCAAGTTATAATGATTACTTATTAATGAGAATTCAAGCAATTATTATTGTGGAAGCAGATGATTGTATTTAATGAAACATTTTTTGCTGGCGAGAATACAGGGTTATTATTTTAATCACAAGTATAAGAATAACCAGTTTGAAGATAAGGATGAAAAGCTTTGCGTTCCCCACAAAATCATCATGCTTTCCCTAATGTTATCAGCATTCTGTAAATGATTACTTTGCGTCATAGTATCTAAACTAAGTAAAATGTAAGCAAATGGATAATATAGCTCAAAATAATCATTTATATAAATTTTATTTGCGAATTTTGATAGTTCGAGCAAAAGATAAATTCATTTATAGAAATAAATATTTCAATTCATAATATAGGCTCACTGAAATTGATACATTTAAAAATTAAAAGTATTATTTGGATGGATATTAAATATTCTTTAGAAAACAAACCAAAAGTTATTTAAATCGATTTTTAAAACGCGGTTTTAAAATCACATCAAGGCGTCACTCCGTCATTCGAATTTTATATAATTTCTTTAAACTCATATTTTGAATTTATGAAAAATGTGAACAAGCATGATTATGACAAAAGTGATGAAATAAACGAAGGAAACTGGCGTAAATATTAATTTCAAAAGGTGCTTTCTTTTGGATTAATTAAATTTTAGCTTTTCATGATTATCCGCAATGTTATTCAGTAAAGAGTTTATTTATGATATACAGTCACAGACCGAGAGGCGGCAGCACAGACAATAACCTCATTGACTCCATGAGTGAAAATTTGGGATTAGTTAAATCTCGATTCACATATTAAAATGCAATCGATCTGCTAAGACATATCTTGGCGGAAAACACCCAAAAACCAGATTTTAGCGGTTGACTTTTAGATTTAACATTACATTTTCCTGCTCCCAATCGTCCATGTTTTCATACTTTTGGGTGCAGGAAAGCACAATGGAAAACCTACGAATCAACCGTTAAAAATCGAGTTTTCTTGGTGTTTTCCATCACGATATGATTTGGCAGAAACGACTGCGTTTTAATATGCTATTGAGTTTTAACTAATTAAGGAATTTCAACCGTGAACTCGATGAGGTGATTGGTTGTGCTGCCGTCTTCCGGTCTATCAGTTTTTTTTTTTTTTTTTTTTTTTTTTTTTTTCATCCAGCGCTTTCATCTTCTGTATTCATTTTATTGCTGTTATTATAATTAATCGAAGTTACAATGAATACCTATTAATGAGAATAAAACCAATTCTGAGAGTAAAAGCAGTTGGCTGTATTTAAGGAAAAAAAAATTGGTGATGAGAACAGAGGATTATCATTTTAATCACATGTAAGGATAATCAGTTTGAAGATAATGAGGATGAAGATGAGAACCTTCGCTTTGCTCACGAAATCATTATGCTTTCAGAATATTAGCGGTGTATTGTAAATGATTACGTTTCATCATACTATCCAAACTTATGGATAATATGACGCAAAGTAACAGTTTTCAAGAACACTGATCAAAAGCATTTCTCTTTTTTACAGTATATGAAACATATTTTATCTTTTTTCACATCATTTGATAAAAGCGTATAATAGCTGGGATATCCTGCAATTTTGCAATCTTGAACTTTTTAACTATTGTTTTTATTTAAATAAATAAAATTTTGATATTATGAATTATTTTTCATGCAGATAGAAAAATGTATGAAATTAATAAACTATTTTAAAAAGATAAATATTTGATATTCAGGCCAAATAAATGTCAGCTTTTCGTACTAAGTTATCCGTATTTTTCGCTATTTATAGAGTATATGTATATCAGTGAAAATAGACACATATCATCATAAAGTATCCAACATAAATATGAGCTTAAAATGCAATTTAACTCAAACTAATGCTAAAATTTCAGATTATCACATCAATATTATAATTACCATACACTATGCGCACAAGTGTAAATATGCACATTATAACATATGTTTACTTAAAATTTCATAATTTACCCTATAAAATAGGCTATAAATATGAATAGAGCATGCATAAATATTAATTACTAAAGGTTTTTTCAAATTTTATCATTTCACAGTTCTCTATAATATTTCATCGAGGCATTTATTTATCATATACTGACAGGGGTTACAACCCGGCGCTTTCTCGTCTCTATTCATATGTTATAATGATTATATTCTTGTCCGACATACAGGTGTTTCTAAATGAATATTGGGTTTTTAACGCTTGGTAGTATTTATTACATGAAAGGTAAAGTTATAATTAATACATAAAATGAAAGAGCAACTCAAGCAGTTTTACCTACAAGTTTACAAGTGTTCAATGTGAGCATCTTTCGACACACGGGACACATCAATTTGATAGCTCAGTTCCCAAACATTGATAAGTGTTTGTGAGGTCATTGTTGCAACAGTTGCAATGGTCAGCTGGTAGTGGAGGCACATACAAAAGGATCCTTTATGAAACCCCCACAGGTAAAAATCAGTTGGCGTCAGATCGAGTGAGCAGCAATAGAACGTCTTTGCTAATCAACATTTGGGAAGGACTGAGTTATCGAATTGGTGTGTGCTGTGTGACGAAATATACTCACATCGAAAACTTGTAAGCTTAAAGGTAAAACTGTTTGAGTTGCTCTCATCTTATGTATTAATTATAATTTTAAGTTTTATGTAATAAATACTACCAAGTGTTAAAACCCAGATATTCGTTTAGAAACACTCCGTATATCTCGTCTCTATTTTTATGTTATATTGATTAATGAGAATCCAACCAATTCCGAGTGCAGAGGCAGTTTTTTTAATCTGATGAAATCTATACCCAATGGTGGATTGAAAAGTTGTTGTTTATGATAATGACGATATTGATAACCTTATCTGGATCCTTTTCAAACACCTTTTATTATAATTATTACATATAATGATGTTAATAAATTTAACTTTTTCAAAAAAAGTATAACCGACTCCAAAAAAAAAAGCGCTAAAAAGAATTAAATAATTCTATAAAATTCTGTAATGACAAATCGTTATCCAATGACCACACATTGACTATCATGTACCGGTATAAAACGGTTAAATTTAATATATAGAATTTAATATCCACCAAACATAGGTTTTCCAGAGAATATTTTTTACAAGAGATTAATTTACATATTTTTGATTTAATTTTTGAATATATACATATAAAAAGTAAGGAATTACTTTTTGAAGTTGGTGCCAAACAATCATAATCGATAATGATTTCCCCCATTTTATTTATGGTACTAGACATAATATATCCACAATTCTTACTATACTTAAGATAGTTTGGCACCAACTTCAACAAGTAATTCCTTACTTTTTGTATGTATATATTCAAAAATTAAATCAAAAATATGTAAATTAATCTCTTGTAAAATATATTCTCTGGAAAACCTATGTTTGGTGGATATTAAATTCTATATATTAAATTTAACCGTTTTATACCGGTACATGTTAGTCAATGTGTGGTTATTGGATAACGATTTGTCATTAGAGAATTTTATAGAATTATTTAATTC
This sequence comes from Maratus speculifer, assembly GCA_964019185.1. NCBI lineage: Eukaryota > Metazoa > Arthropoda > Arachnida > Araneae > Salticidae > Maratus > Maratus speculifer. The sequence goes on along the minus strand of OZ025297.1, from coordinate 311,803,883 downwards.
TTTTTAGCGCTTTTTTTTTTTTTGGAGTCGGTTATACTTTTTTTGAAAAAGTTAAATTTATTTCCTACTTTTTAGTTATTTATACTGTAATACATAATTATGTGTACTGACATATGATGGCTCTTTGCAACGCATTACTAATGAACGCACTTTGCTGAGTTCTGATGTATTCGCTTTACTTGTCACCGTTTGATTGTCAACTTTTCAAAAGACACTTACAATATCGGTTAGTATCGTTGTGAATCTTTAGGTTTTCTGGATGTGGTAACTTCTTCAGATCTGGCACGACGAAAAGCTACCGCATTCATGAAATCTTAAAGTCAACATCTAATCGTACGGACATCGGAAGTGGTTATCGAAAGGTGACAATGCCTCAAGTAAAGTGTTCTTACACATAAGCGCGCGGCAAAGCGCTTCCATATATGAGTAAACAGCAAAATGACTCCACATGTATCTATGAATGGTAAAATGCTTTTCTAGTGTAGTCAAAAGTACTCCCCCTTCAGTCAGAAAAAGCAAAAAGAAAGATTTTAACAAAAATCGCTCTATGATTTAATAGATAAACAACAACAATCTAATTCCTATAAATGCAGTAAATACATCGGAAATGAGCGGTGATGTTTCGACGAGGAATCCGAAAATCATAACCTGTACTTGGCTGCATCTATAAGAGAGTGACAGCATTCGATGCCCAAATATTTTTTTCACGGACGCTTTTGTCCCAACTAAACTCTTAAAAATTTGAAACTCACTCCACCGCTTTTATGGAAAACGATTATTTCAGCCTATCAGGGAGCATTCTCATGGGTCAAAAGACAAATTTTTTATAAAAGCAGGGGAGTGACGATGCAGCAAAAGGGTAAAATTTTTTACAGTGTATGTATGAGATATTCCATAAGGGGGATGGATTAACGATGCAGCAAAAGTTAAACTTTTAACAATGTATCGCAATGCTAGGCATTTTCTATTATAAAATTTTATGATGATTTCCTGGTAGAATTCGATTGTACGCCGAATGATCCTTTACTTCTACACAGACATAAATACATATTCCATATTATTTTACAAATTCGTGGACATACAAGGACAAGATAGCACAAAGAAATATTGCGACACAAGAAAAGTACAACCGGGAGCTACACATAAAGAGTGTGTGCAACGGAGCCAGTGGGATTCGAAACCACAATCTCTTACGCTCTCAAGAGATTAGCAGCGTGGTGTCTTAACCACTCGGCCACAAGGACCCCCTTGATGACTCATTTTTGTCCAGAATCTTTTCAATCAATCGTATTCTGTGCTCCATGTGTCGTCATATTCACATCGAGGAATCCTACATGAATAAAATCTGAAATCATTCTGGTGTCTAATCCGGTAACCAAATCGGAATATAAAGATAATTTTGCTACACATATCTATGCACTTTATTTTGCATTGATATGTAGAGATAATTTTTTCCTCCGGAGCAAAATATATACGAAAGGATTTTCATCTTTTCAACAACTTAAGGATGTCGATTGGTATCGATGTCCATTTCCGCTTTAGTGGATGCGAGAACTTGTCCATTTAAGCTTTAACATTTCGGAAATTTATCGCATTCAGCAAACTTTAAGGCCCCCACACTAGGCACAGAAAAAGACCCGAATGATAATGTGAAGTCTATGGGGGCGTTCTTTTCAAATATCTCGCTCAAATTTTAAAATTTTTACGTGATTTTTTTCTGCATAGGATAGCTGAGGATATTCCACAACCGACCTAGTTTTTATTTTTTCAATTTTGGTTTCAGATTTAAAAAAAAAAAAAAATATTTTAAATTTCAAAACCGGTTTAAACGGTTCTGAAATTGAAACTATCATTATATAAAACATACATAAGCAAAATCGAAGAAGTAAAACCTAGGCCGGTTGTAGAATATCCTGGGCTATCCTATGCAAAAAAAAAAAAAAAAAAAAAAAAAAAAATCATGTAAATATATTAAAATTTGAGCGAGATATTTGAAAAGAACACACCCATAGTCTTTACACTAACATCCGGGTCTTTTTCTGAGACTAGTGTAGTGCCTTAAGGTCCACATTGAAATCTACAGACTTCGTAAATTGGCATTGAAAAGCTGACAATCCATCAGTATACGTTAAAATTATTGTGAAAAATTACCTTTGTTTTTAAAGACTATCTATTTTCTGACTAATGAGAGCGATCTAAAAACGTCTATGGAGCGTTTTTATTGGTCAGAAAATAGATAGTCTTTAAAAACAGAGGTAATTTTTCAAGATATTTTAAACAAGGTACACTGTTAAAAATTTGACCCTTTTGCTGCATCGTCCCTCCACCGCTAATATAGAAAACGATTACTTCAGCCTATTATGGAGCATTCTCATAAATCAAAAGTGAGATATTCTATTAAAGCGGGGTAGTGACGATGCAGCAAAAGGGTCAGATTTTTTACAGTTTAAAGTACGCGTACACAATCAGAACGCGTCAAGTTGCTTCTATGTTTCAATGCATAGCAAAGTAATTCTAAATATTCGTATGTATTAAAATACCCTTTTCAGTCATAAAAACTAAAAAGGAAGATATTATTAAAATCACACCATGATTCAACATCCCAACAAACACATAACTTGTGGGCCATTCGTGGCATGTTAACGTTGGCCCGAAGTGTTTGATAACGGCCCGCCATCTTTGGCCGTAACGGCTCCATCAAAAAATTGTCACGCCGGCCAGAATGTAGCCACAAGGTCATGACCACAAACGCGCCATTAATGTTTTACAATAAACATCAGACAGCCTCAAACTGGCCACAGTTATTCTTTTAAGGGCCATTAACAATAAAGGTTGGCCAGAAGTTCGCCCCAGCCCAGCCATTTATGTTTGTAAGAATTAAATTTAGCCAAAAGCTGCCCATAAAAAGGCCTTTTATGGTGTATTTTAAAATTTAACTAGCCAAAAGCCTGCCAGTTTCATCCCATTAAGCATAAATTCCAAATTTGGTCTATAAACAATATTTCTCGGAAGATTGTTTAGAAGATAAGTGTTTTTGCATGAAAACAATATATTAATAATTATTTACATAATTTTTTCAAAAGAATTATAAATTTATTTATTTTTAAACTTTTTTGAAAATTTTCCAAACCCATTACTTGACAAAGTGAATTTATTAATTTTATTTTTTTTTTCCAATTATGTATTTTAAAAATTTATAAGTAATGCCATTTCTAAATAGTTGCATTTCATACACATTTTAAAAGTGTTAATTGAAAAAAATAAACTAATTAATAATTTCGCTATGCTACGAATTAGATTTTAAATTTTAGAAAGTTTAAAAATAGTAAATTCACAATTATTTTGAAAAATTGAATTATTAATATAATAATTAATATATTAATTATTAATGTATTGTTTTTCATGCAAAAACATTTATCATATAAAAAATCTTCCAGGAAGTATTTTTTATAGATCAAATTTTGAATCTATGCCTGAACAATTTACATAATTTTAAAATTATATAAATTATTGTACATTTTAAAAGTATTAATTGATAAGAATAAATTATTTATTTAATTCAAAATATATCAAGCATTGTGTTTGAAAAAAGTTCAAGATAAATACATTTTTTATGTACATTTTGAAAAAATTACTAAAGGATTATTAACATATTGTTCTTCAGGAAAAAATAGTTCATCATTTAAGTAATTTTGTAAGAAGAATTTTTCATAGACCAAACTTTGAATTTACCCCTAAACAATTTATGTAACCTTAGTGTGATATGTTATGTGTACTACATTTAAATTTCATGTATTTGTAAATATATATTTTTTTCTTTCATTGAATGTGATTTTTACATTTATTGGTAAACGTGTTACCAGTATATGCTAATTTATTAAAACTTTATTAAATTATAATCTGAGAAACAATCGTTATATTTGCATCATTTAAATATTTTTAAATTTCACATTTAGATTTTTCTTTCAGAGCTTAAGAAAAAACTTTACTCACACGAAAGCACACACTTGTTAATGTTAATAATAAGGTTGGGAGGGGGGGGGGGTAAATATTTCGTTCTAATTTGAATTTTAATATTTTTTCTTGCACTGGATAACTGAGGTGGATCTTTACAATTTTTTCTTCTTTACAGTTTTTTATTTTTAGTATGTTTTGCTTTTGAAAAATATAATATCCTAATTAAAAAAAAAAAAAAAAAAAAAAAAAACTATGAACAAAGTAACAAATTTGGAAATCTAAACGAGCTCTTTTCAGAAATCAACATCAGCAATCCAATGCAATATACATATAAATATACAAACCGTAATTCTCGGCGTATAATTCCATAATGAAACAATCACTTTTCGACTCAGAAATATTTTAAATAAACTTTAATTTATTGGATAACAGTAAACATTTAGCTTCATTTACTAAATAAAATTTCTGGGTCAAAACAGAATTGTTTAATCCACGGATTACATGCCGAAAATTATGGTACATATTATTGAAATGCAAAAGAGATATTTTAATTTTTTGCTTCCATAGGATGAACATTAGCAAGGAGGTGTTTTCGCTTGAGTAAAGTAGCAACAGTATTCAAATATTACACCAATAGTCAATACCTCACAAACGTAGTTTAATCTTTTCAATCTTTGCAGTAATTTTAAATGTCATCATTATTTTAATGATTTTACACAATTTTATTGAATTAAATTTTTTTCTGTTTTTAACTTTATCCTATTGTTTAATGAATAAAAATTTCTATGCTAGTCTAAATTTTACGGGTATTAAATACGGTATTAAATTTTACGGGTATTAAATTTTACGGGTAAAAAAATTTATCGATTTTTTTAACAATAAAAATAAATTTAAACTACTAAGCTTTCACAATATTTTTATGACATGATCGGAAAATAACATACATTACTGTCAAACGACGAAAAAATTCTAAATTTTGAGAAAAAAGAATAAATAATAAGCTCAATATTTTTTAATTTACAAAAATATTAATATGATAAAGGCAATCTATATTAAATATTATCTGATATTAACCATGCACGATACCAAAATACCAATCATTATTCTAAAAAATACGGTAACAACAATAAGAATAAATGTTATTTAAATTAAGATTATCAAGCTTTTGTGGTATTTTTTAAACATATGCCCTGTATTACTAATTTAAACTCACGTGTGAAAAAAAAAAAAAAAAAAAAAAAAAAAAAAAAAAAAAAATGTATGTTTTACCTATTAAAATAAGGATAAACTTTACGTATAATAAACTATTCAAGACTTCACAATATTTTTTATAGTATACGTGTACATGGTCGCAAAATGAAAATAATTACTTCGAAATGATTCAACAATAATAAAAAACTTTAATTAAATTAAAATTATCACATTTTTGCGATATTTCTTAATCACATGCTTTGCACTAGAAATAACATAAGTAAATATTCTACGTTTGGTAAAAATTTCACATAGATTTATATTACATTACTCTACAATGATTTAATGTTCAAAACAATGATGCAAAAATAAACTCAGATTCTAATCTATTAAAATTTTAATGAATAAACATATAATACTAGGTAACACTTACTATATCAGGGTTCATACAGAGTTTGCTAAATAAAAAATAAGGACTCTGTAAGGACTTTGTAAGGGCTTCGTTAAAAGAAAGATAAGGACTTCCTAAAGTTAAAAAAGAACAGTACATATAATTACTTACATTAAATTTTAATCGTAATAGATTAAAATTTTACATAAAACATAATTATGTAATTACATATCAGTTTACCAGTTGGCTAGCAACTATTTTTTAGCATCTATTTCTTTGGCCAGGGAGAAAATTTCTTCCTTTTTTCTTTTGCAGATTTTCTACAATTGTTCGATTTGATAAATAATTGAATATCTTTAGTTGATTCAGCTTTATCAGCTAATTCATCGGCCTTATTTTCTAACTCTGATACTTCTTTTTCAAAAAACCTTTTTTTTTTTTTTTTTTTTTTTTTAATAAAACCTAAGTTATCTTCAATTAATTTTCCTTTTATTTCCTGCAGAGGAAGACTGTTTCTGTTAACCATGCTACACATATCCAGTGAAATAATAAGACTACAATCAAACACAGATCAGCGGATGCCGCTGGACTTGAAAAATCCTGCGTCCCGGGGACCTAGGACTTCTAAAATTCTGGGTCCTTTTTTTTTTACAAAAGCGGGTCCCCACTAATAAGTCAAATTTTTAAACACAAAAATTGAACTTGTTCATTTTCAAAAGAAAAATTAAATGCAATAATTATTGTTTTAATAATAATATGTAAATAATTAAAGCCAATATTAATTTCTTTTTAAACTATTAGGAGAAATTTTCTTTACTTTTTTAAAAATAAAAGTGCATGGTACAAATTTAATTATAAAATAATGCTTATTTGATTGTAAAAGATAACAAGTGTCATTATTGTTCGCATTTCCTTTAAAAAGGGGCAAAACTGATTTATTGAAAAAGACATTTTTCCTGAAAAAAGAATACTTTTGTTGAGTAAAGGGGTATTTTTTGTTTAATGAATGGGTGTTTTCAGAAGTTACATTCACTCACAATCAAAAACAGATTGTGAAGTAGGGAAATTTGTTTTTTGGAGCAGCAAAAAGAAATAATTTAGAAGGAGGAAAGTTAGCTTTTGGAACAGAAAAATTCTATCCTGGCATAACTTTTTTTTTTTTTTTTTTTTTTTTTTTTTTTTTTTTGGCGCCCCTTTGACAAAAATTAAGTTTTAAAGCGATCTTTTAAAGAAATTTGCCGTTTTTTTCGTGTTTTAAGAAATGTGCCGATTTTTCGCGATCTTTTGACGAAAGTTACCGTTTTATCACGATTTTTTGATAAAAATTGCCTTTTTTCGAGAATCTTTTGACAAAATTTGCCGTTTTATCGCGATCTTTGAATGAAATTTTCGTTTTTTCGCGAGTTTTTGAGGAAATCTACCTTTTTTCTGGGATTTTATATCGATATTAGCCATTTTTTGCGAAGCTTTTGACGAAATTTTTCGCCGGAAATTATTCGCTATTTCTCGATCTTTTGACGATAGTTTCCGTTTTATCAGGATTTTTTTGATAAAAATTGCCGTTTTTCGCGAATTTTTTGACAAAACTTGTCGCTTTATCACAATTTTAGGACGAAATTTGTCGTATTTTCGCGATTTTTTTGACAGAATTTGCCGAAAATTATTCGTTATTTCGCGATTTTTTAACTAAATTTGCCTTTATGCGATTTTTTAGACAAAAATTACGCGTCCCACGGGATGCGTAAGCTCCATTTTCTTGCGTCCCGTCGCCGATTTCCTGCATACTTTTTGCGCTATAGCGCGTCCGCGGCATCCCTGGCGGGTTATAGAACAGATTGGCGCAATATCTTTTTTTTGTTATTCATTTCTCTATTTCAAAGAAAAGGAAATTTTAGATGGTGAACATTGATTACAATTGGTGTTTGTAAATACGAGGTTTCTACGTTGCAATCGGGAAACAAAAGAGGCAGCTTTAATGTCCAATCAGAAATAAGAGAATTATAACAAAGAAACTTTTTTTTTTTTTTTCAGCTGCCATATTTGGCAGATTATGAATATTTCAGGGGTGATTGTGGGTGATTGTGGGTGATTTTTTTTTTTTTTTTTTTCGGAAATTCACATCGCATTTTCAGAAGTCGGCGGCGCGGGGGGGAGAGGAAATTCCGCGAGTTACCCCCCCACTCCGGTTTTTCCGCGATCTTTTAACGAAATCGAATCGGCATTATATCCGCTATCTTTAGACGAAATCGACGTTTTCCCACGGTCTTCAGATGAAATCTGTGTTTTATCTGCGATATTTGGTGAATTGCCGTTTTTCCCGTGATCCGCACAGGAAATTCGCGTTTTTCAGGATCTTTTGACAAAGTTCGTTGACAAAAAATCTACGAAATCGCCGTTTTCCCATGAAATATAGACGAAACGTGTGCTTTTTCGGCGATCCTCTCATAAAATTTCCATTTCTCTGCGATTGTTTTTTCCGCGCGTTAAACCATACAAGTTGGCAACTAACTATGCGGAACTGATAACCCAATTTCAAATTTTCGGAAGAGGATGCCTTAAATTTTTGGAAATTTCGGACGAGAATCACCTCTGGAATGTTTGGTGATTTTTTTAAAAGCATTAAGTTAATATTAAGCTCACGTTAAAAAATAAGGACTTTCAATAAAAAATAAGGACTTTAAGGATCCTTATTAAGGACTATCGAAATATAAGGAGTTTATAAGGACTTTTAAGGTCCGTGCGAACCCTGTATATTAATCTGGATCATTTTCTTTGGAGAATTTCTGCTTGCGTTATATGCCTGCCAACTGCATACTACAACGACAGTGGAAAGAAGAATGATAATGCAAAATTGAAAGCTTCAAATCCCTGTCCAGTTTCACTAGCGAACCCCACTTAAATTCCAAGAAATCCCTCCCCCCACAAAGGCAATAGTGACCTTGAGCACCCTTCTCTACTTCCTCTAATCGCCAAATGTTTTTTAGTGGATATACTGTGAAAAAGAAAATGTTTTAGGGGGATATTTTTACTTGTTATTATTTAACAAAATATATAATTATAGATTAAATAATAATAATAATAATAATAATAATAATAAACTTGTCTTCATGAATATCTTTTTCAAACTTATTTTTTTGTTACAAGAATTTTTTTTTCTCTGTTTTTGAAAGCTAAAAAAGCTTTTAGAAAATTTCATCATCTGCTGAGGAAAGGGGGAGGGGGGGGGGACGAAAATGTCTTTTAACGAAAACGAAAATGTCTTTTAAAAATCACAATTTAATAAAACAAATCTTTTGTTTGAATTCACAGTTATATTCTTAAGATATCATTATTTTTTAACAAAATAAATGTAACAATACAAATACAGTATATACTCTCTGTATGGCGGACTCCATATTAGACGGAAATTAGTATAAAGTTGAAAGATTTTCAAGTTCCTGTGAATCTATAGACATAGAATAAACTTTTTTCGAGTTTAATAGTTTCGAACCTGTGGATGTAACAAAATGTATCAAAAGCATATGTTTAAGCATTGAAATATCAAAACATTTTTGATACAAAATAAACAATTTTTTTTTTTAAATGTATTGTTCTACAGAAACATAGGGAGAATTATTAGCACTCCTTGCCTTATACCTCTCCCTTGTTTCCGCATTTGCAGATGCAAATTAATCAAAATACATTCTTTCTTTTTTTTTTTCTGATAACAACATTTTTTATATTTTAGAATGATCTTTCCTAGAAAAAAAAATGTTAACCTAATTGTATTTTTAAGCCAATTTTAGAGATACTGAAATCGACAATTTTAGAAATATATTATGCATGTACGACTAAAAATGATTTTATGCATGTATGCGAAAATTTTGCATGACTGAGTAATGGGGAGGAGGGGGGTGGAAATGGACTGCTTTAGGCACAATCTAAAAGCGTTTTTCTGTTTTAATAGTTATTTTAAATTATTTTACTATATTTTAAATATTTATTCATTTTTTTTCAACTCTTTTTTTTATGAATAATGAATGTAAAAGTGTGCCGGTGAAGAAAAAACTTGGAATTCTGTATACATTTTGGAGACAATTTTTGTTTTTTATAAAAATATTTTCAAACTAAATAAAATAAGTCATCTTTTTTATTGTTTTAAATATAAATCTTGTAAAGTATGCATATGCTTGATAAAACCCAGATTTAAAATAATTTTTGAAAAAAAATAAAGACCAAAAATGTATACATTTTCTCTTTTAAAATGAAAATGCTGGTCAGTTTATATTAGCCCTCTGCTTTCTAGATGTTGGAGGGCCATTACTTTTTTGCCCGAAACCGACCTTTAAGAGTTTACCAGCAAAATAAATGCAACAGTTCTTTCATCGCCGAGCCGTTAACGGCTCGCCGGTAGCTGCCGCAATTAGCGGCGGCTCACTTGCGGTACAGCATTGTTTTTGTACAAATGGCCTTAACTCCTTTTGGCCGCGACGAAACCAGCTTATGGCCTTAAGTCGAGCGTTTGTGGGGATGCGTCTATATGAAAATAGTAATATTTGAAGTTAAGAATGTTCTTTGATAAACGCGGTTTTCCAAAGTACAGAAAATTTAAGAATTTTTATTCCAGAACTTGGCGTTAGTCGCCTGAACGAGTTTGTTTTATGGGTGAAAGAAGTTAACTAGCTTAACTTTAATGGTAAGCTTATTAAAATTTTTTGCCATTTATATTTGTCCAAATGTAAATCTAGCACTTAGCAATGTACTTTAATCACTTTGTGAATCCGGCATAACAAGCACCCTGATACACAGACACTCTTGCTTTAACGTGTAAGGCTCTTTAGAGATGGATTTTCAGCTTTTCGATATCGAATTCTCATGTCTGGATCAATGTGGATCTTTTACTTTGGTGGATACGAGAATTGTTCCAGCTAAGATTTCGTACTTTGAAAAAAAACTAGCATCTCTGCAAGAGTGGTTAGGATCCAGAAGGATTATTCGCTGTTAAGCGAAACAAGATTGACCAATCATAAGCCTTCATTTTTGAGAACTTTTCATTGTTCGAAGGAGAGAGTCTGGAATACATGGAGTAATAATCTGCTATCGACACTGTAAAAAATTTGACCCTTTTGCTGCATCGTTACTCCATCGCTTTTATAGAATTTCTTTGTTTTGACCAATGAGAATGCTCCATAATAGAGCGAAGTAATCGTTTCCTATAAAAGCGAGGGAGTGACGATGCAGCAAAAGGGTTCAAATTTTTACAATGCAAGCAATGCTAAAAATTTGTATCCTTTAAATGTGCAACGATGCTACTGAATTCCAAAGTTTCGATCACAGCGGCATTTTCGTGATACATTATCTAGACAAGCAATAATTCTTGCATTTTTAGAAAATGTCCTGCAAATGTCGCTTCTATCTTTAAATTTTATTAGCAGTGTTGCACATTTAAAGAATAGAACATTTTAGCGCTTTTTTTAAGTGTTACAGAGGGCGTGTTCAGCTCAGCTTACCGGCTACTTACCGACCACTTACCGATTGTAGACAAGTACGAAATGAAAATCAAAGCGAAGTGTGACGTCAGCTACAATTCAACAGAATAGTTTTCATTGATGCCAAAATTTGCTTTCGTACTGCCCTACAATCGGTCGGTAACATTGGTTACTTTTGTAAGTTGCTCTGAACACGCCCTGAGATATCCGATTTCCACACTATATCCCCTAGATGCTATATTTCCGGTTTCTTGCATAAGAGAACTTGTCCGGGATCCAAGTAGAATTTGCGCTGTTAGCGAAACCAGATTAACGAATCAGAAGCCTGAATTTTAGCAAATTTTTCAATGTTTTAAATAAATTTTCTTGTTAATAAATCTCGTTTCGCAAACAGCGCAAAATTTATGTAAATCCTGGCCCTCGTCCAGCTAGGATTTTGCACTTTGAACGCTATTAAAAATTTGAATTTTTACTTTATCGTCTATCCATCGCTTTTATAGAAAATGATTACTTCATTGTACTATGGTGAATTCTCATTGGTCAAAATAGAGATATTCCATAAAAGCGGTGGAGTGACGATGCAGCAAAAACTTCAAACTTTTAACAGTGAAAAGATCGTGTGTCTATGTAAGTGTAACATAAAAGCATGCAAAAGGAACACTTCTAATTGGTCGATTGCTTCAAAATGAATTTGAAATTTAAAGTTTTTATTTTTAAAAAAGTTCTAATTATCAGATTTTTATGATTCGAATGGGACCACAAGGGCCTCATACGCTTTCAAACAAAAAAAGAATTATGAAAATCGGTTCATATTTGCAAAAGTTATGCGTGAACAACAAATACATACAGGTCGAAATCATAACCTCCTCTTTGAAGTCGGTTAAAAATAATTGTTAATGTGATGAAAAAAATATGTGAATTATCTAATTTATTATCAGAAGTTAATATTTTCTATTCAGCTTAAATTAATATCAGAATTTTGTATTATATTACATCTATTTTAAATACTTATATACAGATTATGTATCGGTAAAAACACATTCATGTCGGCGTAATATATTGACATGTGACTATGAGACTTGCCTGTAGCTTATCGTAAACTAATGTCAGAATTTCAAATTATGTTACGCGCATTACACTTGCCATCCATCATACATATAACTGAAAATTTAAGCAAGCATAATACCTTTGCTTATAATTTACATCGTGATGAACTGGGCAAAGTATCGAAGAGAAATATACAATAAAAATTGATACAAATATTAATTTTTACATTTTAAATTATTTAAATAAATCTGCTGATAATTCATATATATCAGTTTGTACTTAATATAAATGTGGGCATTTAAGTTAAATATTAAACTGTTTATAAAATTTTAAATCTTAATTTTTAAGATACCGTCAGAAGTTAAGATACAGTTTATTTTAGACACAAAAAAGAAATAGATATATACAAAAACTATTATTTTTTTTTTAATTCTTATTTAAAAAAAAGAAAAAAGAAATTCGCATCAAATCTCATGATACTTATGCATACACTTATTAACGCAGAAAAGTATGAAAATTTTATTACATTTATCGTTTTTCTTTTCAACAATTTTCATTTATTTTCTTTGTATTCAATTAGTGAAAACCTAAACAAACCCAAATTGTTATTCCCATCTGATTTTTTTCCTTGTGTGATTTCCAAAAACACATTTTCCGTTAAGAAGAAGAAAGCCAATTTTTATCCTATTTATTTATTTACTCCATAACCAACAGTTTTTCTCATTTTAATCTCACATATTGCAATACACTGCGAAATCTTTTTCTGCTTTTATATGACGAATTATTTTAGTTTAGAAAGTAAAATTCTATCAAACATTCAATTTTTAATCAGAAATAAGAAATATTAATAAAAACTTTTTCTGTTGTGTTAAAAAAAAAAAAAAAAAAAATAGAATAAAATAAAGGTTTAAAAAATTAAAAAGATTTGCCTTCCATTTTCTGCCCAAAATATTGCGTGAAGAACGAATTCTTTTAAAATTTAATTTATAAAACTGAAGGAAACAAAACTTTACGTATTTGCATTTTAAAACAAGTACGACTGCTAAGCCGGGTCTTCCTTTTTTTGCTTTTTCTTTAAGTATTGATTTATTGGTAATCGAGTATTTAAAAGCACAATAATAGAAAACAAAGGAAAAGGTCCCTCAAATCTGTATTTTAAAAATTGCAAAACAGTGAATTCGTTACATAAAGACATTTTAATATGACGTTAACAAGACGAATATAAACTAAAGATATAGAATGTAAACTATAACAAATAAATGTAAAAGTGATTTTGGTGGAATTTTTTATGTACATATAATATTATGTATATTAATATATATATATATATTAATATATATATATATATATATATATATATATATATATATATATATATATATATATATATATAATGCAACTTAAAAAAAAAGTTGTTTCGTTTTAGACAGAAATACACAAATATGGGATAAATAATACTTCGATGTACGCAAAATACATAAATGAATAAAAAAATTAACAAAAACATAACATTATGTACTCTATTCATAAAAAAATTGCAACGATTTTTGTTTTTATATTTATGCATGTAAACAAACATTTCTTTCTATATATATGAATATATAAATTATTAACATTAAGATGAAAAAAAAATTATAGGAAGACAAATTGATCCTGTTCTTTCTTTTTTACACTTTGTTTTCCAAAAAATGTTTTTCGTTAGAAGGAGAATATCTTTGATCCTTTTTATTATTTAACATTAAATCCAACACTTTTCTTTTGTTTATTTTTAAGTTAAGAGTATCAATTGACAATGATAGCTTTTTCAGCATTATTATTTTATATCATGGATTACTTTGATTTCGAAAGAAAAGAAAAATATCTATCAAACATTTATTCATTTATTTACAAAGAAACGATAAATATTAATAAATAATTTCCCAGTTATTTTCATAGAATGATAAAAATGAAAAGGTAAAAATAAAATTACGCTATTCATGCTGTACATAAATTTGTTGGAAAAACAATTTTTTTTGTTATCTAATTTAACTTAAAACTAAAAGAAAGGAAAGTCTTATATTTCAATTTTTCTAGAGAGCTCTGCTGACATTGTTTTTATTTTTTGTGCTACTTTATTCTTGATTGTGTATTTCAAAATTGCCGAAAAAAATATTTTATGAAAAATGATTGCAATAAAATGTGTCATTATTATTACAGAGAGTTCCAACCTGTGCTCAGAATATAAGTGCAAACCACACACACATATATATATATATAACTCCAATATATTTTTACATTTAAGATATACTTTTTAGATTTTTCACTATCAATACCAGCACATCTTAATATGTTATCAATTATATATACAAGTAACATTTTAAAATGAAATTTTTGAAATTTTAAAATATTAAAATTCGTATCGACCTCATGGCAGGAATGAACAGTCGAAAAAAATCGCCAAAGATCATTCTCATAATCTCCATGATTCGAGCGTGGTTCGTTTACATGTCAAAAGTAGATTTGTGTTTTATACATATTTTTTTTTTATTTATTTATTTTTTTTTTTGATAATTTATAAATTTTAAATTTCATTACGAAAGATAAGCTGGAAAAAAATGCTGAACTATTTTATTTCTATGAAAATTATTTTTAAAATAATAAAATCTAGTCGAATGTAGTAATTCCAAATGATTCTGTTATCTGATAAATGTTGATATTTCAAAATTAAATGGCGATCTATGCGCATCACGAGGATTTTAAAGATATGAAATTCCGTGCATTAGTTCCTGAGATATGACTATCGCTAAAATCGTGTAAATTCTACAAAATTCAGCATAGCAGCTTCACCTGTTGAACGATTGACGCAAAAATGTAAACAAGACCAATTCATGTCAAGGATTAACTGAATCTGAAGTTTGGTGGAAATCCGCGCATTAATTCTTGATATACAGCTGTTACAGAAATCGAAAACAAATGCAGTATATTAGCGCATATTGTTGTTTGGTAGTATGCAATATAGTAGCACTATTTACGACAAAGTAAGAACAGCATCAATTTATGTCAAGGACAAATCAAATCTAAAGTTCAATAGAAAGTAGTCTTTGATTCGTTTTTGAGATAATAGAGCTGTTGTGGAAATCATAAAAAGTGCAGTATAGAAGTACCACTGAACGATTTACACCAAAAAAGTCAATTTTTGTCAAGAACTAACTGAATTTTATGCTTGAGGGAATTCTATGCATTAATACTGAAGATAGAGCTATTGCAAAAATCGCACACAATGCAGCATAGCAGCGTTGCGCGATTGATGACATGTTGAGCGATTTACACCAAAATATAAAAAAGTCATTTCATGTCAAGGACTAACCGAGTCTGAAGTTCCATGAAAATTCGTGCATTAGCTCTGGAGATTGAGCGATTGTGGATATCTTAAATAATGTTATATAAAAGCACCACCTATAAAGCGATCCAAATTAAAATGTAAACAAACATCAATTCATGTCAAGGAATAACTGAATCTGAAGTTTGGTGAAATTGCGTGCATTAATTCTGCCAAAATCGAACAAAAGGCAGCTTATCAACGCCACTTGTTGAACGATTTACACCAAAAATATCACACGTAATCAATACCAGTTTATATCAGGGACTATAATGACGGAGACATTAATATCTCAGACATTAAATTAATTAAATTAAAAGAAATAACAATAAATATCTCAATTTTTACCTACCAAGAGAAAAAAAAAGAAAAAAGAAAAAGAAAAAAAATGTTTTTTCTGGTCGAAATCAGTTTTTTTAAGCATTACCTATAATAATATGCGTAGATCATAAACAAATGTACATTAAAAAAAATCTTCAAAGTTTTTCAGAACTTACCGAGTCTTTTTTTTTAAATACTCAAAAGTTTTTGAAAAACGAATTTTTACAGTAACGTTTTACATAGTTAAAATGATTTCATTCGATTTCCCAAATTATATTTTGGAAAATCGAATGATATTATTTTTATTTACATTTTCTGCTAAACTGGGGAATAAAAAACGCTGTTTAATATTTTTCTTCAGTTACATTGCTTCAAATTTTAACATTTTCTTTCTTTTAATCCATTTTTTAAAAGATTCATTTTCCATTTATTCTGTTGTAATCATTTTGTACATTATAATTTTATTCCTCCACATTTATTAAATTTGAAAAAAAAAAAAAAAAAAAAAAAATCCGATCAAATTTTGGTTTTTAAGCATAGAAATAAGAAATATCAATAAATGAATAATATCCAACTTATTTTCGAAGAACAATAAAAGCATCAAATAATGAAAAGAATTTTGCACGATATAAAGGAAATTGCGTGAAGGAAGAATTTTTTAATTATTTAATTCAATAATTCAAAAGGAACGAAAACTTTTTGTTTTTGCATTTAAAATTATCTAGATTGCTGAGATCAGCCCTGTTTTATTCCTTCTTTTTTTGCTTTTAGTATCGATTTATCGTTAATCGATTATTTAAAAGTAAAGCAGTAAAAATAAGAAAGATACTACAAATGTCTAGCATTTAAAAACTATTTTTAACAATGCATTCCTTGTATAAGTTTTCATGATAAAAAGATAAGTAATGATTGGAGCAAATTTGCATTGATTGTAAATAATATGCACCTACCATTACTGGTTAAACATGGGTTTTACATTAGAAATATTTTAAGTGAAACGACGATATTGTATAAATATTGGCTTTAGATTTAAGATATTGGCAGTGAATTTCAGAGATATTTCTCTAAAATGTAAACCTTCAATATTGGACGAATAATTTAAGCTAATACTACTAGTAGTAGGCACCAGCTCCCCTCCCCCCTTTCAAAAAAAAAAAAAAAAAAAAAAAAAAGAGGAAAGAAAAAAATATTTTACACAAAAATCAAAAGTTTTTAATAAATATTGTAATATTATTGTTTTTGTATCACTTTTTAAAACAGGCTGTCGTAGCAAGCATGCATTTGCATAATATGAAATTCTCCGACATTTGGGAAAAAAAATAGATATAAAAAACAGAAGAAGAAATAATAATAATAATAACAATAATAACTGTAATTTAACAAATTACAACGACAATTTTGAAAATGATATTTCAAAAGACTCAAATTTTAAAGACTTATAAATAAATACTATATTTAAATTAATAATAATAATAAACATTATTTTTAGGATGATCAGAACGATTCCTATTTACGTACGCCGTAAACTAAACATTAATATTCCTAGACCAATGATAAAAAAAACAGTAGATTAAAGATAGGCAACTTTAACTGCTTAAAATGTGCAATTTTATTGGATAGAGTTAATCCGACTGACTTCTGAACGTCTCATATTACGTACGACATGGATGAAACATTAATATTCCTGGGCCCATCACAAACAAATTTTAAATGAAATTTCAGTTTTACAATTTTCGAAACCTCCAAATTTTTAAACTTTCAAATATCACCCATTTCAATTTTTTACGCCGTTGCGTACAGAAAAAATGCACTTTTTAATGAAATTTGTTTGAAATCACTATCACAATTTGTTTTTAAATTATTATTTTTTTTAAAGTTTTTATTACTCTTTTTGTCATTGTAGCAACAGAAGTATTCAGTTTTTGGACATTAAACCTGGACGAATCGAAAACGAACAAAATAAAAAAACAGAAGTATTCCATATTTGAATATTAAACTTGGACCAATCAGGAAACGAATAAAATTAAATAAGTTGCGTAATTCAACCATTAAAAAGATTCAGATATACTTTAGATTTCCCAATTCTATACGAGAACAGCAATTATTTTTTTCCAAATACTTAATAAAAATAAATAAATAAAATAATATGCATATTTAATGAAAAAATGTACATCAATAAAAATAATCTTCAAAAATTTTTTAAAGAGCGCCAAGTGCTTTTTAAAATACTCAAAATTTTTGAAAAAAGAAAATTCCTCAGTAAATTTTGACGGAATTAAAATAATTTCATTCGATTTCCCAAATTATATTTTGGAAAAAGAGAATGAAAATATTTTAATTTTCTCTGCTAAACAGAGAAATAAAAAACGTTGTTTAATATTTTTATTCAGTCACATTGTTTCAAATTTTAACATTTTCTTTTATTTTAATCTATTTTTTAAAAGATTCATTTTCCATTTATTCCGTTATAATCAATTTGTACATTATAATTTTATTCCTCCACATTTATTAAATATGAAATAAAAAAAAGGAAAATAAAAATCCGACCAAACTTTGGTTTCTAAGCATGGAAATAAGAAATATCAATAAATAAATAATATCCAAGTTATTTTCGAAGAACAATAAAAACATTAAATAATAAAAAGAATTCTGCATGATATAAAGGAAATTGCGTGAAGAATGAGTTTTGTTTTATCAATTAATTCAATATAAAACTAAAGGAACGAAAACTTTTTGTTTTTGTATTTTAAATTATTGAAATGCAGTTGTTCTATATGAATATCTAGATTGCTGAACTCAGCATCGTTTTATTTCTTCTTTTTTGTTTTGAGTATCGATTTATCGTTAATCAACTATTTAAAAGTAAAGTAATAAAAATGAGAAAGATACTACAAATGTCTAACATTTAAAAACTACTTTGAACAATGAAATTCCTGTATAAGTTTTCATGATAAAAAGATAAGTAATGACTGAGCAAATTTGCATTGATTGTAAATAATATGTACCTACCATTACTGGTTAAATGTGGGTTTTACATAGGAAATATTTTGAATGAAACGACAATGTTGCATATTATTGGCTTTACATTTAAGATATTGGTATTGAGTTGGAGAGATATTTCTCCAAAATGCAGTCATTCAATATAGGACCAATTAATTTATGCTTATGCTACTAGCAGTAGCTCCGCCCCCCCCCCAACCTTCAAAAATATCCTGGGGACATAAGGGGTTAAGTGGCCTCATATCTTTTATAATCTGTAAAAAAGTTATATAACTTCAAGTTCTTACAACGTTCTGAAAATAATACTTAGTTCTTAATGCTTGTCGAAATTAAATAAATCTTTGTAATATATTTAAGGCTTTATAAAATGCAAAAGTAAACATAATATAATATAATAAAAAACAACAATTCATTCCACATAGTATAATACAATCCGCATGATAACATAACTTAGAATAGGTTATATTAACATATGAGTAAAACTTATATAAAATGATCACTTACATTTTATAGAATGAATTAATATTATTCAGATAACTAAATATTTTCATTATTTTTCAAACAATAATTAATTTTTTTTCTCATTATTTCTCTTTTCTAAAATGTAATTGAATTCTTAAAATAACTTCTATCAAACACTTTACATATTATTCATTCCATAAAGTATAGTTTAAAATTAATTCTCAATTCTAAATGTAATCTAAGTTAAGTTATCGTGCGGATAGTGGCATACCTTATAAAAATATTTTGCAATATTAATTGAATTGTATTTTTTAGTACATTATGTTTATTTTTATTTTTTAAATAGCCTTACATACATTACAAATTTTAATGTAATTTCAAGAAGTATTTTAAAAATTATGAGAAATCGGAACTACAATACTTTTGCACGGGCCCCTTAAGGCTGTTCTCATCTGTTCTGTTCAACAAGCGCAAAACGTTTTAACCCACTCTTTTTTTTTTTTTTTTTTTTTTTTTTTTTTTTAAACGGAAATATATAAAATTGTAAAATTTGACTACGTAAAAGATTTGAAATCGAGGTGAATTTTCTACTTTTTGATAAATAAATTATACCTAATGAATTATAAGTATTTTCGATCATGTGATAATCACGTTTTTCACGCCTGTTTGCTTGATTTTTCTTCTCTCGCGCAGAAATTCTTTTCAAAACGTTTATTTTAAGACAATTTTCTGAAAAAACTATTGGCGTTTGAGGAAAAAAAAAAAGGGAAAATGAGTGCGATTAGATAGTTTCTGAACAACAACACCTGCCAGTTTCATGCATTTCCTAATAAAAATAAATTAAAACTTATGTCATAAAGTTGTCCTTTTTGATTTAAGAACAGCCTAAAACAAGTTTTTCTGAGGGAAAAAAAATCGCTGCTTGTGAAAAAACCGATAAGCTACAGCATATTAATCAATTTTATCAACAAGAAACAGCAGTCTTTAGGACTGCTATCAATTCCCAAGTACGAAATCACGTTTATTGTTTCAATGAAATGGCGAAATAGAACACGTAAAGCATGAAATGACGTTTACGTTTTAAAATTACTTAAAAAAAAAAAAAAAAAAAAAAAAAAGTGATCAGCACTATCCAGAAAACATGCTAAGAAAATCGTAATTACGAAAGAGGGTAATAAAATCTGGTGCGAAATTTCTAACTGTTTTTAAAATGCAATCGAGAGCGGATTTTCCGTAATGTTAGAATGCTTAACGTGCTTAGAAAGTACAAAAATCAATTTTACATTAGACGCAACGCCATTAGACACTTTAAAGCGTAATGACTTTAAAAAGTTTAGTGGTGAAAATGAATTTTTTTTTAATGCAAATATTCTTTTTTGCATCAACTATGGAGATAATTGCAATCCAATGACCATAAACTAAAAGGGAAAAGAGGATAAGAAGAAAGGGGTGGAGAGGAGAAACGAGTCGACCATGAAAAACAAAACGTTAATAAAAATTCTGCTTTTTTAATGCTGAATACTTTCGTTTTTTTAACCAATCTTTTAATGCCCGTTTTCAGGAAAACAAATTACTGAAAGAAATATGCGTAGAAAGAAAGAGTAAAAATGTAATGACTTAAAGGCACAAGAATATTCGAAATGGCGAAAAATTTTATTTTATTATTATTATCTTGCTTCAAAGATATTCTGTGCAAATTCTTAAGTTTCGAACTAAAAACCACTTTTAAATGTAATTGAATTTTTAAAACAGTTTCTATCAAAGACTTCGCATATCATTTATTCATTCCATAAAGTATAGTTTAAAGTTAATTTTAACATAAATTTTACGCCTGTAAATGTAATCTAACTCAAGTTATCATGCGAAATGTGACATTTTATAGAAAAATATTTTGCAATATTAATTGAACTGTATTTTTTTATTATATTATGTTTTTATAACATTTTAAATAGCCTTATAATTACGCAGTTTTATATAATTTCAGGAAGTATTTAATAAATTATGAGAAATCGAAATTACAAAACTTTTGTACGGATAACGAATATTTTAAGTTATGAGACTCCTTAAAGTTGTTCTTAACTGCTCTGCTAGTGTAAACCCCAGCAGCAGAATTTTTCCTGCAGTCTGCAACAAAAGTAAAAACATAAAAAAACAGTCTGCAAACGAATCCCTCACATTACATTATATGCACTCAAGACATAAAAGAAAAGTATACTTTTAAAAAGAAATTGCCTTTATTTTCAAAATTTTTAACATCATACATTGTGCGAAAAAAAAGGGGGGGGGCTCTCCTTTGACAAAATTTGAGGGTTTTACACGATCTTTTGACGTGATGTCATTTTTCGTGATCTTTTGACGAAATTTGAATTTTTTGCGCATTTTTGACAAAATTTGATGTTTTTCCGATCTTGTAACGATATTGCTGTTTTTTTTCGTGATCTTTTGAATAAATTTGCCGTTTTTTCGCGATCTTTTGAAGAAATTTACCGATTTATCTTGATATTTTAACAAAAGTTGCCGTTTTTTTCGTGATTTTTTGAAGAAATTTGCAGTTTTTCTGTGATTTTTTAACGAGAATTGCCGTTTATTTCGCGATCTTTTGAAGAAATTTGCCGTTTTATTTCATTATCTTTTAAAGAAATGTTCCGTTTTTTCGTGATTATTTGATGAAATTTGCCGTTTTTTAGTGAATTTTTACGAAAAATGTCGTTTTCTCGCGATGTTTTCACGAAAACTGCCGCTTTTTCGCGATCTTTTGAAGAAATTTGCCGTTTTTTCGTGATTTTTCGAAGAAATTTGCCGTTTCTTCGTGATTTTTTGACGATGACTGCCGTTTTTTGTGATCTTATTAAGAAATTTGCCGTTTTCTCGGGATTTTTTGACGAAAACTGCCGTTTTATTATGATCTTTGGAGGCATTTGCCGTTTTTTGCGATGTTGTGAAGAAACTTGCCGTTTTTTCGTGATTTTTTGACGAAATTTGCCGTTTTTCACGATTTTAGACGAAATTAGCGTGTTCTTCGCGATCTATGACGAAATGGATTTTTTTGCGAAGACTATTTATCGAAATTCGCGATATATTTTCGGTCCGAATTTTTGGATTTAGGATCGAAAGTTTTTAATTTTTGCTAAATTTTTAACAGTTGAAAAATAGTCTGCAGGCCTTCTCAATAGTCTGCGACGTGCGTCACAGCGTTGCGCCGATTCTGCTCCCGGGGTGTGAACAGGGTATAACGTCTACCAGCATTGAGAGCAGAACTCTCAGCCATTGCTGTAGCGTGCACAAGATAACAATCACATTATTTCAGCCACTAAGATATTTTTTATTTATGTATACTTATGCAATTTATAAACTTCAACAAATAGTGCCTAATTAAAATGATCCAATATCGAAACTAAACATCAATTTTATAAATTTAAATTTTATTTTTAAAAAATCACCTGACAAAAAGTGTGCAATTTCATATTTTTGAAATTATTTTTAAAAAATTGGCATTAAATATTTTCAAATAGATTTTCGTTTAAACCATTCAAAGAAAAATAAATGTTAAATAAAAACAAGAAACTTGTAGACAATTTCATCTCACATCAGAATTTTAGTGTCTTTGGCAAATACTTCAACAATAACTTTTTTTAATTGTACAAGTTTCAGCGAGTTTTATTTTTCCATCATTTGAAAAATTAGTGTAAATCGGTTGCAATTTCTTTTGAAATAGCTTCAAATTAAAAAATTCCCTAACCTTGTATTTCCACCATAAACGTTTCTTATGTATAGCAGAAAACTGTTAAAAAAATGTAATCAGCAAAATCAAAGCTAAACCACATTTAAAGACAAGAATAATAGCATATTATATGTAATCAGACAAAAATATACAGTAACAATTTGTATGAATCTAAGTTTAAATGATTAAATTCACACAGATTTAGTAGCATAACATTTTCGGGTCTGGTGTACTATTAATAGTACACGCCTTTTAAACGACTTTTATTTTTTCTTAAAAAAAAAATAATAAATAAATAAATAAAAAAATAAAAAAAAACTTAATTACTTCTACATATAGAAATGACAATATGTGGCTATGCCTTTCTTATTTTGATTTCTTTGATTTATTGATTACTTTTCTGAACGAATTACTTGTGATAAAATGCAAAAAACGTTAGAAAGTTGTGGTACACTCTCAAATTCCATCGTAATAAGTTATTTTCCTAACATCTCTAAAAACTCTTCTTTAGCCTATTATCACATAAATATGAATTGAATAGTACACATAAAAACATTCGTTAGCTTTCAGACAATGAGATAATGTTTGAACTTTACTACGTCTATTTGGATCACTATTATTAATATTATTAAAATAAAAGTAATTTTGTTCTCAAAATGAACCATATCTAGTGACCAGAACCAGAATTCACAGAGCCAAGTGTTAAAAATAATATAAAAGGATATAAAAGGTTCTGCTGCAATTTTAATGTTCTCGAACAGACATTGAAAAGAAATACCCTCCATTATTTTTTAGAAGGTTTTCCTTTCATCCATATAAAAAAAAAAATAAAAAAAAAGTTTTAAAGAACTAAAAAAAGAAGACATATAGCCAATTTCATACCATATTAGATTTTCGATATGATGAATTCAGCAAATACTTCAAACATCACGTAGTTTTTGATAGCTTGGATCTGATTGAATTTCACTTTTCTGTCAACTCAAAGAACAAAGGAAATCGATTGCTCTTTGCCTTTAAAAACAGTTCAAATAAAAATACAGTTCTTGCCAAAAAATTCAGTTAGTTCTTTTTATTCTTATTGTTGTTGTATTGTCTGAGCGTATTCTGACTTTTTTTTCCCATGGATTTAAAACAGAAAAAATTCCTATTTTAATTTCAACTATTTATATACAGCAGCATTTAAACATACGTTTGAGATAATAGAGATATATATTATAAAACAGAAAGTTGAGTGATATACAGCGTGTCAAAATTAAAAAAAAATTTAGTGAAAATAAAAACAGATTATTTTACTTATTTATCATATTTTGCTGTGGTTATTGTACATTGCAAAACACTGTATATTGCAACGCCAGGACAGCTGAAAAGATGCAAAGATAAAAGAAATCATGTTTTTAAAAATATGTAATGTAAAACTGAATGAGTTTCATTTTTCGATCATTTGAAAAAATAGTGTAAATCAGTTGTAATTTTCTTTGAAATTTATTCAAATAAAAAAAGTCCCAAACCGTGTATTGCCCACTATAAATGTTTTTAATGCGTAGTAGAAAAGGATTTTTTTTAAATTCATCATACAGTCAGCAAAATTAAAGCTAAGCTACATTTACAGACAAAAATATATAGTAACTATTTGTATGAATCTAAGTTTAAATGATTAAACTAAAAAAATTAGCTCCTTAATTAAAAATTAATGGACATAATAAGCTTAATCTTTCTTACCTAAATCTAATGATAAGAACCAGAATTCATCGAAGCCAGTGTTAAAAATACTGGATAAAAGAGGTTCAGCTGCAATTTTAATGTTCTCGGACAGACATTAAAAAGAAATCCTTCCATTATTTTTTAGAAGGTTTTCCTTTCATCCATATAAAAAAAATATAAAAAAAGTTTTAAAGAACTAAAAAAAGAAGACATATAGCCAATTTCATACCATATTAGATTTTCGATATGATGAATTCAGCAAATACTTCAAACACCACGTAGTTTTTGATAGCTTAGAACTGATTGAATTTCACTTTTTTTTCAACTAAAGAACAAAGGAAATCGATTGCTTTTTGATTTTAAAAACAGTTCAAATAAAAATACAATTCTTAAAAAAAAAAAAAAAAAAAAAACCCTCAGTTAGGTCTTTTTTTTTCTTGTTGTTATTGTATTGTCTACTAGTATTTTTTTCTATGGATTTAAAACAGAAAAGAATCAGATTTTAATTTCAACTATTTATATACAGCAACATTTAAACATACATTTGAGATAATATCGATGTGTACTATAAAAACGAGAAGTTGGGTGATATACAGCGTGACCAAATTAAAAAAGTATTTAGCGAAATTTAAACAGATTATTTTACTTATATATCTTGTTTTGTTTTGTTTTATTATATATTGCAAAACACTGTACATTGCAACGCCAAGAATGCTGAAAAGATGTAAAGACAAAAGAAATCATCATTTTAAAATATGTAATGTAAGTCTGAACGAGTTTCTATTTTCGGTCATTTGAAAAAATTGTATAAATCGGTTTATTTTCCTTTAAAATCTCTTCAAATAAAAAAAAAGCCCCTAACCGCGTATTTCCCGCCATAAACTTTTTAATGTGCGGTTGAAAACGATTTAAAAAAGTCATCAGCAAAATTAAAGCTAAGCCACATTTACAGAAAAGAATATAGCATGTTGTATGTAATCAGACAAAAAATATATAATAACTATTTGTTAAGATTAAATGATCTAAGATTTAATGATTAAATTAATAAATTTAAAGATTTAGTCCCTTAATTAAAAATTAATGGGCACAATAAGCTAGTTTTTTCTTACACAAATTTAGTGACCAGAACCAAAATTCATTGATCGCAGTGTTAAAATCTCTGGATATAAAAGGTTCTGCTGCAATTTTAATGTTCTCAAACAGACATTGAAAAGAAATCCTTCCATTATTTTTAAAAGGTTTTCCTTTCACCCGTATAAAAGAACCAAAAAAAATTTAAAGAATTAAAGAAAAATAAGACATATAGCCAATTTTATACCACATTAGATTTTCGGTATGATGAATTCAGCAAATACTTCAAACATCACGTAATTTTTGATAGCTTAGATCTGATTGAATTTCACTTTCCTGTCAACTCAAAGAACAAAGGAAATCGATTGCTTTTTGCCTTTGAAAACAGTTCAAATAAAAATACAGTTCTTGCCAAAAATTCGGTTAGGTCTTTTTTTTTGTTGTTGTTGTTGTTATTATATTGTCTAAGCGCATTCTGATTTTTTTATGGAGTTAAAACAGAAAAAAAAAAATCAAATTTTAATTTCAGCTATTTATATACAGCAACATTTAAACATACGTTAGAGATAATAGCGATGTATACTAAAAAAATAGAAAGTTGAGTGATATACAGGGTGTCCAAATTAGAAAAGCATATAGTGAAAATAAAAACAGATTATTCTACTTATATATCTTGTCTTGCTGTGGATTATTGTACATTGCAAAACACTGTATGTTGCAGTGCCAAGAAAAATGTAAGAATAAAAAGACAAAAAAAAAAAAAAAAAAAAAAAAAAAAAAAGAAGAAAAAAAAAACATCTTTTTAAAAATATTTTTGTTTTGTGTAACCAATAATGCTTTTGGAACAAGCAAAAGTAATGTATCTATAACTCATTCTAAACTGTATTACAATTAATCATGTAATTAAATGAATTTCGTATTAAGTTATTTTATTGGTACTTAAAAGCATCATCAGTAGATAGAAGGTTAAAGTATCTGTACGTAAGGTCCCGTCAGAGGAAGGAGTCGCGAGCTAATACTAAATCCATGGAAATTTTTCTTGCCATATCTCGATTGCATTTCGACATTTTTTTTTTTTTTTTTTTTTTTCGAATTGGACAGCTGAGGTCGATTTTTACAGTCGTACTTATTTCCATTTTGGTTGCAGCTTTTTTAATGACGATTACTTTCGGAATCGTTTCCAAAAAGGAAAGTATTTTTGTAAAAAGTAACTGCAGCCAAGTTTAAAAAAGTAAAACAAGGCAACTATAGAAATCAAGCTCAACTATTCAACGAAATATATATATATATATATATATATATATATATATATATATATATGTCGAAACGCAAACGAGATATTGGCAAGAAATCTCCCCATACGTTCAGCATTAGCTAACTAATATCTTCGTCTGACGTGTCAGAAGCCTATCCTATTAATGAGGACAATTTCATTTCTTAATCATTCACTATTAATAATTAATATTAAAGGCATCGTTTGAAGCGTATCACTAATCGGATAATGGAGACAATATTTTACAAACTGGGTGAGCAGAATTGAATTTGTACATTATTTCTTCAAAATTCACTTTCATGTAGCTTCGATTATTATGATATACCTTCTTTACACCCCGTGTATCCTACAAGATACAGCCAAACCTTTTCTGAAAAAAAAAAATGGGAAAAATTCTTGAATTTATGGGAATTTTTCTGTTAAAAAGCAGTGAATTGTACTAGCATTTCGATTGCTAGTACTATCTCCATAAAATCGTCGTTTTTTTAATGTATAGGTTACAGGAATATAGCATGTGTTCCCCCCAATATTTTCATATTTTCAAACAACTTTTGAAAAAACTTCAATGAAAAACTGCCAAAGAAAAAATATTCAACAATTAGAAATATTTTTATGAATAAAAAATAAATTTGAAACAAAGCAAACCGAATTTTAAGTGCATATAAAGATTTTGAAAATGATGATTCCAGAAAAATACATCTTAGTTTGCATTGCTTGAAAGTAATTCGATTTCGTTTTTCTCAATCAGCTGGAAGAGCAAAGGAAATCGATTATTCTTTTTCTTTAAACTTTTTTTTTTTCAAAGAATGACGCTATTTCCATAAAATGCATTTTCTCTTATTCTATTTTTAGTCTTGTCATGGGATAAATGTTCATATTTTATTGCTGTACAGAAGCAAACAAAATGAAAAAAAATTCTAATTCAAACATTATCAAAATAAATATTTTTAAACTATTTTTAAACCGATTCAATGCTAAAAATCACCCAGAAAAGTAGAAGAATATAATTAATAAATATTGCGATGATATAATCAAATATTAGCATAGAGGTAACATTTCAGGTTGCAAAACGAAGGTGCAGGGTTCTAATCCAATTGTTTTCACTATTTTAAATGTGTGTGTATATATATGAGAGAGAGATGTAGGTACGGAGATTCCATTTAAGCAAGACGCTGCTATTACTTGATTGCGAAGTTGTTTTTACCGGTGAATATCCATGAAAAATATTCTGCAGCTAATGAATTCAGGCTAGTATATTCCAATCATTTTACATTCAATAACGTTGGAGTGAAAATCCAACTATTTGTAGTAGTTCAAGCTCAGATTGCAAACTTAAAAAGCAGCAGCATGCAGTCATATAAATGAGAAGACTCAATTAGTAATAGTGCAGTGATTATCAGTATAGAGTGAAAGCGAATCAGAAATAATCAAAAACTAATCAATAAATATCAGATGTCGAAAATAATAGATGTTTCTTCTGAAAAGAATCAAAATGTTTGACAACAAATTCTGAATTGACATAATCTCTCAAAAATTTGAGCATTCTCAATTTACTTAGCAGAATATTCTATAAAACATGTTGGTGGCAAAATTTTATATAAAAAAAGTTATGCTCCTGATGTTGCAACTATTTTTAACAGATAATATCAACTAAAAAAGTTTTACTCGAGCTAATTTAGAAATATTTTATAGAGCATGTGTAGGAACACAAATATCTGCATTATGACACAGAGAGTGTACAATGAGAAAAGCGAAGTACGTGGATGCATCAAAATGTGGATGCATTTGATCTAGATCGCGATTTGATCTAGGTGCGAAAAACAAGCTTTTGGGATATTCTAAAAGAAAAACAATAAAATTCGCGACAAATAAATAAATAAACAAATAAATAAGAAACAAATTTTGAATGGATGATTTTGAAAAGGAAAAAAAAATACTGGCGTAAAACCAAAATGAAAAAATAAAGATATTTAAACTCAATAAAGTGTTTTAGAAGGTTAAAAAGAAAAAAAGAATAATAACATTTTAAGGCAAAATAGTAAAATTAAAGAGGGAAATTTTAGAATATTCTTCATATATGTTAATAATTATAATGCTTTTACACCCATATATATATATACGTATATCTAAAACATACTATTAATGATTCTTTTTTTTCTTATAGAGCAATTTTCAACCAAGTAAAACCTCACAACTTTCAACAAAGTAACTAATTTTTCTATTGCATTATATACACGATTGTGTCATTTATGGCAAAAAGAAAAAAACAATAATGTACATTTTTCGCATTTGAGACATAGAGAATAAAATCTTACCTCAATTTCTAACTCTGTCTTTGAAAATAACAAGCAAACAGTGTTAATCTTTGCGTTGGAAAGAAAACTGATCATAGAAATTAAAAACATATGCACACTCAATGAAACGAAGCATATCGAAATAGCAAATTTAATCGATAAACATTCAAAGTAAATCCAGTAAATATGCTTGCGAAACATATCAAATGATTAATGCGTATTTTAAATTATTAAAACAATTCATTATACATACCTTTAAAAGAGGAAAGTATATTGCAGTAGTTAGTGTAGGAATAAAAAAAATTAAACTTATTCAAAAAGGACAAAAGAAGAAAGGAAATTGCAAAAACAGAGCAATACAATTTCCATAATCTTTAAGAGTTTTTCTTTGGCTTTTCAGGAAGTAAATCTAGTTAGCTGAAAACAACCACTTTTATTGCTCCTGTAAAGTTAAACAGACTTCGTATCGAACAATTTTCTAAATTGCCAGAAACAAATATTCTTAACAATGGGCAATTAATGCTTCGAACAAATGCCGAAGGAAAGTGCTTCAGGCACTTTATTTAAAAGCATTGAGATCTGTACAAAAGCTATTTCATTTCAAGTAAAATACGAAAGGAAGGAATTTACCCAAACTGTATTTTAAAAAATAAATGTTGCCTGAAATTCTGAGTAAATCTAAAGCAGCCTACAGAGGAAAACAGAATGGATTAATATAATTGTTTCATTTATATGTATTCACTTTCTTCACTATAGTTGCATGGATTTCCAAACTTGTTCAGTTTGAATTGATTCAATTTATTTATTGTTAAATGGGAGCAGATACTGAACATCACAAAAACAAAACATTTAAAAAAAATCAATTTAAAATTGCAGATATATGCATTTTATTTTTTATTTTAATTGGGTTGAAGTCTTACAGTGACACAACAGCATGTAAAGTAAAGTTCTTCTGGGTCAGTAATACATTTATCTTTTATTTTAAAAATCACTCTATATCGTGCTTATTGGAAGGCTCAGCTACGGCTGAATTTCGTATATATATATATATATATATATATATAGAGCTCAATAAAAGAGACCGTGAGGGTTATTTATGCTCTGAAGACTTAGTTTTCCAGTCTGAGCAATCCCTCTCTGGTAGTAAAATTAAAATTCTTATGGTGAGTATGATCTTATGAAACCCTGCCATTACTGCTAGAATTTTGCGCAAAGAAATTGGATTTCAAATATCCTATGCATTATATATATATATAATTATCAATTGTAAAATAATATATATCAGGGCATTTCCATGAGCATTTGTCGTGTAAGTCACATTTCTAGTAACTGCTAAATTGTTGGCCACCGTTATTTTCAAAAGGTTTGCATGGCGTTATTCAATTAGTGAAATATCTCTATAAAATAAGTCACTTTTTTCCGTTCTAAAATACTGGTATACAAAATCAAAGTATGTGACTTACACGAGATGTGCTCATGGAATTACCCATCAATAAAACATGAAAAAATGAATTAAATGGAATATATTCGAAATTTGCAGAACCATGATAGATTTGTCAAACCCCATATATATATATATATATATATATATATATATATATATATATATATATATATACTATTAAATTTAATGCAAAATCGGCACATCGAAACATGGAAAAATAAATTAAAATGAATATGATAGAAATTTGTAGAACCAAAGTAGAATCTTCAGGCTCATGAATACTTTCGAGCGTGGTGTGTGGTTTCATCTTCGTATTATCTATGAAAAAACAAAATAATACGAATTTGGGGATACCAACACGCATAAAATCAAAATAAAATGAAGAAAAACATTAAAAATAAATCATAACTTATTAAAATCGATATAAAAAGAAAAAAACATACTAGACACCATGCACTCTCAAAAAAACTTCCGTCTTTTCACAGAAAATGCACTGGCAGCACTGCTGCCAGAAATTGTCTGTATATTGACGATTTTCTGTTTATTTTTTTCTCTGTCAAAAGAAGAAAAATATCCGTCACTTGAAAAAAGTTTGGAAAAAATCAATGCGGAAGAGGCGGGGATCGAACCAAGGACCCCAGGATTACAAGACCAACGCTAATCCACGGCGCTACGGCTGCTCATGATGATTGTGCGTTAAAATAGAACCCTTCATTTCATATGGGTGTGGGCTGGTGTATTTCGTTAAAAAGCTTTTAATTATGCAGTTAATCTCGGAAAGATTTCATCTTTAATGAAACTGTGGCTGGGTTTTTTTTACGTTTAGTACTAATATAGTATAAAAATGAGAATTTTAAATATATTACGTAGAATGTTAGAGAAAAAACATGGATGTTCTATTTGTGAGAATGTTTGAACGAATAAAGCAAGTAATTGTTATTTATTTTTAAATTCGAAAACATTTTTGTCTTTTAAAACTAAATTAGACATTTTAATCAATAGAATATTTTTGTTTTTCATTTTAAAAATAAATTCGAACTTATTACTAACAGACCCAATGCGCATGCGTGCTGGATATAAACGGAAACTTTTCCTCATTTTTCGACGCTCGGAATGAACTCACAGAACAAATACGTTTTCTGGGAGAACAGAAATTATTTGTGAAAAAATAACGATAACTTAGTGTATATTGACGAATTTTTCTGACAGTGTGGTTACGCTTAAAATGATGTGGGAAAAAATTAACTATTATGATTATAAATTAATTAAATACAGTCGAACTTCGTTAATACGCGAATCAGGAGTCTGATCAAAATTCGCGTATTAAACGGGTTCGCGTATTAACCGAAGGTCGCGAATTTTCGTCGAGTGATCTATTTAATAACAATGTATGCGGAAAAAAACACACTTAAGGTCAATTTTTAGCGTTTTTAAGACATAAAATGACATTTTATTATGTGCTTACTAAACAGAAACGTTTGAAAGCTGAAAATTCAAATAATCTTATTTTCTCAAGTAAAAATCCTATGTTTTTTCAAATTTAGATTTGTTATGTATAACACATAAAATTGAATAAGACGAACACAAAAATTTCTGCGAACCATATTAGTTAAACTAATGTTAACAAAATTGAAATCTTTGTTAGCTATACAGAACACATAGATGCGATAATAAATAGTGCTGATAATAATAAAACGGCAATTAAAAAACTTACTGAAGTCAATTATGGCATAAAAATTACTTTTTGGAATAGAAGTTGTCAATTTTGGCCTGCTCGACATGCGGTCCCGCCATCACCATGATGTTTTCCTCCTTATTTAGGTAGTGGTAAAGTTCGCTTGTTGAGAGTCCTTCGTCCAGTGACAACGCATAGGGATGGATCTTAGGAAATTGTATCTGTAAGTTTGGTAAATGGAGATGGGGCCGGAAGCGTAGATTCATCATCTTCTTCCTCCTCATCCGATTTGTCAGTCGCAGTTACATCGGCGATGATATCATTGATACCACTAAGTTCGGAGGTAACTTGATCTTTGTCGATATTAATGAACGTGTCTAAATCTACAAAATTTTCCCCTACAGTTTCTTGTGCGGCCAGCCAATTTTCTTCAACATTAGGGTGTGAGGTTGGCTCTGTGTAAATGATGTCCTGGCTACTTCCAAAACCCGCTTTGTGAAAGCAATTTGGAATCGTTATTGGCGTGACACTCTTCTATGCTCCGACGCGAGTCTTGCAATTTATTTTGGCGCTGTTAATTATTCCTTGGTCCATTGGCTGGGTGACACTAGTCGAATTTGGAGGTAGAAATTCTACTTCGACATTATTCAGGTCTTCGTTATCTTTTGGATTCGCAGGGCAGCTGTCCACAAGCAATAACACATGGCGTGATTCTTTTCTCATACGCCGATCAAAATTACCGAGTCGTGTTGTAAAAATGTTGCTCGTCATCCATGCTCTATGTTGGCTTTCGTACAGGTAAGGGAAATTCTTGACATTTTTAAAGCATCGTGGGTTGTTTGATTTTCCTATTTCCAGCAGCTTTAATTTATCTGATTCATCAGAGTTGGCACCAAGCAGAATAGTATGACGCTCTTTCCTCAGTTTGCCTTCATGACATGTTTCTCCTTTCATGGCCATTGTTTCATTGGGTGTCAGCTTGTAAAAAAAGCCCAAATTCGACCACGTTGTAAATATCCCGACTTGAGTAGTTTTCTACAAGCTGCGGAAGCACATTAATTTTCCAACAGTGAACATTTTCAATGTTGACTGCACAATAATAGCATGCATGGTCACAGTGACGTCACTTTGAGTCACTTTGGTCACATCACATCTGTGACCAAAATGCCACCACTCTGGGACGTCACATTATGACTGAGATGTGACTTTCTTAAAAATCTTTAGAAATTTATAAATATCCTTCAAAACATGTTATTTATTTAAAAAAAATATGTTTCCGGCAATTTAAATATCGTCGCTTTTGTCACAGTTTCGTCACAATGTTAATGTCAAATTAATCACAAATGACACATTTTTCACAAATTTGTCACATTGTGACCACTTTGTGAAACGTCACAAAAGAGTTCTAAAACGGCCATAACGACTTCACATTTTAGTCACTGTGATTTGACATCGACGTCACGTGACGTCAAATCGACAATCGATGGTCACAAAGTCACAATGTGACTTCATAGCGACATTGCAGTGACGTCACGGGCTTTACGGGCAGCTGACTCACCGCACACTTGCTTGAATTTTATGACCAACCGAGTTTTAAATCGATCCAGCCATCCATTTGAGACACTGAAATCTAGCAATCCCATTTTTGCTGCGATTTCAGAAGATTTTTCTTGTATTAATAAGCTCCTTATTGGGATATTCGTAGAGCGCGCTTAAACAAACCACTTGTGAAGAGCCTTTTCCATGTCCTCAAACTTGGCAGTTTTTATTTTCTTGTTCTTTGTTCCACCAATCACAGCTTGATTAACGATGGCATTTCTATTTTTTAACAAAGTCCTTAAAGTTGACTCAGGTATGCTGTGCTAGGTGGGGCTTGTTGAGCTTAAGCCATTTGATAGGCCTCCCCACCTAGCTGAAACTGAAACTGAAACTGACTCAGGTATGCCTTTTTGTTTGGCGAACGTAGATTTATTTGAGACAGCTTAGACATCGTATTGATTTATAATTTGTAACTTCTCAGTGATAGAGAGAGCCTTTCTTTTAATATGTTTTGCTCTTTCCGCCATAGTTTAGACTACATTATAAAAGCATAGATAGATATTGTAGACTAGATAATACTGGGAGCGACGAGCAACTTTTTTTTTGTTAAAATAACACAGAATGAAACAGCGATTGAGAAGACTCACGTGATTAATCTGCGATTTTAGCGCATGCTCCATCTATCCATTCTAGTTTTGGGGAGGGGGGGGGGGTCACATAAATTCTTAAGTATGCGGAAAAGTTCTTTTCATTTTTGCTTTTTATAAAAACTAGCTGACTCGCGTAGCCCGCGCCCGCGATAAATAAACCTTATATGAACTTCAAATTTGTATGATTTTATAAATTTAATTGTCTACATTTATATTTTTAAATGATAAAAATCGCAAGAAAAGTATTGAATTAAATGTACATTCTGATTTGAGTAATTTGATTTTTTGAGCCTATGCAAACAGAAAGCAAATGGAACTACGACAAAACAGTCAAGTTTTCAAGAAGTTTTGTATCAATTATTTTTTAATTTATACATATTCTTCAGTTGTGTCTCGTGATAGGCCGAAATGCATAAGTTAAAAATCTCTAAATGCTGTATTTCTTAAAAATTTGAATTTTCATTAAAATTTTACACTGTGGTTTTATATATTCATCAAATGAAAACAGGTGTTTTTCAAAGCACACATAAAGACATAAAAACTGAGCAAAGCAGTTTTGCTTTTTCTAGCTCGCTGAGTTTTGCACTGATGAAGAATCTCGATAGTAGATTCGAAACAGCTGTTTGCTACATTTTCATACTTTATTTGTGCATTTAAAGTCGTTGGTTTTTTATCTTTAAACAATTAAATTGGGTTTAAATAATTGTTGTATAAAAAAAATAAGTTAAATAATTGTTGTATAAAACGCTTGGGAAAATACTTTATCTAAAAATTCTTTTGTTTAGAACTAAGCTCATTCGCGTATTAAACGTAGGTTTTTCTTTCTAGGGACTGATAAAATTTCGCGTATTGAACGAGTTCGCGTATTAACCATTCGCAAATTAAAGCGGGCGTTTTTGTGTGCGTAAGATAGGAGTATTTCAAGGGACCAAAGAAAATTCGCGTATTAAGCGGTTTCGCGTATTAACGGGGTTTGACTGTATATATTATATATTAATGCAGATGAAAAATTAAAAAAAAAATTTTTAATTTTAAATTAGCTCTGCGAGTTTCGCGAATAAGTTTCATAAACTTGGAAATGATGAGAATGAGAATAAGAATAATGTTCTCAGAGTGAAAGCGTAGAAAAGCGGGCTTTTATTTTCGGAAAAACTCGTTTATTAATTTATCAATCAATTATTTAATTCCTTTACTAACATAACGTTCTGCCCTAAATGGATTAAACAGAAAAATAATGAGAATAAGAATAAGATACTTTGCTGTATAAATAGGGAAACCTTTCACAATGGATCGCCAGATATTGCTAATATTAAAATATCAAAATTTGTTTTGGTGGTGGTTGATTTGAAAAAAAAAAAAAAAAAAAAAAAAAAAAAAAAAAAAAAACGAAGTCTTAAAAAAAAAGAAAAAAAATATTAGAGTTTTCAATTACTCTCTTAAAACGCCAGCCAAAAAATAATTCAAGTTGAACAAAAATTCATTCATCTCATGATTTTAATGATGCCATCTTCTCGTAAAGGTTGAAACAACTCGAGTGAACGAGTTATTTTCAATCAATTTAAATCAAGATAAGCAATTTAAAAACGCTATTTAAATTAAGATGAGAGAAACATTAAAAAAAGAACATCATTCGCGATCCAATAAATTGCATATCTTTCCTGAGAAGCCAAATCTACTCTTTTGCTTTAAGAGTGAACGATTTTCACACACAATATACACCAGGCATCTTTAATCCCGGTAGCCAGGATGGCGGGTTTTAAACTGCTTTCACTTTAAAACTTTCAATTTCACATAACAAATGAAAATAAACAATTTCCTAAACAAACTTTTGTTTCATCGTAGAAGATTCGAAATTATGTATTCTTGAACTGGAAATCAGTACTTATTAAACTTCTGATTCTACTCAAATCCAAATTAATATTCTCATTTTAAAATGAAAGGGAGTGAGACACATTTCAATTTGCCAGTAACATACAAATTTGCTAAAAGTTGGAAGTGCAATTCTCGTCCGAAAACATGATATAGGAATGTCCAAGAGTTCATTAATACAAGCAATAAGTCTGAATGAAGCTACAGGGGAAGACTTTCATTTCAATTTGCTTGTGAAAGCCGGAAGTTTCTGAACTAATATCCGTACAATCAGCAGTAGTTTAATTTAGACTCTGTCTAGATGTATTTATTCACTATATGAAAAATTCATGTTATGATCACTCAACAAATCTCGAAATTTTATAGTTTTGTCTGTGATACAGAATTAAAAACAAGTCGGAAATTGTTATCAAATTCACAAAACAAAGGAAAATAAAAAATTCCCTTAACAAAATTTTGTTTCATGAAAGAAGATTCGAAATTATGTATTCTAGAACTGGAAACTAGTACTCATTAAACTTCTGATTCTACTCAAATCCAAATTGATACTCACATTTTAAAATGAAAGAGAGAGAGGCACATTTCAATTTGCCAGTAACAGGCACGTTTGCTAAAAGTTGAACGCATAGTTCTCGTCCGGAAACGCAAAATAGGAATGTCCAGTTCATTAATACATGCAGTAAGTCTGAATGAAGTTGTACAGAGGAAAACTTTCATATCAGTTTGCATATGAAAGCCGGAAGTTTATGAACTCATAACCACACAATCAGCAGTAGTTTAATTTAGACTCTAGATGTATTCACTATAAAATTTTAATGTATGACTACTCAACAAATCTCGGAATTTTGTAATGATATGATATAGATTAAAAATGATATTATAAAAGTATTTTAAGGGATTTTAAATAGTGAAAGAGAAAATGAGTATTTTGATATTCTTCTAATGAATCATTCGTACACGAGCAATAACTGGAAAACTTCGTGGAATTTTTGTGCAATTACGACCAGAAATTAAATTAAAAAAAAAAAAAAAAAGTTAGGTTAAAAGTTAAAAACATTAAATTTTTTTCTTATCTTTTTTTTCTTTTTTTTTACAAGATTTCTGATTGTAATTGATAAAAAAGAAAAAAAAAAAAACCACGAAGTTTGATTATTGATCTCTGGCGTTTGTCGAATGCTTCATTCAAATATCAATTATCACTCAATCAGCACTAATTTTAAGTACGCATCTTAAAAATGTATGCATTAAATGGTTCAAAATACTCAGATGCGAAAAAAGTAAAGGACAAGTTATAAAAAGTGTTACGAAACGAACTACGTGCTTAACCACAGAAATAGTGAAAAAAAACGAAAAGGGGGCTAATTATACAACTGGCAAGATTCAATTTCCTGCCTGCAGCAAGAACGTCTGACGAAAAGAGAGCATATTATGTCACAAATGCCAGATATAAATGTGCAAGATCATTAATGCATGTAATAATTCTGGATAATGTTTAGAGGAAAACTTTTATTTCAATCTGGTGCATGAAGGACCAGAATTTATTAACCTTTTACACTCGACAGGTGACTCTCATTCATCACTAGTGTTGTCAAGTGTCCCTCGTAAATCGGGTCGACAAATGCTTTAGACGTTATTAATACATATCTTACTGTTTATTTATCAATCTTTTACCACAGAGTATTCGGCCATCAGATAAGGCGAAGAAAATTAGTTTAGAATACTGGTGTCCAGAGAATTTGGAGTATCCATTTACGCGGATAGCAGGGATCAGCGAGAATCATCACTCTAGTGCAAAGGATTAAGTGATATTCATGCACTCAGCAGTTGTTTAATGTATAGACTATGTCTAGACTATGTCTTTCAAAAATATAATGGCTTTATTATAGCACTACAAAGTATTAACAATGATGGTATTTCATAATACCCTAATTTTCTCTATATAATAAAAATTCAAATAACTCCCCGAACGGAGTTTCCTTTCAGATAGAAAATCCAAATTTATATATTTGAGAATTGGAAATTATTTATTAAACTTCTGCTCCTACTAAAGTTCAAAATGATTCTCATTTTGAAACGAAATGGGAACTAACTACAGTTGGCAAGTTTCAGTTTCCATATGCAAGTATGTTTGTCAAAAGGTGAGCATATAATATGACAAATGCCAGATAGAAATGTCCAAGCTCATTAATGTATGTAATAAAGTTGATTAAAACTTTTAAGTAAGGCTTTTATTTCAATATGGTGTATGAAAGTTCAGAATTTATGAAGTAATATCCATGCACTCAACAGTTGTTTAATCTAGTAGACTATGTGTAGACATATTCATTATGCTATTTTAATGGTATGAGCGCAAGAAAAATACGATTTTTCTTAAATACAGTGAAATTATTATTGCACTACAATACATTATGAAAATAATAATTCTAAATAGTACCCGTACTTCCTCTGTAATAAAAATTCAAATAACTCCTCAAACAAAGTTTTCCTTCATATAGAAAACTCGGAATTATATATTCGAGAGCATGAAATCTCTCAATAAACTTTTGCTTCTTCTAAAATTCAAAATTATTCTCATTTAAAAATAAAAAGGGAATTAACTACAACAGGCAAATTTCAGTTTCTTGCAGAAAGCTCGATAGCCAAAAGGGGAGTATATAATATCACACATGCCAGAATGAAATATCCAGCTCATTAGTGCATATAAAACACTGAATAATACTTTATAGGAAAACATTTATTTCAATCTGATGCATGAAAAAACAGAGTTTATTAAGTGATAGTCATGCACTCAACAATTGTTTAATCTAGTAGACTATTTCGTAGTTTCTATTTCGTATCTAGTAGACGCATCCAGTATGAAATTTTAATGGCATGAGCACAAGAAAAATACGATTTTTCTAAAATACTATGAAATTACTACAGCACTACAATATATTAGGAAAATAATGGGATTCCATAAAACCCGAACTTCGTGTATATAATAAAAATTCAAAAAATTCCCTGAACAAAGTTTAGCTACAGGCAGAAAATTTGAATTTATATATATTTGAAAATTGGAACTAGTTTATTAAACTTTTGTTCCTACTAAAATTCAAAACCATTCCCATTTAAAAATGAAAATGGGGTTAATTACAAATGGCAAGTTTCAATTTCCTGCAGCAAGCACGTTTGCCTAAAAGTCAGCGTATAACATCACAAATTTCAGATAAGAATCTCCGAGCTCATTAATGCAAGTAATAATTCCGAATAAAACTTTACAGGAAGAACTTTTATTTCAATCTGGTACCTGAAAGTCCAGAGTTTATGAAGTAATACTCATGCACTCAATATCTGTTTAATGTAGTAGACTATGTCTAGACGTATCCATTATGCCAACTTAATGATATGGCAGAAAAAAATACGAATTTTCTAAAATACAGTTAAAATATTATAGCATTAGAATACATTATGAACATATGGTATTTATAATACCTGAACTTCCACTGTATTATAAAAATTCAAATTACTCCCCAAACAAAGTTTCCCTTTATATAAGGAACGAAAAATTGTGCATTTGAAAGCTGGAAATTATTTATTAAACTTCTGCTCCTATTAAAACTCAAAATCATTCTCATTTGAAAACGAAAAGAGAACTAACTACAATTGGCAAGCATCAGTTTCATGCAGCAAGCACGCCTGCCAAAGAAGAGATGTAATATACACGGCCTTATAGCTAAGGTGGTGCTAGGGAGGGTTCAGTCCTCTCTCCCCCTTAAAACATTTTGAGCCGCCCCTAAAATGGATTCCAAATTCACTAAATGTATTTAAGTTCCGGAAATCCAAATGAAATTCCGTTCAAAAATCTAATTTAGTTTCGAGTCCTTTTCACAGTTTTGTAGAAATACTAAATTGTCTTTAAAATAAATATTTCATCACTCGCTCATCCTATTTGCACATATGAAGCTAACATGATGTTTAATATTGCACTAGATATTACACTCGAATTATTTTATCACCATATTC
The DNA here is from genome assembly GCA_964019185.1 of Maratus speculifer. Lineage (NCBI taxonomy): Eukaryota > Metazoa > Arthropoda > Arachnida > Araneae > Salticidae > Maratus > Maratus speculifer. Next base: position 311,763,449 of record OZ025297.1, on the reverse strand, counting down.
TTTTACATCATATTATTTTACAGTGTGCAATAATTTATAAATATTCAATAATTTATCCTTCTTCGTCAGAGAGAGAGAAATATACCCCCCCCCCCTCCAATTATTTACTTCTAGCTACGGCCCTGATATATCCAAAATGTCAGACAGGAATGCCCGAGATCATTAATGCATATAATATTTCTGAATAATGCTTCAGAGGAAAATTTTTGTTTCAATCTGGTGCATGAAAGACCAGAATTTATGAAGTGATAATAAGGCACTCAAGAGTTGTTTAATCAAATAGCCTATGTCTAGACGTATCCATCATGAAAATTTAATGGTATGAGCACAAGAAAAATGCGATTTTTTGATAATACAGTAAAATTATTACAACACTGCAAATATATTATGAAAATAATGGTACTTCATCGTACCCGAACTTCCTGTACATAATGAAAATTCAAATAATTCCCCGATCTATTTTCTTTCAGGTAGAAAATTCGAATTTATATATTTGAGAATTGTAAATTTCTTATTAAACTTCTGCTCCTACTAAAATTCAAAATCATTCTCATTTAAAAATGAAAATGGAACTAATAACATCTCGGAAGTTTCAATTTCCTGCAGAAAGTACGTTTGTCAAAAGGTCAGCATATAATTTCACAAATGCCAAATAGAAATGTACAAGTTCATTAATGCATGTATAATATCTCTGAATAATGCTTTAGAGCAAAAAATTTTATTTCAATCTTTTGCATCAAAGGCCAGAGTTCATTAAGTGATATTCGTGCACTCAACAGTGGTTTAATCTAGTAGACTATGACTAGACGTATCCATTATAAAAATTTAATGGCATGAGCGCAAGAAAAATTTGATTTTACTAAAATACAGTTAAATAATATAACATTGCAATATATAATATATTACGAAAATAATGGTACTTCACAATACCCGAACTTCCTCGATATTATAAAATTCAATTTACTCCCCGTACAAAGTTCACTAAATGAATTTATGTTCCGGAAATCAAATGAAATTCTGTTCAAAAATCTAATTTAGTTTCGTGTCCTTTTCACAGTTTTGCAGAAATACTAAATTGTAACTAAAATAAGAATTTCATCACACGCTTATCCTATTTGCACATATGAAGCTATCAAGATGTTTAATATTGCACTAGATATACGCTCGAATTTTTCATCATCATCATAGTCTTTCCTTTAGCACAAAATGAAGTTACTACAACAGTTTACCCGCGAGTAGTCGCGACTTTTTTTACAACGTCATTTGTCGCGCTCGGTCTTTTCGCCGCTGGCCCCCCGCATACCAAATATGGAAAATAAGAAATATTTTTCACCTAATATACGAAAATAACATTACAACAAAGATATAAATTTGCAATTTTCTTAAATTATGCATTTTATTCATGAGATCTGGAATATTTGGAAAAAGTAAAACTGAACTCACAATAGTGATTTTTACGTAGACTTTTTCGCCAATTTCAACTTTGTTTCTAAAACATGTACCTGAAAGAAAAACAGAAGTGTCCTGTTACTTCACCAAGGTGATCAAGAAAGATTCAAAGTCAGCTACATGATAGATCTCCGTTGTATTTTTATTGTGATATAAATTAGGAGAAGATAAGTTACACGGGCGGCGAAAAGACCGACATTACCCCTGACGGGTTAATAAGATACATAGTATTTATACAATGTGAATATGCACTAACTTATCTTTCTGCGTCAGAGAAAGAGAGAGAAAATACCCCCCCCCCTACATTTTTTTTATCCCCCCCAATTATTCACTATTAGTTACAGCCCTAATAATATCACAAATGCCAGATAGGAGTGTCCGAGCTCATAATGATTCTGAATAATGCTTTCGAGGAAATTTTTTTATTTTAGTCTGATGCATTAAAGACTAGAGTTTATCAAATGATATTAATGCACTCAACAGTTGTTTAATCTAATAGACTATGTCTAGACGTATCCATTATGAAAATTTGATGATATGAGCATAGGAAAAATGCGATTTTTCTATAATACAGTGAAATACGGCACTACAATATATTATGAAAATAATTGTTACTTCATTATATCCGAACTTACTCTGCATAATAAAAATGCAAATAACTGTCCAATCAAAGTTTTTTTTTTCAGATAGAAAATTTAAATTTATATATTTGAGAATTGGAAATTACTTATTAAACTTCTGCTCCTACTAAAATTCAAAATAATTCTCATTTGGAAACGAAAAGGAAACTAACTACAACTGGCAAGTTTCAATTGTCTGCAAGCATATTTGCCAAAAGGAGAGCACATAATTTCCCAAATGCCAGATAGAAATGTCCAAGCTCATTAATGCATGTATAATGTCTCTGAATAATGCTTTAGAGGAAAACTTTTATTTCAGTCAGGCACCAGAGTTTATCAGGTGATATTAATGCACTCAACAATTGTTTAATCTAATAGACTATGTCTAGACGTACAAATTATGAAAATTTGATGATATGAGCACAAGAAAAATGCATTTTTTCTACAATACAGTAAAATTATTACAGCACCACAATATACAGGGTGGTCATAAAAAACTTTGCCGATATGTATGGAGCGAAAGTGACCAGTCCGTTCAACTGATCGAGATGAAATTTCAGATATAGCTATTCAGAGGTATGAGCTCGAGATTCTGTGAACGACAACAAAATGGCGCTCACGGTTACGGTTATAGTTACAGAAACTCGAAATTGTCCAATGGCAACACCCATTCTTTTTCATCGCAAAATGCTCAGCGCATGCGAAAATCCTAAAGAGCGTTGAAACAGTATGGTTATTGCAATAAACGGGCGCGTATGCTCGCACAAAATCAGCACTACGAACGCCCCCCCCCCCCAAAAAAAAAAAAAAAACACGACCAAGGCGCAGGAAGAAAATTTGAATATGACAGAGACAAAATAGCAATCGTGGAACATCGTTCGCCAGATAGTCAGCGTAGAAAATGGATAAAAAGTAGGGTGGAAATGTTAGTTCTTCAGTCGGAGCCCGCAGATTTCAACAAAATGACTTCGTTCGTGGTGAGTTGGTAAAACTATCATCAAAATGAGATGAATGCTGCGAAAACCTGGCGAGGTTACCCTCGAAAAAATCGCCAAATACGTGGCCTATGCATTTCACAAGCTTTTCGTGATTTAGTAATGAAATTCGAAAAAATTGGCTGCACCTGTGATAGCCTGCGACCCGGACGACCAACTGTTCCTGAGTATACTGTTATGGAAGTACATCACATAGTGACCAGAGGACGCATGCAAACTGCATGCATCTCGTGTATTTGATATACCAAAATCAATGGTCTTAAAGTTACCGCGCTCGGTAATCCGCATGTTTCTTTACCGGTACCAGCGCGTTGGAAAAAGGGAGACCATCAACAACATGTAGACTTTGTTAATGAATTTCTTATCCAATATGATGGAGATAACTACCGACCTCTTCGCATATTATGAACGGACGAGGCACATTTCACCATAACTGGTAACGTCAATGGCCTCCGCGATCCTCCGACCTCACTCCTATGGATTTCAGGTTCTGCGGATATCTAAAATCTAGAGTGTACATATGCAATCCGCAAATATTGCCGGATTTGAAAGATTCTATCAAACGTGAGATTGCAAACATCCCTCATGCGATGTAACGTTTGGCTGTATTATCCACAGTCCCCACTATGCAATTTGTAATTGCCTGTGATGGCACCCATGTGGAAAATGTGTAATCAAAAGTTTTCTCCGATCTGTGTTGTAATCAGAGATTAGTGTATTGATTCTATGTCATATGCAAATTTATTCCTTGCGTCCCAATCGTGTTTTTTTATGTGTGTGTGGGGGGGGGGGGGGGATTCGCAGAACAGTTTTTTGTGCGTGCATAACGTGCCTGTTTCTTGCTATACACGTACGGTTCCAACGCTCTTTAGGGTTTTCGCATGCGCTGAGCATTTTGCGATGAAAAAAATGGGTGTTGCCATTGGAAAATTTCGAGTTTCTATAACTATAACCGTAACCGTGATCGCCATTTTGTTGCCGTTCAGATAATCTCCATCTCATACCTCTGAATAACTATATCTGAAATTTCACCTCGATCGATTGAACGGACTGGCCGCTAGAGCTCCATATATCGGCAAATTTTTTATATGACCCCCTGTATTATGAAAATAATGGTACTTCATAATACCCGAATTTACTCTACATAATAAAAATTCAAATAACTCCCTGAACAAAGTTTTTTTTTTTTCAGATAGAAAATTTAAATTTATATATTTGAGAATTGGAAATTACTTATTAAACTTCTGCTCTTACTAAAGTTCAAAATCATTTAAAAATGAAAATTTTACTAATTACAACGGGGAAGTTTCAATTTCCTGCAGAAAGTACGTTTGCCAAAAGGTTAGCATATAATATCACAAATGTCATCTAGAAATGTCTGATCTCATTAATGCATGTAATAACTCTGAATAAAGCTTTAGAGTAAGACTATTATTTATGTTTGGAGCATGAAATATCAAAGTTTATAAAGTAATATTCATGCACTCAACAGTTGTTTAATTTAGTTGACTACGTCTAGACGTATCCATTATGAAAATTGGATGGTATGAGTACACATTGAAATTATTTTATCATTAGAATACATTAATAAAATGAAAATTTAGTGAATTCCAGTACTTTTGGTACTTTGAATTTATTTTTTGTTATTATTGAAAAAAGAAAAGATCAGGATATTGAATTACAAATATGAAATAAAGTCATATGTACGGAACATTTGAAATGCAAATTTCTTTTAATAGAAATATGTAATTATTTATGCTCTTAATGTGATAAATCAAGAAATAAAACAGATTATATTTCTTTTCATCGTTCAAAAATGATATTTCGTAGATATGACTATTTTTTTTTAATTAAAAAATAAGGGATCCGATCATGGTTTTCAAAATTACAAAATATAGGTAAAAATATTTCTTTCTTTTATTCTATTCTCTCTTGTTATTTGTTATTTTTCCTTTTTTTTAATCCCAATAAATTTGTAACATATAATCTACTTTTCAATTTACAAAATTGCCCACTAACCACATCAAAAACACATGTTTACATGAAAAACATCAAGAATAAATATTTAATTATGATAAAAATTGAGCTTTGAAATTTAATTAAAGTGATACTTTTGTATTAGTCGCATGTCATAAGATAATAGTCGAAGAATTCCGAAAGATGTCACTGTTTACAACAGTCTTTTTTTCTGATAATTTCAGTGATATAAGCACTCGATTTAATCGATATAATTGTTCGATTACATGGTTTTAAAAATTATGTTTCAGTTATATATGTTATTATATTGTTCATTTATTAATGGAGTATTAATTTCATTATGGAATTTTATCCAAAAATATTTCCTGGATAATTTATATTCTTTTAATTCCAAACCTGTTTATTTTTCGTAATCGGGTTGCATGTCATAAAGATAGATTTTTAAAAAAGTCGTGCTTGAAAAGTACTTTAAAAACTATAAAAGAAAAAAAAATCAGTTAACTATGATACATTTTTCAAATAAATTTCATTTCAATTTTTTTAATGCTGTAAAAATTTAAATTGTGTGATTAAAAAAAAAAAAAAAAAGATGCAGAATCTATTGGTTAGGTGTCGCCCCCGTGAAAATGACGTCAGCGTTATTTTTGAGATGTATTATGATTAAATTACTACACTCATTAACAATAATTACCTTGAAATTGATTATTTTATTGGAAATACAAGAAAAAGATATTTAGTATGTTAAATTTCCTGATTTATTTTTAATAATAAAATTGAAACACACTAAACATATTTATTCTACCGGAATTAGGGGAAAATTTATGTCCCATTTTGGTTTACATGGTATAATTTGTAGCAAATTAGGGAATCCAGAGAAGTCAAAACCAACGAAACATGCTCTACCTGAAATATTATCACTACTTGTTTATTTTCGAGCACAATGAAAACGAATCCATTGAAAAGTCATCTGATCTGTCTAAATTTAGAGCGGCGAATATCCGTGAATAGATAGATATTCAGATGCCGCTGAATCACAAGATGAAGAATGTCAAGGTGAAATTGGCAAACGTGGACAATAAAGGCCTTTCGATGTGTTTAGCAAAACGAGTTTTATGTCCGATGATTCAATTGATATTTTGAGTGGCTTTTCCACTTAGCCCTTTATCTGCTGAATTAAAATTTCATGAAAATTTGGTCTACTGTTATGTATAAGCTACAACTTTCACCACTGAAAACTACTACAACTTCCACTTCTGTTTACATTCCAGTTGTTTGATTATAAATGTTCTATTATGTATGTTGTGTTTTGCAAACGTGTTGTACTTATTCGTGTCATATAATACAGTGTGCTGCTATAATATTCTAAATACGCAAACAGAACACAATCTAAAGCATTTTTTGTGAATTGTTTAAAGAATATTAGAAGATTTACATAATCTTCTAATAAATTTTAGAAAGATTGAAGATTTAGATGAATTAATTAAATTTTCATTTATAAGGATTTGTGCAATATTTATAACCCCACTCAAATCTTTAATTTTTTTTCTTAGCATTTTGTAGAATTCGGAAATGGGTACATATGATATTCTTACAATGTGAATACAGAAACATTTCGGAATTGGAAATCCCCCCCCCCCTCTGCTTCCGTAACACCATGAAAACTGAAAAAATGCAAAGGCAAAAGCATTCATTCTTTTAAAGATATTTTTGTTTTGTGTAACCAATAATGCTTTTGAAATCAGATAAAGTATTGTATCTATAACTCATACTTAAGTGTATTACAACTAGTCGAAGCATTAAACGAATTTTATAATAAGTTATAATTTCCCCTGAATTTTCAACAATTTTTAGAGCACTTGTTATTTACCCTGACAATTCCAGATTGTCCAGCCGCGTATAGGGATCCTATATATAGTATTATTATCAGACGTAATTAAAGGAAACGTAATTATGTTTATTGAAATCACGCTTTTATACAAAATTTTAATTCACTGTTAGTGCATTAATTTGTATTTTTGGACAGAAAAAAAAATATGAAATCTGACACAAACTACACGGGTATATAAATGCCCGGCCCGAAGCTCGATAAATATCCGGTTCACTATGGATTCCGCTATGTTTTGTCTAATTTTCTATAACTGGTTAAAAATCTTGTGTTCTGTAAAAAAAATAAATAATTAAAAAGCACTGAAAATTTTCTTGAATATTTTTAAGAAATCGTTCCATGATTATGCATAACATTTTTATACAAATGATCAAAAATGTTGAATAATATCTGCATAGTCATGTACTACAATGAAAGATCATATCATTCTTTTCATTTTACACGATGAAATTTCTCTTTAATTTGTTGGTCTTCTACTTATTCTCGTGATCAAATATGCATTGAAGAATATGATGTCAAACATGTTCTTTACATTCCAGAAGTTCTAAAAAAAATCCATCAAGTATTTCTCTAAATATTCGATAAAGTGTCTAAAATCGAAAGGGTTCGGGGATTTTTAGCCGTATCAAAACATCCCTTAGATATCTAAATTCAAAGCATCAAATATCTGTGAACAGACGGAAATACTGAATCACAAAGCATAAAGTGTCAAGGTGAAATGGCCAAAAGAGGACATTGAAATCAAGTTTGTCAGAAATTCCTCTTGTTAAGAAAAAGAAGCTTTATAGTTTATTAACAACTGAACAGTAGCAGTTGTTTCTAATCAATATTTTAGGTGGATTTTCCTCTGAAGCAATAGTATTCACCATGGGTATAATGGAGTGTATATGGAGGTATACGCTGTAAACTTTCTGTATTTTTTAAATTGACATTTTAGAACAAAGTTTTAGTGAATAATCTAGATATGACATTCATGACTTTAGCGTATACCTTCTGCCTACAGCGTATATTCTATTTGTTTTATAAAATTTATTATTGCCTCAATTTACGGTGAACGTTTATTTTGACGCTGATTGTTTTTAAAATAGATAAAAATGTGATCATTTCTTTTTAATGTTTCAAATAAAACTGGTTTTATATTATATATAAAAGAAATTAATATCATTAAAAAAATCAATGCAGTTTTTTGCTAAGACTTGAAAATTGGCTAATAATTTTCAAATTTGGTTAAATAGTTGGTTAATAGTCTTAATTTCTTAGGGCGGTCTCTGACTAATACCATCATAAATCTGTATACATATAAAATATTTTGTCTTGACTGACTCATAATAAACACACAGTCCAAACTATTGTACCTAAAAGCATGAAAATTGGGGAGAAAATACTTCTAAACTACTTCTAAAAGCGTGCACTAAAACAGTATTTGTTAAAATTAATTGTAAAATTAAGAGGGGGGATCGAAAATTATAGAATATCTTGCTGTGTCTCAGACGCTTTTTTAGAAAGAACGTGAAATGATACTAAAAATATAACTAAACACATTTTGCAGCGATTTTATAAATTCTTTGCCTAAGGGGTTAAAAGGAAATCGAAAATTTAGATCAATAGGCACATTTTAGCAGCCATTTTAGGTAGAAGCCTGAAATTCCAGAAAATAAATCTACTAAAAAAGTTATATATGTATATCAGCGAATTGAGAAATTCCACCCTAATGAGGCCAAAAATTTCAGAAGGGTAAACAATTTTAGAAATTTTACACATATCAATAGCCGATTTAAGTAGGAGCCTGAAATTATAGAGAATAAGTAGATTATAAAAAATAATTAAACACATGTTCTATAATTGGAGCCGTATAAAATCAATGTATCGCAACAGAAAATTTCTACATCAAGATGAAATGAATTCATTAAATTAGGCGTCATTTTAAAGAAAAACATTAAATAGTTGCAAAAAAAGTATCTTAATATAACTACTTTTTAGTTTTATGTTACAACTACTTTTTAGTTTTATGTTTAATTTATATTTTTAATTAAATACAATATTTAATCCAGATGGTAAAGTCAGGCGATAAAAAAATCCTTTCAAAATGAAAATAAACTTCCTTAATCGCGTTTTAAAATTCTCAAATACAGACCGAAATAAAAAATTACATTTAATTTTTACATTTTTCTTCTTATGTTTCCTTTTTGTTGTTAATTTTAAAATATGTTTTTCCTAGTCTCATGTTTCAAATAATTTCACTTTTTTACTGGAGCGGAAAACTCTGGTAATACAATAAACAACTCCAAATTCTGAAAATCTGTCGTCTAAGATAACAGAATATAATGGGTATTCAAAAAGAAATTTAAGAAAAACCTTTTCAGAGAAAGAATAAAATCAAAAACAGAAGACGGGAAGGGGAGATTTTTTTTATTTATATTTATATATATTATTTTTTGTTATATTTATTTTTATTTATTTATTTATTTATTTATTTGTCTTTCAAGATGTATTTTGAAGGGATAAAGATACGTATTCTAATAATCTGCAAAAGGAATATCGACTTGCAGATTATAATACGACTGCGCCGTATTTTTTGCATCCGCTGTTTAATCGATTCTGTTATTCAGAAAATTCAATTATTTTCTCTTTAATAATGATAATAATAATAATAAATGCACATTTAATAAATAATTTATACTTTCTTTATTTCATTATTGTCTTGAAAATAACTACAGAGATTTTTTTTTGTAAGCCTATAAGTAAAGAAGACGCTACTTCAGACAAGAGTCCTACAATCGGTCAGCAATCATAGAATTAAACACATATATCAGCGATTTTACAAATTCCCAATCTAACGGGGTTAAAAGATGATCGAAAATTTTAGAACAATTGGCACATGTCAGCAGCCATTTTAGGTAGAAGCATGTAGTTGCAGAAAATAAATCTATCAAAAAAATTATTCATGTATATCAGTGATTTTAGAAATTACCCACGAAGGTGGTCGAAATTTTTATAAATTTGGCACATCTCACTGGCTGTTTTAAGTAGGAGCCTGAAGTTGCAGAAACTAAATAGATTTAAAAAAAAATTAAACACATGTTCCATAATCGGAGCCGTACAAAATTAATATATCTCAAAAGAAAATTTCTGGATCAAAATGAACTGCAAACATCAAGTTGGACGTCATTTTAAAGAAAAACATTAAATGGTTATAAAAAAATTATTATGTCTTTTTACAACTACTTTTTAGTTTTATGTTTTATTTATATTTTTAATTAAATACAATATTTGATCCAGACGATAAAGTCAGGCGATAAAAAAATCCTTTCAAAATGAAAATAAACTTCCTTAATCGCGTTTTAAAATTCTCAAACACAGACCGAAATAAGAAATTACATTTAATTTTTGTATTTTTCTTCTTATGTTTCCTTTTTGTTGTTAATTTTAAAATATGTTTTTCCTAGTCTCATGTTTCAAATAGTTTCATTTTTTTATTAGAGCGGAAAACTCTGGTAATAAAATAAACAACTCCAATTTCGGAAAAACTGTCGTCTAAGATAACAGAATATAATGGGTATTCAAAAAGAAATTTAAGAAAAGCCTTTTCAGAGAAGGAATAAAATCAAAAACAGAAAATGGGAAGGGGAGATTTTTTTTGTTTCTTTTTTTTCAAGATGTATCTTGAAGGGATAAAGATATGTATTCTAATAATCTGCAAAAAGAATAACGATTTGCAAATGTGCCTTATTTATAATAATAATAATAATAATAAATGTGCAATGAATAAATACTTTTTACTTTCTTTATTTCGTCATTGTCTTAAATATAATTACAGAATTTTTTATTTATTTATTTATTTATTTATATTATTTTTTTTTTGGGGGGGGGGGGAGGTTAAAGCTATAAAAATAGAAACTCTACTTCAGACTAGAGTCATTTCTACATGCGGTCGGCAAAGAGAATTTTACTCAAATTCGACATAACCCGCGGTTCGCGTTCGATCAGAATTGCCACTATTAAGCTATTGCATAGCTTTCACCGCGGGCTTTGAGCGCAGCGACCGAATCTAGAAATTCCGTAACGAGAAAAACCTAACACTTCCGTAACGAAAAACACCCTAACACTTCGGCTAACGTCGTTTCAGTTCGGCAAACTTCGGCACGGTATCCTTCGGTAGACTTCGGCAGACATTGACGCGGTATTTTTTAGATATTAGGATAGCAAGTCTCAAACTTATGTTTCTTATGATCTAATTTTCATAGCGCGGCCAAATTTTGTTTGGTAATTTATTATGAGGCAGAGTTAATTTTTGGTGACAAGAGAACCCCCACGGTTAGGGTAGAAAAATTTTAAATGTTTATAACTCGCGATCTAACTTTCGTAGCGCGGCCGAATTTCGTTTGGTAATTTATTATCAGACATTGTTAATTTTTGGTGACAAGAGACACCCCTCGGTGAGGGTCGAAAAATTTAAAATGCTTTTAACTCGCGATCTAATTTTCGTAGCGCGGCCAAATTTTGTTTGGTAATTTGTTATGAGACAGTGTTAATTTTTGGTGACAGGAGACCCCCCACAGTGAAGATAGAAAAATTTTAAATGCTCATAACTCGCGATCTAATTTTCGTAGCGCGGCCAAATTTTGTTTGGTAATTTGTTATGAGACAGTGTTAATATTTGGTGACAGGAGATCTCCCACGGTGAGGGTCGAAAAGTTTAAAATGCTTATAACTCGCGATCTAATTTTCGCAGCGCGGCCAAATTTTGTTTGGTAATTTATTATAAGACAGTGTTTTTTTTTTTTTTTTTTTTTTTTTTTTTTTTTTTTTTTGTGACAGGAGACCCCCCCACAGTGAGGGTCGAAAAATTTAAGATGCTTATAACTCGCGATCTAATTTTCGTAGCGCGGCCAAATTTTGTTTGGTAATTTATTATGAGGCAGTGTTAATTTTTGGTGACAAGAGACCCCCCACGGTTAGGGTCGAAAAATTTAAAATGTTTATAAATCGCGATCTAACTTTCGTAGCGCGGCCGAATTTCGTTTGGTAATTTATTATCAGACATTGTTAATTTTTGGTGACAAGAGACACCCCACGGTGAGGGTCGAAAAATTTAAAATGCTTTTAACTCGCGATCTAATTTTCGTAGCGCGGCCAACATTTGTTTGGTAATTTGTTATGAGACAATGTTAATTTTTGGTGACAGGAGACCCCCCACGGTGAGGATCGAAAAATTTAAAATGCATACAACTCGCGATCTAATTTTCGTATCGCGGCCAAATTTTGTTTGGTAATTTATTATGAGACACTGTTAATTTTTGATGATAGGAGACCCCCCCCCCCTTCCCACGGTGAAGGTCGAAAAATCTAAAATGCTTATAATTTGCGATCTAATTTTCGTAGCGCGGCCAAATTTTGTTTGGTAATTTATTATGAGACAGTGTTTATTTTTGGTGACAGGAGACCCCCCACAGTGAAGATAGAAAAATTTAAAATGCTCATAACTCGCGATCTAATTTTCGTAGCGCGGCCAAATTTTGTTTGGTAATTTATTATGAGGCAGTGTTAATTTTTAGTGACAGGAGACCCCCCACGATGAGGGTCGAAAAATCTAAAATGCTTATAACTCGCGATCTAATTTTCGTAGCGCGACCAAATTTTGTTTAGTAATTTACTAGCAGCTAAGACCGCCGCGCTGGTCTATTTTTCAAAACAAAACATGAATCAAACAAAATATTGAATATGATTGTGTTTTTTAAAGCAACTTCACCTCGAATGCTCTTTCACATTTCTGAAAATCATACAAAACACCATTGTATTTAAAGATAGAAAACCAACGATTATAAATGCACCAAAAATGCATTAAAAGTTAGCAAACAGCTGTTTCGAATCTACTGTCGAGATTCTTCATCAGTGCAAAACTCAGCGAGCTAGAAAAAACAAAACAGAGCCAAAAATAAAAACAACAACGATGGAGTCAAGGCCCGTTGACGCCAAAATATATTAAAATAATAATAAAATATTATGTTGTTGTATCAGCTTGTGCATTCGATAAAATTCGGGATTTTAAGAAAAAAATGTTTCAGTTGACCATTTATTGTAGAGTTTGATAGATAAATGAGGCAATTATGAAAAGAGCAATAATATTGTCTATTCACCATACTTCTAAAATAGCGAGCATTATGATCGTAGAGATTGACCATTGAATTTAAACAATTTTCAAATGATTCATTTTCATTTGATAGTTTTTGAACTCTAAAACTCTCAACTTGAGGATATGGGTATCTGTGGAAACCTTAATACATCCTCTATCAATATTATATTATGTTTCTCAACGTACATCTGCTCTTGACAAATCTATTAGTGTTCCGTTTTTGGAATGCAGCAGAATAAATAAAGTTAAATAAAATTTTCCTTAGAAAAATTAGGTGAATGTTTTTTGAATGTGTGAAATTCATTTTTTGATACAGATGTCATATACGCATCACGTTGGCGTGATTGAAACAGAACATTTTATGCCTCTTATGGTAATCCAGCTTTGTTTTTAATTTATTAATGAACTATTTATTTACTTTCATTTGCATTTTAAAATGATACAAAATGTTATGCTCTTTACATAGAAAAGTAAAATAGAAAATAGAAATGTATCTGTCATTTGAAAACGAAGTTTCCGTTAAAGTGGCGCCAAAAATGTATCACCCCAACGTGGTGCATATATGACATTTGTGCCTCTTTCTTACAATATGGATGTGTGCATTTGCACCTAAATTTAGCTCTATTTTTGTAATATTAACTGGAGTTTGTACAATGTACGGTACTACTTGATTATTCTGTCGAGAAAAATATTAATAGCAGATTATAGGAATAAATGTCAATAATCGATGATCGTTAGTATGATAGCAATTGATATTACACGTGATACACATATTTTTTTACGTCATAAGCAGGGCCGTAAATAAGGGGGCGCTATGGGCGGCTCAGCCCCCCTAAAATATTTTGAGCCCCCCCCCCCCCCCCTGGAAAAGATTCTATGCTCACTTAATGAATTTCTTTTCCGAAAATTCAAATGAAATTCTGTTTAAAAATCTAATTTAATTTTGAGATCCCTTTACAATTTTGCAGAATTACTAAATTGTATCTAAAATAAGTAGTCCAACACTCCCTCATCCTATTTGTACATATGAGGCTAACTTGATATTTAATTTTGCACCAGTTATACACTCAAAATTTTCATCGTCATATACTTTTCTTAGTATAAAATGAATTACAACATTTTAAGGAGAAACATAGTACCTACAGTGTAAATATGCACTATTTTTCCTTTCATTGTCAGAAAAAGAAAAAAAATATATGAGCCCCCCCTACAATCTCTTCAGCCCCCCCCCCCTATAGATCATTTCTAGCTACGGCCCTGGTCATAAGTGCTTTTTAATTCGACTTTTAATTTGTATTTTTTATTTATGTTTATTGTTCTTTCGTTATTTAAAATGAATTTATGTAAATTTGAATAGTTTGGCGAAACTGGCCGACGTGTTAATCAAGTAGCACTCAATTTACATTTGAAAATATCATATTTCACAAAAAAACTCTGGCACAAACCCGGATTTGCAAGATTTCCTTCCAATACCAATGCGGCAAAATCTTCGTTTTAGAATAGCGAAGAAATGTGCATTTTTAAAAATTATTTTCGTTATTTTAAAACGAAAATATTAATAAATTAAAAAAAAGTTACTATAGCACAAAACAATTTATAGAATTTCTAAAAAGAAATGGAAAGTAAATAAACAATTTATTAATACAGAAACAACTATTGCTGGGTTACCATATCAGGCAAAATAACACCGTTTTGACGATAGTCAGACACATCAGTGTGTATGTAATATCTGTGCCAAACATGTTTGGAAAAAACAATAATCGTTATTTATACAGCATGTTTAAATACTGTAGTATAATGAAAAAAATGTATACATGACATATACGCACCACGTTGGTGCGTTTTTTTTTTTTTTTTTTTTTTTTTTTTTTTTTTTTTTTTTTTTCTGATGCCGATTCGGAGAAAATTTTGTTTTCAAATACCAGTTACATATATAGTTTGCAATTATTTTCTGTTATTTTAAATAGAAAATAACAATAAAATTTAAAAAGTTTAGTTAATAATTATAAAACAAAACTATTTATATCCTTTAAAAAATAAAATAAAATAAAATAAAAATTTATTAATAAATAAACAACAGCAAGGTTACCAAGTGAGGCATAAAATCGCCATTTTATTGCAGTCGCGCAAATGTGGCGCATGTATGACAAATGTGCCTAGATTAAAATAGATTATATAACTGGAAAAAAAAAAAGAAAAAAATTGTAAATAGATAATTTATTAATAAATAGACAATAACATCCGGGTTGCCATATCAAGAAAAATAATGACACTTTGGCGTCAGTTAATTACCCAGATGGTATTGACGTAAGAGACAAATCGCACCAATGTAGTGCGTATCAGATATCTGTGCCAAAAAAATTTTAAAAGTTGCAGTTAAATTTTTTTACAATATCTATGTATGTGGAAAGATATGTACCCTAAAATTTAAATATTATTCATTTTTGTGGTATTAACTGCTATATATGTATTTAAGTTAAATGTAAAATTTTTTCCTAAAAATGCGTTTTTTCTTTTTTCTTTTTCTTTTTTTTTTTTTTTTTTTTTTTTTTTGTTTAGAATCGCTTTGATTGGCGACAAAAGTAGATTGAAACACCCAATTGAACACACAACATACAAATAACAATTAGAGCCTTTTTTAAAAAAAATAATTCTACGAGTTTCTTCTGTAATACACATAACGGGAAAATTAGATTTAAAAATATTTTTAAAAAAAGAAAGAAAAAAATACTTATGTTTTACCTAATGAAATTTTCGAGCTGTTGTTTTCTTTTAATCTGGCTCGAAAGAAATAAATAGCCAAATATTGTGTCACTTCAAAACTTTCTTTCACATTGAGTTACTTTTTAAATATTATAAATATTCTTTTTTTTTTTTTTTTTTTTGTTGTTGTTGTTAAGGATAAATATTTTCTTTTCATAATATTATTTTGAATTAAACGGATTTTTTTCTTTTTATCATTATTTATTTTAAATCAATGAATTAACAGGTTTTTTTTTTTTTTTTTTTCGAAATGTTTATATTATTTTCCATTAGAGAAAGCATTTCATTTCTTTTTTGAAATATAATTATTGCCAAAAAATTAGTTGTTGCAACCCTTCCGTCAAAAATAACCGAAAAATACGAAATTTAGTACGAAAAATCAGAGTTATCCCTGTATATTTGTATCATAAACCTCCGCAAAAATATTTCCTATCGAATGATATAATCTGCAAAAAGATCCACCGGGTAGTTTTTGAAAACACTCGTTTGGAAGTTTCAGAACTTCTGCTTTATAATATATATGATTATGAGACAGTGTCTATTTTTTGTGACAGGAGACCCCCCCACGGTGAAGATAGAAAAATTTAAAATGCCCATAACTCGCGATCTAATTTTCGTAGCGCGGCCTAATTTTGTTTGGTAATTTATTATGAGACAGTGTTAATTTTTGGTGACAGGCGACCCCCCAAGGTGAGGGTCGAAAAATTTAAAATGCTTATAACTCGCGATCTAACTTTCGTAGGGCGGCCAAATTTTGTTTGGTAATTTATTATGAGGCAGTGTTAATTTTTAGTGACAGGAGACCCCCCCCCCCCCCCACGGTGAGGGTCGAAAAATCTAAAATGCTTATAACTCGCGATCTAATTTTCGTAGCGCGGCCAAATTTTGTTTAGTAATTTATTATGAGACAGTGTCTATTTTTTGTGACAGGAGGCCCCCCACGGTGAAGATAGAAAAATTTAAAATGCCCATAACTCGCGATCTAATTTTCGTAGCGCGGCCAAATTTTGCTTGGTAATTTATTATGAGACAGTGTTAATGTTTGGTGACAGGCGACCCCCCAAGGTGAGGGTCGAAAAATTTAAAATGCTTATAATTCGCGATCTAATTTTCGCAGAGCGGCCAAATTTTGTTTGGTAATTTATTATCAGACATTGTTAATTTTTGGTGACAAGAGACACCCCTCGGTGAGGGTCGAAAAATTTAAAATGCTTTTAACTCGCGATCTAATTTTCGTAGCGCGGCCAAATTTTGTTTGGTAATTTATTATGAGATATTATTAATTTTTGGTGACATGAGACCCCCACAGTGAGGGTCGAAAATTTTAAAATGCTTAAAACTCGCGATCTAATATTTGTAGTGCGGTCAAATTTTGTTTGGTAATTTATTATGAGACAGTGTTAATTTTTGGTGACAGGAGACCCCCCCCCCCAAGGTGAGGGTCGAAAAATTTAAAATGCTTATAACTCGCGATCTAATTTTCGTAGCGCGACCAAATTTTGTTTGGTAATTTATTAAGCTATTGCATAGCTTTTATCGCGGGCTTTGAGTGCGGCGACCGAATCTAGAAATTCCGTAACGAGAAAAAATCCTAACACTCCGGCTAACGGCGTTTCAGTTCGGCAGATTTCGGCAGACATTGATGCGGTATTTTTGCATAAGTTGATAAAAAATGCCATGCAATAGCTTTACCGCGGCATCCCCGAGTGCCACATGCTTTTTTTTTTTTTTTTTTTTTTTTTTTTTTTTTTTTGTTAAGAGTGATTTTAATTTTAATTGTTTTGGATTTTACTGGATTCGGATTGTGTGTTGATATTTGCAAATATCGTTTGAAATGACCAGTTGCTCAAAAGAATGCCCAGAATATTTTTATATGAAAAATTACATATTTGAATATTAGTGAATATGTCTATTTCTTAATTTTTTTACGCACTAATTTTTTCTTATTAAAAAGTAAGGGAGACAATGTCAAAATAAGTCAATGTCCGTTAAAGCCATTCTTTGCTACTTTAGCTCCACAAGTTGAAAACATTTTGACACATTTGCAAATTCATTTATTAATGGGAAGATGTAAAATTCACTGTAAAAAAATATGTAACGTTAATCCATAAAAATGGTGGCAGAATGCTGCCGCCAATTTAATGGAGTACGTTTTTCACACATATAATGGTGTAATTAAATTAATATAACAGGTGTAATATCACACATTAATGCAACGTAACACCAATTTTATCGGTTAAAGTACATACTTCATAAAACTGGAAGCAGCATTATTCCAATTTTAGGAAATAACGTTGCACATGTTTTACAGTGTTGGAAAGACAGACCATGGAAGGGATTAGGAATCGTTCTGTATTTTCTATTTTTTGATTAATGAATTATTGAAATGTAAGCGATTTTTATCACGTAACCAATATATTTTTTACCCCTGTTTGATTGGTTATCTTCTTTCGGGCAGAAATTCTGTTCACACTTTGACACTATTTTCTGAAAGATCTATTGCGTCCCCATTACCCCCAAAAAGGGAAAATGAGTACGAAAAGACAATTTCTGAACAACATCTGCTAATTTGATGCATTTTCGAACAAAAAATAAATTAAAACTTATGTCATAAAGTTATCCTTTTAAATTTGAGAATATCCTAAAAAACACGAAACTTTTAAAAGTATGCTTATCCAACTTTAATCGCGTCGTGTTAACACAAAAACCTAAATGTAAAAGACTGTGTTACCTGCAAAATGGCTTAAACTGTTTCCAAAGAAAAAAGCTATGCTAAAGTATGCCAGCTGATTAGATGGTCATATAAGACCAGAACGTGAACTTGAAGCTAATGTACGGATGACGCGATGCTACAACAAGGTTAGAAAGAAAAAAAATCTGGCAGAGCAAGTTTAAAGTGATGAGCTAATGGTAACGAAACCGATACCAGCTGAGTGTAGGAAGTATTTTCTAACCTTGACCCTAATAGAATGAGATATTTATTGTTAATCTGATAATTCGTATTAATTTTTCTTCTAAAGAAAAAATTGGAGCATGTAACAATTAATTGTTTTAAGTCAATTCAATATCGATTTAAAAAAAAGATTCGAATGATATGCCATGTTTCCAGATTTTCAGATTCATGCAAACTGTCTATGAAAATGAATAGTAATTTGCCAGTTAATCAGACAATTTTTCATGAGATTCATACAAGAAAATGTGATGACGGCGCTGAAAGAATAAAAGACAGCAGGAAGATATAAGAATGTTTTAAACTGCTCCTTTGTAGTTTTATAACTTAGCCATGTAAAAAGAACCTTTATCAGTTTCTTTCTTTAAATGTGGATTCTGAGTCGTTTACCTTTTCATGTCTCTTTTTACACCATTAAAATGAAAAAAAAAAAAAATGTGAAATCAATAGCTCAATATTGGTCGAGATTTAAGGGTGTATTCCAAAAAATGATTTTCCACCTTCAACAGCTCGAAATTTTCCGATACATTTTCAGACTCATTTTTAAAAGTAGAAACATGAACTTGCTGCGGTAATTTTTGAAGAGATGTAATTTTTCACCGAATTAATTAGAATTTGATTTATAAACAATTATTTTCTCATACATGAATATTCATACTTCTACTAAGCGTAATACCAACTCAGTGAAAAATGTCCAAGCCAGGAATCGAACCCGGAACCCTTGGAATAGCGCTCCAAGTGCTCTACCATTTAAGCTACGAGGACGACACTAGAGCACTTGGAGCGCTATTCCAAGGTTTCCGGGTTCGATTCCCGGCTTGGACATTTTTCACTGAGTTGGTATTACGCTTAGTAGAAGTATGAATATTCATGTAACTAAAATTTCAGGCGTAATTTCATTGCTGAAATTAATCGAGAAATTGATTAATATATGATAAATAAATTATTTTCTCAGTTCGATTATTTTTCGTTCCCAAATCTCCAGGTTCGGAAATTTCTGTTCAAGTTGGCAACTTTAACAGCATTTTTTGCAATATTTTTTACATTTACCAAAAGATCGACAAACACGACACATTATGTATTTTCTAAATAAAAGATTTTGAAAGTTTGGTGCATTTGAGAGCAAAAATGAATTTAAAAATAAATCTGAAAATAAGCAATTTTAATCAAAATATACCCTTAAAAAAATATATATATATAATTAATTGCATTACCATCATGTGAAATTACTATAGTTCTTTAGTGGCTTTGAATTCAGTACTGTGATTTTGTCAGAAGAAAACAACATTCCCAAATATAAGACTTAACATTTTTTGTTAACTTTATCATATTAATTTTAGTAATGTAATTCTATAAATTAATATCAGGATTCTATAAATTCTATCAATTAGTATCAGTTTAGTTATGTGTGAGTTTTTAATATTTTTACTATCTTTATAGATATCAGTGGTAATGATTTATACGAGAACTTTTATAATTCACTTTTTTCCTTATTAATCGAATTTGATTGTATACATATATGCGGAAAACGGATTTAAAACATATTAGTTTTTCTTCCAAAATATTTATAAAAATGATAATTTCGCAATTTTTACATACCCAATCAATTATAAACATACTGGAAACAACATTGTACTTAAAAAAATATTTATTCAAAGAAAGTAAACTGAACTAAATTTTTAAAAAAATTTTATTTTTTAGCTTTTTAAAGAAAAAGAAAAAAGAAGAAATCAAATCTAAATTTTATTTTTTTAACTAAACAGTAAATGGGAAAAAGTTTATTCCTCGCAATTAAACAGTTTAACGTAAAAATAACAAAAATAATCTATGTGGAGAAAGATTCCACGATAAAAATATGTATCTTTTTCGAACACTTGAACTTAAACTTTAAGGACTTTCAGAGGCTTTTTTTTTTTTTTCTGAAAATTTAAATTAGGAAACATGTAACGAACGAAGCTGAACCTTTTCTTTTATTTAATCTAAAAAAAAAAAAAATAATAACATTTGGTAAAGTTATACATATATCTTTCAGTAAAAAATATGAACAAAATAAAATCAAGTTCTTAATATTTTATCCAAATTATTTATCTGAAAAGAGAGCTAATTTTTCACCTGTCAAGAATGTTTTATTTAGCAAATATTATAACCATAATAATCTATGATGTAGAATGAAGTATACGATGAAATTTATATTTTCTTAATTTCTCAACTGTAAAATTAAGAACTCGAGAAAGAAATAAAGCACATTCCAAGACTTTTCGGAAATTTAAATTAGAAAATACGCAGAAAACGAAATTCCTTTTTTCCTTCTTTTTCAACAAAATTCATTTATTTTCTATAAAACAAAACATTAAGCAAAAGAGAGAAAATTCTGTGAAGGTTTTCGATTATTATTATTATTATTATTTAAAAAAATAGGTTGAAATAAAATCATGACAGTATTTTTTGACCCCTGACAAATTTATGAAAGCATACTTATTTTTAGCTGCAGTATTTCCATATATTTTTTTTTTATTCAAATACTAAGAAATAAAACAAAAGGTGCTCCTTTTCATTCAGCCAAAGTATTTTTATTTATTTATTTTATTGAGTCAAAAATAGTGTTTTAAGCCGGTTTCCGAAACGTTACAGCCCGGAAAATGTGGTCACCGAGAAGCAATCAAGGGGCTGTGCATATACAACATTATCATTTTAGGGGGGTGTCTGGCACATAATACCGTAAGCGATCTCCAGAGGGAGGGAGTTTGTCTTTTGATATCGATATCATTTTTGTTTCACTCAAAATTTTCTCTTTTTATTTTTAACATGTTAACATGATTTTGGTTTAAAATAGTATGTTATCTTTCTTTTTTTTTCAGTAGATAATCTATTTTTATAAAAATATAAAGTTCTTATTAAAATCACTAAATTATTATAAAATCTAACGTTTTGTCGTTCTTATTCTTCTTTATATGTGCATGCATACATAATCACGGTTATAGAAACCATACGCGAAGTAATTTGAAATGGAGCTTGTGTTTACAAGAAAATTAAAAAGGAAGAATGTTCTATCTACTCATAGATTAGCTCGCGGTTTTTAACAAGGGTAAGAAAAAGCAATGAATTTTCCATAATCGAATAGATGCAAACGCCAATTTAATGTATGGTAATAGGATTTTTTTTAAAAAAATCATTATTTATTTGATTTTTAAGATAATAATTTAAAATCTATTATTTAAAAAAAAAACAATAACAGCAAAAATATATATTTCTTATCTGTTAAAAACAATTTGTTGAAAAAAAAAAAAAAAAAACGATAGTTAATTGACAATATAGAAAAGAATTTAAATTAAAATTTACATTTTCCCACTTCTAAATTTGAAAATAAAAATTCAAGAGATGAATAGGGACTTTAAAATACTTTTTTTCTAAAGATCAACAAATAAATAAGTTATTCTTAAAAACAAGTAGTTTTTTTCTATTTCAGCTCAAGATCAAAGTATCAACTGGTATTGCAAGAATTGAAAGAGACAGACAGCAACAAGAGCGGAGACATGACTAAGGTTCTAAATTAGTGACAATATCCAGAGGCATCATTCGATGTCTGCTTCCCTCTAGAACTTGTTCAGATGTTCATAAATATTAAAAAACTATTTCTAAACTTCGAAATTAAGAATGACATAAAATAGTATGTCTGACTCAGGGGTATTAGCTTTTGTAAGAAATTGTACATTGTGTATTGTAAATAAAAACAATTGCTTTAGACAAATAAACATAAAAAATTCTATTTTATAAGACTTTAATGATAATATTGAAAATTAAGCCAATTTTTTGGCTGCAAACATGCTTTACAAATAGACAGGATAAATTAACATCATTAAAATTGATTTTTAAATGCTATAAAAGACAATGGTAGGCTCGAAATATTTTATTATTCAAATTTGTTTTGCTTGATCACAAAATTTATTTACATTATTTGAAAATAATAGATATGGAACACTCAACTAAATGTTGACATTTGTAACTGTGTACATATTTACACAAATACAAATTCATTTTACCTTTAGTTCAAATCATCATACTCTTTCACAAGGAAAAAATAAAGATAATCCTAATATAAGCCTAATTTCTGCAATATCTTAATTTTCGCCATGCTATTTCAGAAAATTGTCGAAATTGTTCTAAAAAACTTTCATAAAAACATTCGATAAAAACATAAGCATTAAAAAAATTACATTTTCCCACTTCTAAATTCAAAAACTAAAGACTCAAGAGATGAATAGGGATTTTAAAATACTCTTTTGTAAAGATGAACAAATAAAAAAGTTACTTTTAAAAAGGAGTAATTTTTTTTATTTCTATCTCAGCTCAAGATTAAAATATCAACTGGTATTGCAAGAATTGAAAGAGACAGACAAAGCGCGGAGACATGACTAAGGTTCTAAATTAGTGACAACATCCGGAGGCATCACACGATGTCTGCTTCCCACTAGAACTTGTTCAGATGTTCATAAATACTAAAACACTATTTCTAAACTTCGAAATTAAGAATGACATAAAATAGTATGTCTGACTCAGGGGTATTAGCTTTTGTAAAAAAATCTACATTGAATATTGCAAATAAAAACAATTGCTTTAGACAAATAAACTTAAAAGTAAAAATTGTCTTATAATTAAAAAAAAGTAAAAAAAAAAATTATAAGAATTTAATGATTAATTTTAAAATGAAGTCAAATTTTTTTGGCTGCAAACATGTTTTAACGATAGACGGAATAAATTTATGTAATTAAAATTGATTTTTAAATACTATATAAAACACAATAATAGTTCGAAATATTTAATTACTTAGACTTATTTTGCTCGATCACAAAATTTAATTATATTATTTGAAAATAATAGATATAAGACACTCAATTAGATGTTGACATTTTTTATTCTGTACATATTTACAAATGCAGATTCATTTTACCTTGAAATCGAATTATCAAATTCTTTCACTAGGAAAAAATAAAGATGATCTTAATATATGGTTAATTTGTTCAATATCTTAATTTTTGCCATGCTATTTCAGAAATATTGACGGAATTGTTTTAAAAATAATTTATAAAAGCAGTCGATAAAAAACATAAGCATTAAAAATAAAATTTACATTTTCGCACTTATAAACTCAAAAACTAAAGACTTAAGACATGAATAGCGTCTTTAAAATACTCTTTTCTAAAGATAAACAAATAAATAAATTATTTTTAAAAACAAGTAGTTTTTTTGTTCCTATCTCAGCTCAAGATTAAAATATCAACTGGTATTGCACGAATTGAAAGAGACAGACAGCAACAAGAGAGGAGACATGACTAAGGTTCTAAATTGGTGAGAATATCCGGAGGCATCGCACGATGTCTGTTTCCCACTAGACTTGTTCAGATGTTCATAAATAGTAAAACCCTATTTCTAAACTTCGAAATTAAGAATGACATAAAATAGTATGTCTGACCCAGGGGTATTAGCTTTTGTAAGAAATTCTGTAATGAATATTGCAAGTAAAAACACTTGCTTTAGAGATATAAACCTATAAAAATAGTTTTTTTTCTTTTTTTTCTTTTTTTTTTAAATTTTTTCTTTTTATTTTTTTTAATACTATTTTTGAAAATTTAAAAGATCATCTTGAAAATTTAGCCAAATTGTAAAGCTGCAAACGCGTTTTACTGATAAACGTGATACATTAACAGCATCAACGTTATCATTAAAATTAATTTTTAAATACTATCAAACGCAGTGATATAGGCTCGAAACATTAAATTATTCAAACTTGTTTCGCTCGATCACAAAATTTATTTATATTTCAAAAAATAGTAAACATGGGACATTCGACTATGTACATATTTACAAAAGTCGGTCATTGTACTTGGAAGTCGCAGTATCATACTCTTTCACAAGGAGGGGGAAAAAAGATGATCCTAATATATGTTATATATATCCTATATATAATAATATCCTATTATTATTTCTGCGAGATCTTAATTTTGGCCGTGCTATTTCAGAAAAATTGACGGATTTATTCTAACAAACATACATAAAAACAGACTATAAAAATACATAAATACTAGACAAAAAGTAATTTTTAACTCTTAAAAGAATCTGATGCCAACTTTTATTTTATAAATTTTGACCTCTTCACATGATATTTTTTAAAAAAGAAAGAAATAGAAACCATAGCAACGAGCCTCACGTGTTAGAAATAGAATAAAATATCACACCAGCATTTGCCCAAAGCCGTGTATATAAATAAAATATTAATTTACCAATTCATAATAATTAATGGTATTTTGTTAATCGTACCATACAATAAATTCAGTTATGCAGCTGAAAATGCATAGTCGAGAGTTGTAGCATCTTGAAAACTTTGTTCCTGTTTAAGAAAACTGATTACTACACTATAAAAACGACTCGGAAACATTTCCAAAAATTAGAGGTAGAAAAAAAGCTGTTTTCATTTTTATTTATTTTTAAATTTCGTAAATATATTGACTGCAAATTTCTAACGATAAAAGCCGTTTTATGAAATTATGAGTAACTCTGAAAAAGGTATTGTATATTCTTGTCCTTCCTAAGTTTTTTAAAATTTTCCTAGATTAAAAACACTTTTTACACTATACATCAATGGTTTCTTTTATGCGATTTCTATCCTAGCAGGAAATTTTCTGTTGGTTGAAATCAACAAGCAACTCTCAAGGAAGGTCTCCATACGGGCATTTCCAGAAAAATCTGAAAAAAAAAAATTACAGAATGCTCTTCTCATATGGACATATTTGTATATAAAAGAAATTTCGGCAAACTCGATAGAGCATCCGTAAAAAAAAAAATAAAATTTTCGTTTATTTGGCGAAAATGAAAAACACCCGGATGATAATGTTAAGTTTTTGGGGGCGTTCTTTTCAAATATCTTGCTCAAATTTTAATATTTTTACATGATTTTTTTTGTTACATACGATAGCTGAGGACGATCTACAACCGGGCTAGCTTTTATTTTTTCGATTTTGGTTTCGGATTAAAAAAAATTAAATAAAATAAAAAGTACTTTAAATTCCGAAACCGGTTAAAACCGGTTCTCAAGTTGAAACTATCATAATATAAAAAATATATAACCAAAATCGAAAAAGTAAAAACTAGCCCGGTTGTCGATCGTCTTCAGCTATCCTATGAAAAAAAAAATCATGTAAAAATATTAAAATTTGAGCGAGATATTTGAAAATAATCCCTCCCCCCTATAAACTTAACATTATCATCCTGTTTTTTTTTTTTTTTGCAATCAGTAGTGTGAATTCTTAAACTCTTTGCAACGGAAGTCATTTGCTTCATTTTTAATCTTTTATCACCGATTGTTACAAACAAAAATTTCTTTAGAATTGAACCGCGGAAATGCTCTGATCAAATAAGGTAAACTTTACAATAAAGAATAACTGGTGGGAATAATGAAGGATTCTGAATGACAATTAACAAGCAATTTTCAGATGCAATAAAATCGTTTACTTTTGGCGAGGAAAAGTCCTGTCCGCCAAATCGCGTGTCGCTTTCATATTTCGCGCCAAATTCTCGAAAATATTTTATTTTTTTACAGACTTTCTACTGGGACTCTGCTGCTAAATTTACCTGATCCTTCATTACATGCGTAAGTAGTACAAATAAAAAATTTTCAACATATTCTGAGTATGCCCAGTATGGAGACCTTTGTCAGGCACTTAAGGGGACTCTTAACTCGAAAACAAGCCTATGAGTAAGCTGTTTTCGAATTTTTCATTTAGTTTTGAATATTTTAAAGCTTTTTCTTTTTCTTTTTTTCATAATATAGCTGAGATCGATCTCTAATAGAGTTTTTTTTTTATTATTATTTCGATTGCATATTTTTAAACAAAGGTATTTTCACTTCCAGTTTCAGTTTCAAAAGTGAAAATATTTTTATAAAAAAAATCTGCAACCGAAAATAATAAATGGAGAAATCATGCTCAGTTATCTTGAAAAAAAAAAAAAAAAAAAACGAGTTTTTATGCGAATGAAGAGGTTTTTTTTATGATTTAGTACATAAAGTAGATTTAGTAGGTAAAGAATATACAGTACTATCTAAACAAATAAGTTAATATAACAAGTTTTGCTTCCTTGTATTCTTTTATATTACGTTTCATTGTCCCTAAACCTTATCGTATGATGCTATTTAACTCTACTTAATACTCTATTTCTAAATTGCCTTTTAAAACCGTGAAAAGACTTAGAATATTAAAGGATGAAGTTTAAAGAACTGGTGAAGTCCGTGCTAGACCTTTTAAAAGTTCTTCAAAGGAAGAATTCAATATTATCTGATAAAGGTCTTCGGGATAAAAAAAGAAAACGCTTATTATGCGAAAATGCTTCTATAAAAGAAGTCTTTATCGCGTTAAGATAAAATTCGTGACTTTTTCCGAAAATAAGATCATAGAAAAAATATATCTTTAAGAATTTCTATGTGAAGTTCAAGAAGATCTCAAACCTACATGTATAATCCCCTCCCCCATAATAGCTGATGAAGAATTTAGAGCAAAGCAATGATCAATATTTAAAAATATCAATATTCAAGGACTCTAAATCAGCCACAATCAACCTTTTTTCCTCGCGGACCGCAAACAGGTGATTCCGATTTTAGGCGGGCCGCAGTACAATTATAAAAAAGATTTTTAAAAAAGGTAATTAAAATAATGTATGTAGTTTAATAATGGGATATAAGAGATTAATATTTTCAATAGAGTTAAACATTTGTCACGGGAAAAAAATATCACTAAAAAAGGAGGTGGGCTAATAAGGGCCATTTTTCGCTCATCAGCACCTAGATGTGACACACATTTTTTTCATTAAAATACCTCATAACAAATAAAAAAATAATAATATATTGGATGGAAGTTTAATAATTGATGGGAAAATAAAATATACATTTAAATAAATATGATGTACACTAATGAACATAAACACTATTGTCATTAGTTTTAATCCAAAAAATCAATAGTAAATACAACACTAAATGCAAAATTATGATGAATGGAGCTTATTAAGACTTTTATTTCAATACATTAAACATCGGAAATAATCAATAACAGAAAATATAATCATACCGTTTCAGACACTTTTGGCAATATGTTTCAGATTATTTTCCTCTTTGGTTGCTTCACCAGATGGACCATCCAGCGGCCACGTTTTATAGTATATGAGCATATTCAATGCTTGTTTCTTTAATTTTGGTTGGTATTGGTTGGCACAAATAAGCCAGAAACCGTAATACGGAAGCAACATGCGTCTAGTAATCTAAGACACTTTTGCCTACTTTACATTGACACTGCCACTGTGTGATGTTGCTTCGCTGTTTCTTTTATCCAGGTATTATAAATATAGTTTTAACACTTTTGTATCGAGCAATAAAAAAAACTGTTGCTACTTATTTAGAAATCTTGGCGTGCCATGTTCGAAATCCATTTTTTGCAGAAGTTCCAAACAATCTCGTAAAAAGTAATCAATTCTCCCAACATCATTTAGTTTCAACAACCCTCTGATATTAGGTGAATCTTTTTTTTTTTTTTTTTTTTTTAATGCATATGTAAGTATATTAGCGTAGTTGTTTTTTGAATTCACGTAGTAAGGGCCGAAGATACCCAAAATATAATTTGAAGTATTGGCGAATACCATACGCTTAATGAAAGGTCTTCCATTGTATAACCAGAATAAATTTATCTGAAAGGATTAGTTCGCACTCTTCTGGATATAAATATATATGCACCGGAAAATAATCATCACCGTATCATTGTCGTCATCTATGTAATGAATAATTTTCCTTCTAAAGGCCTCGTATATTTTTACTTAGAACCACTACTTAGAACCACTCTGTAGATCGCATTTTTTTAAGCATCAAAGTATCGATATAACTTTTTTGTTAGAACAGATACGAAAAACTTTCCGCCAGGTTTTACAGCAATATTTCTATACAATGCATATTGCTATATATTGCACACTACATATTCCAATACACTGACATCCAAGCATTATTTATTAGTAATTTCTTTAATAAATATTTACAAAAATAGTGTCAAAACATCGTCAGAACAGCGTCAGTCACATTGACCTCTCAACAACGTAAATGTATTTTTTAGTACGGCAAAACAAATGGGAACGCTCCGAAAACACTGCATTTGATTCTACCGCACGATACATTTTTTTCTTTAAAATGTAGAAGCGCACACTGAACCCAAATAAAATAATGCTCAAGCTTATAAAGAGTAGTATCATTGCATGTCAAAATTAATTGGGTTCATCGAGCGCTTCTTAAAAAAAAAAAAAATAATAAAAAAAAATAAATAAATAAAAAATAAGTAAAAGACACAAAAATGTAGAAAAAAGCCAAAACAATCTATGTTCGGGCTATAATTTCCATGACTTACTTTTTTATTTATCATGTAAAACTTATACTAAACAAAAATGCATATTTTTAATTATACAAAGTCACTGAACAGTTATCGGATTTCTAAACTTTTTTTAGGCTATATGATCGGCGAAAAATAGCCCTTATCAGCCTACCTCCTTTAACGCCACACTTTCCAAATAATGAACTTTGTAGTGGAATTCTAATGCAAATTTTGTAGAAATATATCACGAAGTTAGCTATATTATAGAAATATGAAGCGTATCATCATAACAATACATAATTTCAAAGAAGATTTTCTCTAATAAACCCATGTTTCGCTCAATGAAACATATATATGTATCTATTGTAGAAATATATTATTCAAAATTAATTTGGAATGATATTTGATTATTGCTAAAGATTAGTAATGTGCACAGCATTGTAGGACAAATTGGACTACAAACAAAAAGAACTTTCGACTAAGGAAACAGCTTTTAACATATTTTCAGTTTAAAAAACCCTCCTGTTATATACAATTATCTACTCTTGATATCTATGTTTCATATTTTTACTTTTTAAAATGAATCTGAAAATGTATCAGAAAATTTCAAGTTGTTTAGCATGGAAAAATATTTTTTTGAATACATCCTTAAGAGCTCAGTGCTTTGATCGACTGGCTGCTTAATAATTTCTCACGACCAACTCAGTGCATTAAGCAGGCCTTGATTAACGAATATGCACGAGAAGCAAGTGCTTCCCTTAAAAATTTTTGAAGGGGCTCGAAATTGAGAAAGCAGAAGGCCCGAAATTTTACATTGAATTAATTCCATTTCAAAATGCTAATTTCTTTTCAAATTATCAATTTTACAATACATGTTATAAAGCGTTTCACATAAATAGCTTTCATAACGAATTAATTTTTAATTCAATCCCTGATTGCAATTCTTTAGTTTGTACATGATTTTAGATGTATTTATTTTGTGTACTGAGTTTAAATAATATTGAATTTGGCTTGTATGAACAACATAAAATATTGATAAGTTATTGCCAAAATTGAGAGAAATATTTCAAAATATTGATATTTTATGTTGTGCATACATTCAGAATTCGGCCTTTTTATTTTTACGCACATACCCTGCAAAATTACATATTTTTCTCGATTGTATCCAATTTTTGTGTAAAAAACATTAGAAAAGTTGTTAAATGAAGCATATGTGAATTCAATTGAGACACTCTTTCGAATAATATTAGTAAGCATTGGTAAGTTTCCGGGTATATTGAATTTAGAAATTTTTTCTAGAACGAAAGGAGCCCTGAAATGACAACTGTGCTTCCCATAACTTCAGAAGTTAATCAGCCCTAGTACATTAAGAAAAAGAAAAAAAAATTGCAGAATGATTACGAAATAAATGTAAGACATCCGTTTCTTTCTTTTTTATTGTGTATAGTTATGTATCTCTTTATCTACAGAATCAAAACAAGAAGAATTCAGCTTCAGGCAATGAACCAACGCAAACGCCTACATGAACAGCAAAGGGTGTCACTCACCAAGCTAAAGTGAAAGAACCATAAAAAAAGGAACACCTACTAAAGTAATACCTACGTTCGATTTCAGTTATAGGTGGGCACCGGGAAAACATTAAACCTGTTCGGTTCGAAGACCGAAGACGAATACTCAATCATCTGCGAACTGAACGTGAAAGATAGTTGCATATTTAAAAGGGTTTATAAAAATATTCATCCAAGAACATGGAATGAAAATATCTTTGTGTTATTGTTGTACGGCGAAGAACAATCTATTACAAATTCATTTATGTATTCTATTTATTTCAAATAAAAATACTGTCACATCTCGTTAAGGTTTCTAGTCACTCATTTTCCGTATTCCCTTTTGTAATTCTAGGTCTATTGGCATTTGATACATTCGTATATTCAAAATATCTATTTTTAAATTTTTTTTTCCGTGTACTCCAAAGTACTCCATATTTGGCTTTGGTGTACTCTTCAGTAAGCAAAGCATGTCTATCTTTTTTTTTTTTTTTTTTTTTTTTTAGTTTTCAAAATGTTTAAAAAAACTACGCTTAATTTTATATGAAGTGCTAAAATTTTACTTCCACTTTGTCAGTTTTTAAAACATAAAATATTAAATTAAACAAAGATTTTAGAAATATTTTTAGAAAAGAAAAAAAAAGGAGATCTTTACAGAAGAGAACATTGAGTTAAAAATATTAATTTCCTGAGGAGATATTTTGAATAGCAAAGTGCATCAAACGCCCACACACTTAACATTAGAATTTGGAAAATGAGTGACCAGCAGCCTTAAGGAGCCACTACAGTGAAACTTCCTGGTCGCGAATTCCCATGTTAACCTATGGGGAAACTTTGAAGCGCGATGACTCATTACCTAATGTAATTATTAGAATAAAGTTTTCACCATCAAAAAATAGACATCAGATTAAGATGATGTGCGTTTTTAGGTGCGTTTGTAATTATGTAAATACGTAGCACCTATAGTTGTCGTTCAGTCCGTCCGATATAAAATATATAATTATTACATAATTTTGTTGAGTCATTTCAAATTTTATGAAAATTGGATGCATAGATCAATTACAGGGACAATCAAAAGTATTCCGGACATTACATTACGGTCAATGGGGAAAAATGTTTCAATTGCATTTTAATTGTGTTACACTCACTCGAATATAATAGAATACATGAACCTATGAAATATATATATATTAAAATGTACATTCTGTGCAATCTGCGATGCAAGGAATATTTATTATCAATTTACAGGGCCACACAAAAGTATTCCACTACATAATGCTATACGAGAAAAAATTGTTTGAGGCGTGTTTTAATTATATTAAATTATTTCACATTTTATGAATATGATATACGTTGTTGAGGTGTAATAAAAGTTACTTTCTGTATATTTAAAGGAGCACACAAAAGATTTCGACCACTATACTATATCCGAAGTAGGGGAGACCGGGGCACGTTGGCCGTGGGGATAGATTGGCCAAATTGCCTTAATTTTCAAACCAGTCACCAGATATCGCCACAAGTCTAGAAATATGTTAGAAAATCTGTTTCCCTACCCTTCCATGAGTTTCAGTTCTCTTAACAAAAGTAAACTAAGAACAACGTTGATTTTTCTTTTTCGTCGATCTCGAAGCAAATTTTCGTTAGTGTGCAGAAAGTGTTAATGCTCTCAAGAGATACTTCACAAAAACAAAAGTGAGTAATATTTTGAAAGTTCAATTTATAACGATTCTTTTGATGTAACAATAAATATTGCATGTTGTTAAGATATGTGTAGAATAGCAAAAGTATTTCAAACATGGTGAGGGGGCAAGTTGGCCCACTTACGCTGGGGCACGTCAGCCCGGTCATTCCCGGTCCATTGTAGCCATAAGCTACAGCCACTGGTCCGCACAGTTTACGGCCCATTCAAAAAATATGTTAATTCAGCCTGTGATGGTTGGGTGACAAATAATAGACGTCCTATGACCAACTACGATATTTCGGAAATTGTGAAAACTGCCCTTCCCAATGCAATAAATCCAGTTAATATAACATCAGGTTTTCAGATAACTGGAATATGCCCTTTCAATAGGAATGTTTTTACTGACTCTGATTTCATGTCTCCGTATGTCAGTGATAGACCAGAGCCTCCAAGCACGCACGACAAAGCAATTGGTGAAGCTTCTATGAAACCCCGGTAATTATGAGTAGGCCTATTTCTATAGATGTGCCTACCGCATCTTCTCCTGTTCCATGCAAGACAACTCCCAAACCTGAGTACATTAGAACACACATACGAAAACGCAGAGCCAAGGAAGACAAATACATTGCTCAAAACAATTAAAGGATATTGCAGTTTTAGGTGGATTTTGTATCTGGGAAACTTTTTAGCTGATTGATACATGGTCGAAAGACATAGTAGGTTATATGAGAATAAATTACACATGTTTGGCAGAAAAAAATGCATTTTATTGCGCATTTGTGTACAAAAGGAAAAAAAAACACAATTTGTGCATATGAGAAAAAAAGAATAAGAAAAGGTGTTTTCTTCAAAGAAAATCATTTTCAGTAGGGGGTATGGTTTCCACGGGCGGCCAGCAACGTTGAACACCTTTGAGGCATGGACTCAATGAGGCTGTTAATGACGAGTTGGGGTATTCTGCCCCACTCTTCCAGAAGAGATCTTTCCAGTTCTTGGAGAGTTTGTGGGGGTTGTTGGCGGCCAGAAACTCGTCTTCCTAGAGCGTCCCAAACGTGCTAGATTGGATTCATGGCTGGAGAACACGCTGGCCATTCCATTCGAACGATTCCTTCCTCGAAAAGGAAATCCTCCACCAGGTTTGCACGATGTGGCCTGCAGTTATCGTCCATTAAAATGAAGTTATCTCCGATTGCTGCAGCGTAAGGGACTACAATAGGTCTGGGTATCTCATCCCTATATCGACGACCAGTCAGAGATCCATCTACAATGATGTAGAGGTCAGTGCGCCCGTCAATGGAGATGCCACCATACACCAACACTCCTCCACCGCCAAATCTGACACTTTCGAGCACGAACGCAGGATAATTCCTACTGCCACGGTCCCTCCAGATGAAAATACACCTATTATCCGGATGCACAGAAAAACGGGACTCGTCAGAAAACAGAATATTGTTCCATTCATTTCTCCTCCAGTTGACATGCTCGGTTGTCCACTCCCTGCTGTCGCGACGATGCCTTGATGTTAATCTAACACATACCATCGGTCGACGAGCATACAGACCTACAGCATGGAGCAGGTTTCGGACAGTCTGAGTTGAAATCGTGGTTCCTGTAGCCGAGCGAAGGTGTTGTTGGAGAAGAGTAGCGTTCATGTTTCGGTGTCTCCGAGCTGTTAACGCTAAATACCGATCTTCATTGGGCGTTGTTGCCCGTCTACGACCTTGCCCTGGTCTTCGGCCGGCACATCCACTCTCCAAAAAACGGTTCCAGATCCTGAAAATGACACTTTGTGACACTCCAATGGCTTGCGCTACTTAGGCTTGAGTTTAGCCCCCTTCTAACCTACCAACAATTCTCCAAGCTTTTGAATCTGTCAAATGACTTCGGTGAGACATCGTACTCATCGAAACAAAGCAATCACTGAATGACGATCATCCTTGTCTTCATTCTCTTTTATCCAGTTGAAAGTCAAATTTCATTCGCTGCCGATGAAGCAACGTTTTTGACGTCGAACTCAAAATTTGCATACTCCACAGTTTGAAAACCAGAAAAATTTGCATTTGTGATTCTCTTCTTCTATTTTCGGCAAAAAAAATTTCGTTTATATCTTTATTTTATATAAAACTTCAAATATCCTTTAATTGCTTTGAGCAGTGTACTTCGAATAGAATGAAGAGATACTTCTGCAGTCCTAACAGACACCCCTGTGAAATTTGTTCTTGAACAACAACAAAAAGCAACAGTAGAAAGAAATAATGCCAAAATTAAAAATGATATTAAAACTAGTTGGATGTGTCAATCCCAAAACTTTCTTCTATCTCATAAGTATATTTTAATATTTTTTAAAAAAACGTGGTGTCCCCAAAGTTACCCACTATCGAATTTCCTCGAACATTTGACCTAGCCTAATGAGATTCTGGTACCCGAAAAGCCTAAAACGCAAAATTTAATTAATATTCTGAGAAAATGAGCTTAATAGTGCCTCATGTTGGGTAATTTATACTAAAACCTAATAAGCATCTATTTATGTCAAGACCTAACAGAATCTGAAATTTGATGGAATTTTGTTCATTAGTTCTTGAGATATAGTTATAACAAAAAATTTGCAAAACGCAGCACAGCAACACCATATCTTAGACAATTTATGTCAAAACGTAAAAAAGCGTCTAATTATGTTATGGTGTAAAAGAATTTGAAGTTTGATGAAATTCTGTGCATTAGTTCTTGAAATATAGATAGTTAAAAAAAATGTAAAATGTAGCACAGCAGCACCATCAGTTGAAAGATTTATAACAAAACGTAATCATCGTGTAATTATGTTATATGTCATTTTGTAACAAAATCTGAAGTTTGATGAAATTTTGTGCGTTGGTTGTTGAGATATAGCTACCGGAAAAATCGTGCAAAATGCAGCATAGCTGCACCACCTGTTGCAAGGTTAATGCCAAAATGTATTCAGCGTCTAATTATGTTATATATTCTAGTGTAACAGAATCTAAAATTTGATGAAGTTCTCTGCATTGGTTCTTGAGATATAGTTATCGCAAAAATCGTGCAAAATGTAGCATAGCAGCGCCACCTATAGGGCAGTTCACACCAAAACCTTATCAGCGGTTATGTATCTCAAGGTATCGCGGAATCTGAAGTTTCGTGAAATTCTGTGCATTAGTTCTTGAGATATAGCTATCATGAAAATCATGGAAATCGTGGCATAGCAGCGCCACCTGCTGGCCAATTTACACCAAAACTTAATCAGCGTCTATGCATATCAAGGGGTCACAGAATCTAAAGTTTGGTGAAATTCTGTGCATTAGTTCTTAAGATATAGCAATCTTGAAAATCATGAAAAACGTAGTATAGCAGCGCCACCTGCGGGCCAATTTTCACCAAAAACCAATAGGCACTAATTCATATCAAGGTCTAACTGAATATAAAATTTTATTAAATTTTGAGCATTAGTTCTTGAGATAGAGCGCCCACAAATTTTTTGTCACATACAGACAGACTCACAGACTGACATACTCACAGACAGACATTTTCTAAAAATAGTCAAAACGTGTTCAGAACCTTCTAAAACGTATAAATCCGTCGAAAACCGGAAGTCGAAAATTTTCATGAATCCAATACTTTTTTCTTGTAAAGATAGAAGAAAGTAAAAAGAAAAAAGACCAAAAAAATGCAAAGGAAAGCAATCTGTGAAAAAGATTTAGTTTCCTTTTGATCCCTCACAACCTGGATGTAGTGGTTTGAACCGTCAAAAGAGGAAGAAGAAATTTATTAAAGAAAGTGACGATGAGGAAGACGAAGACAATATCTGCTTACGTTGTCTGAAGGAGTTTAATCAAAGTATGCCTGGAGAAGAATGGATCCACTGCGTGAGTTTCAAACGTTGGGCTCAAGTGAAATGTGTCCGAAAAGAGGTTAATGGATTATATTTTGAATGCATTCACTGCAATGATCCCTCTGATTTGTAAGCTTAATTTGCAAATATTTTTTTATATACATTCATTAAAGTTCCTATTTACTATTATGAATTTTATTTAACTTCTAAATAAACATAAAAAAGCATTGCAGGCCAACGTGCCTCACTCAATGGGCCAATTTACTCCGTTCATGGGATAGGTTGGGCCACATCACATCACATCATAACTAAATACATAAAGTTCTTAAAATTTCATA
This sequence comes from Maratus speculifer, assembly GCA_964019185.1. Classification (NCBI taxonomy): domain Eukaryota; kingdom Metazoa; phylum Arthropoda; class Arachnida; order Araneae; family Salticidae; genus Maratus; species Maratus speculifer. The sequence continues at coordinate 311,726,876 of OZ025297.1, read as the reverse complement.
TTAATTAAAAGTAAGCGTTTTTCTCACTAGTTTAATGTACTAGGCATTGTAAAAAAATACTACATCTGAAAATAAACAAAATTTAGGTACTGAAAAAAATAACAAAAAAACTGGGCCAACGTGCCCCAGTCTCCCCTACTGTCTACTATAACAGCAAGATCTGAATATTTTTAAAACTTCGTTATCGTACGAACGCACCTCATTTGCTACGCTTCACGTGCACTTGTTAAAAATTGTCTACGCAAATTTTAAGTATTTTTAAGAAGATGATTAAATTTAATAAAAAGGGAATTTCATAGTTTATAGGAATTTTTAACATACTCAAAGTTTACGCCGGCAATTTTTAGAAACGCACATCATCGACATCTGATATCTACTTTCTGATGGTGAAAACGGTATTTTAATTATTATATTAGGTAATAAGTGATCAAACTTCAAAGTTTTTTCTTGGATTAACATAGGATTTCTTGATCGGGGAATTTCAGTGCAAAGGGGAATCTTTGTATTTTTTTTTTTTTCTATTAAAAATAACTCGTGTTATCTAAACTTAAATGCATTATGGACAATCAGAAACAGCTCGTACTAAAAGTAATTTGCATTAGCGAATTTTGACTGCAAAACGTCACCAACATTTGCATTAAATTGATAGATTTATAAAATTTAAATTAAATCTGAATTATTTAAATTCTTCGTGAGTTACTTTTGTCCACTTAATGAAAAAAATGTTGTTAAATATAGTTTATGAATTAATAGTTTTTGTATAGTGTATGTAATTAAAGTTATGTATGCATGTTTTAGTTGAGAGAAATGTGAGTATATGCGATAAATAAAAATCGTGGCACTTAATCCTAATTAGTTTCTATGTAATGTAATATTCAGCACTCTAAAACAAATGATTACATTTTTATTTTCATTATGTGTACACAAATACAGGTGAAAAACATATTTTAAAACAAATCTTACAACATTATTGATTTCACAAGCAAAAGAAAATAAATTAAAAACATCGTCACTTGTGCTTTTTGTCTTCTTTGCAAGTGTTTACGCCGACATTTTCATCGTAAGAGTATCATTCCAACGCCATTATAATTTTTCAATGCACTGATGAGCTAGCGCATGAAAAAAAATGAGTGTTTCCATACGAAAATTTCAAAATGTTTTCACTGTAACCCTGATAGTCAGAGTTCTATTGTTTTAAAATAATCAAGATCTCGATCGCATTACCTTTATTAAAGAAAATCTAAAATTTCTTTTTGATTAGGCCGTTAGGGTTCATATATCGGGAAAGTTATGACCACGCTGTATACAACATAAAAATATACAACATATATATTTTAAAAATATTAAATATTTAATACTTTTAACAGCTCTGTAGCCTAATTAAAACTTGACAATAACGAAGTTTTTTTGTTTCATAATTCTATTTTATTTTTCAGAGTAATTAAACTACGAACAATTAATTTGAAACAATAATAAAGTGAATTGCCAAAATAATCCCGTTTATGCTCCAAAATATTCATGTTATTGAGATAATAACATAGATAGGTTTAAAACAAACACAAATAATAAAATTCAGTCAAATTAATTTAAAGTATCTCAGCGGTCTTTTAGTTAAAACTACCTTCGTTTAAATCTCCATTTGGTATGATATTTTCAACAGATTAATTTTATGATAATAGTCACTGGCGATAGAAAAGCTATAGAAGATAATCTTCTTCTTTATCCATACAATAATTAAAGAACACAGGAATAATTTCGATAGAAATAAATTGCTATTAATTTAAAGGATCACAAAACTATTAAAATCTCCATCGTCAGTATAAAAATAATATGGTTTCGAGTTTTCAGAGTTTTTTAAATGCTTATTGAAATTGCACAAAACTTTGTTATAGTGGTACCTCTAGAAAAAAGGGTCGCTGGGCGGAAATTTTACTAAAAGGGCACACTATTCTAAAAAAAGGGTACATTTTTTTCCAAAAAGAAAACACTATTCTAAAAAAGGGTACATTTTATCAAAAAGGGAACAACCTTGTTCGCCAAAGTTATTTTGAATTGGTGTGTTTAGAGTTTCATAGAATTTGCGATATTTTCTCGGGATCAATTGAATTGCACGGGACGCATAGGAAGTGTTAGAAAGGGACTCTGGGTGCATAGGAAATGTTAAATAAGAGACGTCGGGCGCATCGGAAATGTTAAAATAGGCCGCCGGGCGTATCAGAAGTGTTCAAAAAGGCCCACCAGGTGCAAGACAAAAAAAAAAAAATAAATAATAATTGGGCCGTTAGGCGCTGCGCTGCGCACTGCTAAAACGGTTTAGAGTCAACTGTAAATTTAAGCTACATTTAAGGCTTTATAAAATGCAAAATCAAACTTTTATAATATAATAATAAATGTAGATAATTTAAAAATGTAAAATGTTTTCCCATGATCTGTTACAATGTGCATGATAACTTAACTTTGAATCAGTATATAAACATAAAACTTATAGTAAAATGAACTTTATACACTACTTTGTAGAGTGAACTAATAATATACAAATCCCTTGACAAAAACTATATTTTAAAAATTCAATGGAATCTGAAAAACGAAAAAAAGGGAGAAAAACTAATTAATTAATTAAAAAAATAATGAAAATATTTACTTATTTCAATAACATTAATTCATTCTATAAAATGTAGTTTAGAGCTCATTTTCACTTAAGCTTTATCTAGTCTAACTTCAGTCATTGTGCGGATTGTGACATACTTATCATGTGAAAAAAATTTGCAATATTAACTGAGCTGTATTCTTTATTTTATAGTTTTGTTCTTTAAAACTCTCGGGACATAGTCTTGCAAAAGGACAAATTTGTAATGTTATTCTCCCTGTATTTTGAATTTAAATAATGAAAGAAAAAAAATACGATTCTTTCAACATTATAGAAAAATATTGGGTTGCGAATATGAGTCGGAACCTTGAAAGTATTAATCATTGTTCAATGCTTTAAAAATTCATTAAGTCATTAGATTTATATTATTTTAAATATTGCTCACATTACAATGAAACCTGGAACTTAGTGAACGTATTAACACGGGTTTGTCAGTGATAGGGTTAATTACTATAGATACAGGACGTAAATAAATTACTTTCGGGATTCTCTTTCCACATAACTTTTAAGAATATGACGAAAAACATCACTATTACATATTCATAAAGTATAACTCCAAAAGTTTTCTTAATAATACAGACAAAGTTTCATATGAATGAAGTCGTAACTCAAAACGGTATTAATTATTAATTGATATTAAACAATAATTAAAATCAATTAACAATTAGTAAAATCAATTAATTTAAAAATCAAATTAAAATCAAATAATTAATAGTAAAATTTTATCAAACTTATCGAAAACTTATTGATAAATAATGAACATAAATCTCGACAGGTTCCACCGTACATTTTTGAAATATATACATATATATATATATATAGAGAGAGAGAGAGAGCATCTACGTCTGTAGATTAATTTTCCTTTATGTGAAATCGGATAGCAATTTGGATTCTCCTTTAAAATATCTAAAAACTTTTAGATTTTTTTTAACCATTTCGACAAATATTTAAATTCAATTAAAATTAATTAAAACCTTATTTTAATTTCATTTAATAAGGAAAAAAAAACGAAAATATCAGATAGAATTTATTAATATATATATAGCTTAAATTCATAATTAAATAATGTAAGCGGAAAACATTTTCGCAATTTGAAGATGAATTTTACAAAATGAACAAAGAATTTAGGAGGCCGTCATAAAATGTATGCGTGTCATGTGATTGACATTTGTATAAATTGATAGAGTGAATTTGCATTAAAGTATATTCATGTGATTCATTATCGTTTAGAAACTTTAGCTTCATTTTTGCTCTAAATTTTTAAAACTTAGCGAATTTATTGACTGAGTGGATGTTATGTCTGCCTTTACCTTATTTATAAAATGTTTCAAATGGTTAGTCTAGAAATTGCTGAAAATATCATATTTCTGCTCTTTACGAATATTCCTTTCTATTTACTTGGTTTTTAAATATTAAAAGCTGATATTCAGTCGGTAGCTGATTAAATTATGAACGTCTTGCTAGTGATATTGCCTCCGTTTTTTATTGCAAGGCCCTTATGTCACATTAGGCGATATAAAATATTTTGAATGAGGTTACATGAAACTTATTTCATAGTAAATTAAATTCGATGCTGTAAATTTCTTGTAAAATAAATGTTTTATTTATTATTTTTTTCACAATTACTGTTATGTAAGTTCAATAAGCATTTAAATGATCAATTGTTAAAATTCAAATACAAACAAAATTTCTGACTTACCACAACATGATTTAGAACGAACATTAAAAGATGTCCAAAGGACTTACCTGAAAAACAATGAAAATGAAAATTAAAATAGTAATAAAAGGAATAAAAAGACAGAGAAATATAATAACCAAACAATAGATTATATACACTTAACAACACCAAAATATACATGCAAACATGAACTGAAAATCTTTATGTTGCTAATAAACGAAAGATACGTTTATAACCTTAAACGATAAGCGATTTACTGGATGCGAGAAGTCTATTACTACTTCTACGATTGTAATGTGTATCTTAATTCCTATAGAGAATTTCTTAAAAAATGTCATTTTTTTTTCGCCAACTGTCATCAAATTTGTCGATATTCTTCCATTTGGTGCCTAGCACGTGTTTCTACTTTGGTAATCTTTAAAGTCGGTTTTCCCACAGAAATTTTGCAAATTTATCGCCAAATGCCACCAAATTGATGAAATGTTTTCAGCTTGGTAACTTTGTTAATTGCCAATTGTTCAACAATTTTATAACGGTTTCGAACTTTATTCACATTAAAATGCATTCACTTGTAGTGATCCCAAAATAACGCACTAATCGAATCTTCTCGAACATGTGACCTAGCCCTGAGGTCTTCTCATACTTCAAAACGGTACCGTACAATCTTTGGTCAAAATTGTTACATACGCACACATACACACACTGAATTTACTGTAATATATTATTTAACTCCTTCAGGAAGAGCGTCTTTTATTTTCGATTTTTCAAAACATAATTTTTTGCTTAATTGACTCGGGAAATTGCTCGAATTAAATAAAGCAAAATTTATAGAAAAAATTTACTGGTGAGACTAAAGAAGTATTCAGAGCACCTTATGCGGCACGTATGCCAGTCGCTCGTCCTCAAGGGGTTAAACATTTAAAATAGACGCGTATTACCTGTATTAGTACATAAAATAAACTAAAAGTGGGCATTATGTCATACGTTGAATATTCAATGTAGTAAAAGCACAAAGCTTATTTTGTATTTAAAAGTTCTAATCAAAGGACAAAACTTTGAAGATTGTATTAGAAGGTCATACTATGAGATTAAGAAAATTTAAAATTACATTTTATAATTTCAACAAAAGTAAACATTAAATAAAATAAAACTAAAAATTAGAAATCCAGCTAAAATCAATAAAGATAGCGTAATTACTTTTTAAAATAAACACTATAGCAGTTACAATACTTTTTCTTTCTTTCTTTCTTTTATTTTATTTATTTATTCGTAAAATATTTTGTAAAGAACTAGTTTTATTCATTTATTGGAATTCAATTCGAATTCCGCAAATATAACGCACTTAAAGCATAGTTGAAGTAATAATAACCAATATACAGTAACGTATTCAAATTCTTTTACACAGGCATTATAAAAACTAATATTTCAATTACGATTGTTAAAGGAATTTCTAAAAACAAAATTTAAAATATTTTTCATTAATTCATTCTGAGTTTTATTCACTTGAAATATCGAAAAATATTTAACAAATTACTCTTAAATATTACACTATAGAAATATCGTTTAGATGCAGGAATGAATAGCTAATTTTTTGTATAACATAGTAGAAATATTTTTTTTTTCCTTTTTATGTAATTTATCATCCAAATGCATACACAGCAAAATTATTTACCTAATCGTAAATTCACTGAATTGCATAAAAAAAAAAAAAAAAAATAAATAAAATTAAAATTAAAAATAATAATAAGTAAAAATTGTAATTCAACAAATTACAAAAGCCATTTGGAAAATGAAATTGTAATCAGTTTGCCACATTAGATCCAGATTCAGATGACGAAAGTTTACCATATTTAAGTTTACTGAATTCAGATTCGTGTTTATCCAATGCAAATGGCTAGTTAAAGGAAATAATATTAAGTTCGACGAGGCTGTAGTTGTTCGCCAGCTTCAGAGCCCCAAGACAATCGTTCCCACTTTTCAGTGTCTTTGATTTAATTTTCCTTTTAATTTTGCCCGGTTTCAATTTTTGATTTTTTTTCACTCATTTCCTCTGAAGACTTCGGGATGTGGGTCGAGATCTTTGAAGCTGGCTTCCACTAGAGGCTAAAAAGTCACAATAAGAAAAAAATAGCTAAAGGATCACCGACGTTAAAAGAATAGAAGCTAAAAAATCTCGTATAATAAAAAAAAAGGTAAAATAATAATAAAAAATAAATAAAATGCGGATACCACAAGGTTCAGTCTTGATTGAAAACCACTACCATTTTTCAAATGGTTAAAAAATAAATAAACTACATTATTATTTTACAAGAATAAAGAGTGGCAGATTGTCACAACTGGCAGATTGGATTTCTTTTTTTTTTTCTTTTAGATCTTTTTTTCTTTTCCTTTTTCTTCTTCTTTTCAAAAATGTAAGTTTACATTTATAAGATACACAGAAAGATTAAAATCAGTTAAATTGATGAGAGTTTTTAGTGCAGTATATATCCAACGTAAAAGGCTATTATTAAAATAAATATTCTTTTACTTTATTCTTTATTTTATTTTATATTTTAAAGTAAAACTTTACAGAAGAAAAATAATTCGAAATGAAAACAAATTGCTTTTATTTTGTGGTGTTATAGCACAAATTGTCAGAGAAATTTTCTCCTAACTATATCAAGAGTTCATTAAAAAGAAAAAAAAAGTTAGCAAATGACTTATAAGTGCACATTTATTTTTCTTTTACTTGAGATATTAAAGAAGGTTAAGTAAAAAAAGAATTACTGTATTTACATGTGAAAAAGAATTAACGTTTTTTATTCCATTCCATATTTTATTCCGTTCGATACAGAAATTTACTATTTGATTTATATTTTACGACATTGTTTTAAAAAGTTATTATTAAAAGTTAAGGAAAATATGCGGAAAATAAATAAATATGATGAGGATTTCTTTAAATATGTTTCATTTATTTGAAATATTGAAGAAGATTTATCAAAGTACTTTTAAATCTTTAATAATAGAAATATTATTTTCTTGCAAGAAAGAATTACCATTTTCGAAGACGTTTTACTAGAATAAACGAGGAAAAAATGATTACAATTTTCCTTTTTGTTGTATTTTTTCTTCTTCGAAAAGCATACCCTGCAAAATTATTTATCTTATCGTAATATCACTTTACTGATTTTTTTTAATGCAATATCATTATTATTTCACAATTGCAAATATTGATAGTCAGACACAGTATCGATTTTTCTTTCTTTCTTTTCTTTTTAATTTTACGAAAATGTTTTGGTGCAAATTTTTAATGTTAGACAGAAAGAAAATATGCATGCAATAAAAATACTTTTAGCATACATGATACATGACAGTTTTTACATGTCAACTATTACTAATACATGAAAGCTTTTAGCATATACAGTAAGACCTCCTTAAAGCGACCACGTACCTTTCCAATAAAAATTGATCGCCATGCACAACAATAGATTTTAGTTGTTGAAAAAAGTTAACATTTAATGTCACTATTTTTTTTTCACATTAGAATAAATATGAAAATTTAAGTGTAAAAACAAAAGTTCATTTACATAAGTTAATTACTGCAGAGTTTTAAAAAGGAATACATTGACATTTACTTTGATTTTATGGTTTTATCTTTTATAACCTTTATTTCAAAGTCTTTTCAAAATTCAATAAATAAACGATTTTTTTTTTTTTTTTTTTTTTTTTTTTTTTTTTTGGCGGGAACAAATAATGACGATTCCATTTCCTTATCATTTCTTTGAGAGCTTCTTGACAGAATGCAGAAGGGGGAACTCATTGCCTAAAAAGGGCATAAAGGGGTTTAAATACTTAAAAGTTACCATAATAATAATAATAATAAGTTTGATGAATAGTGTGCTCTCCGGAATTATTTTCTAATAAAGCCTTCTTCAAGCGACCAGCAAAAACCGGAATTTGTATCATTTTCTTAAAAGAAATAGATCACTTATGGAGAGAGTTCCACTGGTATGGCCTCTGGCAGGGCCGTAGCTAAGAGAGCGGTGGGAACAACTGACCCTCCCCCCCCCCCCTCCCAAAGAAAAAGAACATTTTGAGCCTCCCCTGGAAAAGATTCAAGGTCACTAAATGAATTTATGTTCCGAAAATTCAAATGAAATTCTGTTCAAAAATTACAATTAGTTTTGAGACCCTTTAATAGTTTTGCAGAAATACTAAATTGTAACTAAAATTGGTGTTTCAACACTCTTTCGTCCTATTTATACGTATGAAACTAAGATGATATTTAATATTGGACTGTAATGATAATACATTTAAAAATTAAAATTCACAAATGAAATGAAATGTATGAAATATTTCTTGTGCATGAAATATTGAAGAATGATTTTTCAAAATAATCTTAAATGCTACGCAATAGAAATATCATATTTACATTCAAGAAAGAGTAGAAGAAATTTCTGTAAAAATAAATAAATAAATAAAATAAAATAAAAATATAAATGTGATATTGTATGTAAAATTATAAAAAGATATGAAATTAATGCTTTTCAAAACAGTTTTCTAGAAAAAAACAGGCATAAATAAATATTTTTTTTCTACATGCGTCTCCCCCGGTAAGAAAAGGCCTACAGTACAAAATCATTTATCTCATCTTAAATCACCTCAAGGCATCTTTCTCGTTATTTTCCGCAATTATTATTTCAGAAACAAGTATTGCTAGTCAGTGTAATTGTTTCTTTTACTATTTTCTTTCTCTTTTATCCCCCCCCCCTCAATAAAAAAAAAAACAAAAAAACATTCATGCTGCACTTTTATTGTTATTTTTTCCCTCTTCCTTCTTTCTATTTTCTTTTACAATTTAGGAATATCTTTTAGAAAAGAAATAATTTGAAATAATTCTTAATGTTTTCATAACTTGCAGTACTTTGTGGTGTAACTAGCAGAAAGAGTTAATTCATCTTTTATTGTATTTTTTTCCTCTTTCTTCTTTGTGTTTTCTTTTATAATTTGGGAATATCTTAAAAAAGAATTAAATTTAAACAATTCTTTTTATTTTTTTTTTCATAATTTGTAGTATTTTGTTGTGTAACCAGCAAAAAGAGTTAATTCACCTTTTATTGTATTTTGTTTTTCTTCTTCCAAAAGCATACTGCAAAATTATTTATCTTATCGTAAATCCAGTGCCGCTGTTTTAAATTCACTACCATTATTATATCATTAAAGTATATACAGCTACTCAAACACAATATAGATTTTTCTTCCTTCCTTTCTTTTTCTTTTCTTTTTTATGCTAGGCAGAATTAAAAAAAAAGTATGTAATTCCATGGTAGCTTTTAGCATATATTTCCAATCGCTCTGAACAATGCAAATAGCTATTGACTAGAATAAATGTTTTTCTTTGTCTTCCGTTATCATTATACACCGGGAGATGGCAGTACAGAAAATCGCACCGCATCAAGTTCACGGATGGAATTGTAGGATTAGTTAAATCTTGATTCGCATATTAAAACGCAGTCAATCTGCCAAGTCATGTCAAGGTGGAAAACACATAAAACTCCAATATTAACGGTTGACTCGTAGGTTCACCATTGTGCTTTCCAGCCCCCAAAAGTATGAAAACATAGAGAATTGGAAACAGGAAAACATAATAATAAATCGATGAGGCAACTGCTAAAATCGTTTTTTTTCCCCACCAAGATATGACTTGGCAGACCAATTGCGTTTTAATATGCCAATCAAGATTTAACAAATCCTAAACTTTCATCCGTGAACGCGATGAGGTGATTACCTGTGCCACCGCCTTCCGGTTTATTAAAAAAGACATAATAATTTTAAATGAAGACAAATTATTTCCAAAGTTTGCAATATATTGTGGTGCTAAAAGTTTGAGTGTATGTAACTTCTAATTATTGTAGTGGTAATTCCTTTAAAAAATAAAGTTAGCAAATGGCTAACTAAAATGCATTTTTACTTCCTTGTATTTTAAATATGAAAAAAGATTTATCAAAATACTTTTAAATGTTAAGATTTGCCATTTTAAAAAACAATTTTCTAATAATAAACTAGCAGAAAAAAATAATTCTTTTGATTTTGCATTTATTTTTTTAAAGCATATGCTGCAAAACTATTTGTCTCATCGTAAATCCACTAATGGCGTTTTATAAACCACTAACATTATTATTTCATAAAAGTATATATAGTCAGACAGACACAATATCGATTTTTATTTTTATCCCGTTTATCCCTCTTCAAAATGTAATGCTGAATTTTTCATGCCAAGCAGGAATAAAAATATATATATAGACAGATCTTTTAGCTCATATTTCCAATCGTTCCTAACCATGTAAATAGCTGTCATTAAAATAAAAGGGTTTTTTCTTCGTTTTCTGTACTTTATTTTATAAGTAAGTGCATGGACTGATTACAAAAGTAAATTAATTTTAAATAAAGATAAATTATTTTGATAATTTGTAATATTTTGTGTTGTTAAAATTCTGGGTGTTTATAAAATTTTCCTGCAGCGGTAATTCATTTAGAAAATAAGATTTGGAAATGAGTTACAGAAAACGTTTATTTCGTTCTTGAAATATTGAAGATTAATTTTTCAAAATAATTTTAAATGTCACGCAATAGAAATATTATTTACACGCAAGAAAGAATTAACATTTTTTTAAAACAGTTTTTTATAACAAACTAGGGGAAAGAAATTAATTATTCTGTGTTTGTATTTATTTCTTCTTCCAAAAGAATTCGCTGCAAAATTATTTATTTCATCGTAAATCCACTTATGAAGATAAATAGTTTTGATAGCTTGTAATATTTTGTAGTGCTAAAATTCTGGATGTTTTTAAAACTCCATTTTGCTGTAGCAGTACTTCATTTAAAAAATAAGGTTAGAAAATAAGCGGGTTTGTTTTCTTTTTCTTTTCTTTTCTTTTCTTTTTTTTTTTTTTTTTTTTTTTTTCATGCTTGGAACATTGAACATTAATTTCTAAAAATAATTTTAAACGTTACGCAATAGAAATGTTATTTACATGTAGCAAAGAATTGCCGTTATTTTTTTAGAATAAATTAGACGAAAGAAATTGCAAATTTTTTATGCACATTTTTTCCTCCCCAAAAACATACACTACAAAATTATTTATCTTATCGTAAATCTACTTAAAGGCGTTTTTTAATCCACTATCATTATTATTTCTTAAAAGTATATATTACTAGTCAGACACAATATCGATTTTTCTTTCTATTTTTTTTCCCCTACAAAATGTCATGCTGAATTTATCATGCTAAGCAGAAATACAAATATATATGCAGACAGCTTTTAGCATGTATTACCAATCGCTCTGAATCATGTAAATTGCTTTTAGTAGAATAAAGTTTTTCTTTTTCCTTCGTCTGTTGTACTTTATCTTATAAGATACTGTTTGGATTGATTATAAAAGTAAAGAAAAGATAAAAAACAGATAAATTATTTTGATAGTTTGTAATATTCTGTTGTGTTAAAATTTTAGGTGTTTATAAAATTCTATTTTGCTGCAGCGGTAATTCATTTAAAAATTAAAGTTCGGAAATGTATTACTAGAAAGCGCTTATTTTCCCTGTGCATGAAATATTGAAGATTAATTTTTCAAAATAATTTTAAATCTTACACAATAGAAATATTGTTTACATGTAACAAAGAATTGCCGTTTTTCAGAATAAATTAGCAGAAAGAATTTGTAAATTTTTTATGCGCATTTTTTCTTCTCCAAAAGCAATAAATTCATTTAGATCATTTTCCATTCATTTTTCCATTATTATTATTTAAGAAAAATAAATATTGCTCGTCAGACACAACATCGATTTTGATTTATTTATTTATTTCAGAAACGCTATGCTGCATTTATAGGATACTAAAAAAGAAAAATCATTTATATGTAAATGAATGAGAGAGTTTAACACATATTTACAATGGTTATGAGCAATACAAATATTTTAGTTGTTACTTAAATATATATATATATATATATATATATATATATATATATATATTCCCCCCTTTTTTTTATTAACACTTTCAAACATAGTTGAAAAGTGTTTATGATTTTGGTTTGTCTGTCTGTTTGGGCTTTAACTCGCATAAATATAGTCCGATTGTCAGAAAAACTGATTTATGTCATTGGAGTTTATTATACGGTTTTGTATTGAAAATTAAGCGAGTTGAAATTACGGTTCATTTACAGGAACACTCGAAAATATTATGTTACACTATAGACTGTGAGGAACATACATTCGCATTATTTGCACAATTTTTAATTGTATTACACTATTTCAAACATAATTTATATGTATCATTGAAGTGTAAGATCAGACACTTATCGTGGAATCTGATGTGTAATGTGTATCTAATTTATTATTCACTTACAGGGACACACAAAAGTATTTGGCTACAATACTGCCTGTGAAGAATAATAGTTGGAAGTGCGTTTTCAGCTGTATTTCCTTGGTATGTATAAGTTAAATAGAGCTTAAATAGGACTATACAAAAAATATCAAATACATTAAGATTTATTGACGGAAACTGCTGAATGGGAATTTTCATCTCTGCTATGAACTCATTGAACCAGGTCCTGATTACCGAATAGGCACAAGAAGCAGGTGCTTCCCTTAGAAAATTTTGAAGAAACCGGAAATGAGAAAATAGGGGGGCTCAAATTTTAATTTTGTATCGAAGTAATTCCATTCCAAAATGCCAATTTCTTTTCAAACTATCAAATCGTATAACACATATTAAGAAGTATTTCATAAAAACAACTTTCATAACAATTTATTTTTTTGTGTAATAGATCAAATTCAACTACCTGATCGCAATTCTTCAGTTAGTTCATTATTTTAGAAGTATGTTTATTTTGTATACTGAATAGTACTGAATTCGGCTTGTATGAGCAGCATAAAATATTGATAATTTATTGCCAAAATTGAGAGATGTTTTTCAAAATATTGATATTTTATATTGTGCATACATTCTAAATTCATCCTTTTTTATTAGTGCTCGCGATAGGATACGTATAGCAGGTATACGATTAAACGATATACGTATATCCGTATAATACGTTTTTCTGCTATACGGATACTTTCGAATATACGTTTAAACGTATCCGGATACGTATAAGGCGTATCAACTAAACGTATATTTAAGAATACGTATATTTAATGTATACGTATATTCGCCGTATCGTATCTAATTTAAATAGCGGACTTCACCAGTCTTATGTCGCTGAATGGAGAATAATTTGGAAATCGGTAGCGTTACGACAGAAATCCGCATAGTATGCAGGCCCGTAGCTAAGGGGGCGCTATGGGCGGCTCAGCCCCCCTAGAATATTTTGAGCTCCCCCCCCCCCTGGAAAAGATTCCAAGGTCACTCAATTAATTTCTGTTCCAAAAATTCAAATGAAATTCTGTTCAAAAATCTAATTTAGTTTTGAGACCCTTTCACAGTTTTGCAGAGTTACTAAATTTTATCTAAAATAAGTGTTTCAACACTCCCTCATCTTATATGTACATATGAAGTTAACATGATGTTTCATTTTGCACCAGTTATACAATCAAAATTTTCATCATCCTATACTTTTCTTAGCATAAAATGAAGTTAGTACAACAGTTTAATTAGAAACATAATACCTACAATGTGAATAGTTATTAATTTATCTTTCTGCGTTAGAAAGAGAAAAAAAAATTATGAGCCCCCCCCCCTACATTCTCTCGAGCCCCCCCCCCCCCCCCCCTATGGTTCACTTCTAGCTACGGCCCTGATAGTATGTCTTATACATACGAGATCAAGCAATGAAAAGCGTATATTTTTTAAAACAGTTTGCAAAAAGTTCACAAAAGATCAGACTCCTGATTGGCTAATCTCGCTTCACTAACAGTGAAATATCTACTATCTGGATTCCAACCAAGATCTTGGTATTTCCCTTTATAAATATTTTAATCAACGTACATGTTCAGTGCAATTTACCGAAGTGACCCATGTTACCTATCGATTGTAGGGCAGTACGAAACCGAAATGTGGCACTAATGAAAACTATCCTGTTGAACTGTAGCTGACGTCACAATTCGCCTTGATTTTTACCCTACAATCGGTTGGTAACATTGGTCACTTCAGTAAGTGACCGGTAAGTTACTCTAAACATACTCAATGTTTAATTATGTTTCTTCTAATTTTCATTAAATAAGTCATAAAATATTCTGGGAGGACAAAATAATTAAATTATTTAAAAAAGAAACTAATAAAAATTACCAAATATGTAAATTATTTTAAAATTCCTCCGCGGTAAGACAATTTACATATGGTGAAAAATAAAACCATTGTGTCACGTGACGCAGACACTTAGTATAAGTATCTCGTAGTGTAGAAGAACGAGCATTTATAGACGCAGTTCTGCTTAGATTACAATTAGAAATGAATAGAAAAAGCTGGGTGTGGCGGTACGCTGAGAAAAAGAATGACAGAGCCTACTGCTTGCTATGTGATGATGATATTGCTGAACTCACTCTGTGCAACTGGTGGAACAAAATTCATGCCACATATAGACAAAGTCACAGACAGATATTTTGTAAAAACATATTTTTCGGACTATCTTACCCTTAAAAAGTGTAAATCAGTCGAAAGATTTCTCGAATCCATTACTTTCTTCTTGTTAAGATACAAGAAAATATAAAAAAAACTAAGTACTAAGCCACAGCTCTTCCAAAGATTAGTTTGATTCTATCCACAACTAATGTAAGACAATTTATAATAAATAACTTAGTTTTTTGGGAAAGAGACCAAAATTTAAACTGAGAAACGTATTCAGATTTTTTAGGTACCTGCATAACAAGTAGTAGTTAAGTAAACGCATCGTAGTTTTTTAAACAGAGAATCGCGATGGGGATACTCTACCGGATATTTCTCAATGTCTGTTATCCGCAGAAAAGCATTGAAACATCAAATTTCATATCTTGAATGAAAAACGTTTATACGTTTAACCACTTGGATATGAACCGTATATACGATGTACCGTATATGTTGTTTTGCGCAATACATATAACCGCCGATGCCGTATTATACGTATAGTTGATCCGTATTTCGTATAATACGTATTATACGTATACGCGTATAAACGTATAATCGAGAGCACTATTTTTTATCCAACTTACATTTGTATGCTCATGTCATGCAAAATGCTTTTTGCATATTTTTCTCTATTATATCCATATTTTGTGTAAAGGAGAACTTAAAAAAAAAGTTGCTAAATGTGAATTCAACTGAGCCACTCTTTGGAATAATGTTCGTAAGCATTGATAAGTTTCTGGATATGTTGAATTTAGAAAACTCTTCTCGAATAAAAGGGGCCCTGAAATGATACTGTGCTTCCCACAGCTTCAGAGGTTAATCAGGCCCTGCATTGAACTAATTTTTAGCTAGCTGTATGACAAATAATATAAATAGGTGAGCATAAAAATTCGTAAATTTTACCTACTATTGATAGTAATAGCAGAAACTGAGTTTTCAAATTTGTTATGCATTTTCTATTTATTTAGATATCTTTCACCTAAATAAACTATTAAGTTTTGTTACACGTATTCTGAATGTATTGGAAAGTGTTTCATAATCTATATTGGAAAAAATATTTTTAGTTCCCGTTTATTTTATTTTATTTTTTAGAAAATCAGTAGTGGTATAATTTTGAATTAAGACAAATTATTTTCATAATTTGTAGTACTTTGTACTGTTAAAGCTTTGGGTGTTTCAAAAATTTCCTTCTATTGAGGGAATAAAGCATTTGGAAATAAATTAGCAAATGACTTCCATACTATTTTAATAAAACTTTTTACTCTTTACTTAAACAACAAGTACTACTTCAGGATGGTATTTCCCAAATGAAGCATGAACACACATTTAAGGCCAATAAAATAGGGATCCGAAAAATGTTAATTTATTCCATAGAAATAAATAAATCTATATACATTCGACATATTTTTAAGGCAAATTTTTAGGTTGTTCTCTTTAGAGAAAATTTATATTGTGCAATAACTTGGTTTACTTATCTAATAACATACAATGTAAACATTGTTATCAGAATAACGACAGAAAAACTGAAACAATTTGAAGATTATTGGGGCAATCTATTGATCTTTGTACTATCTTGAAAGCGTTCATTAATCAAGTATGTAGCATCTAATGTTTGTTTACATTGGTACACAAAAGCAAAAAACATGTAAAATTTTGTCATAATAATGTTTGAAATACTAAAAGAATTCGAATTATTTGATACATTCTATTGTTCCTGTAAGTATATCTTACATAATTTTTTTTTTTTTTTTTTTTTTTTTTTTTTTTTTTAAACCAAGGACGTAGCAGTTACATTTTGGTGAATGACCATCAGTCCCTCAAAAAGTCCTATTTTATCTGTACTAAACATAAAATTCAAAATATTGACAAAGTTTTTTATGAAATTGGTGCATCTTTGCAGATAGTGTAACATGACAAGATTTCAAATTTACCTGCATTTACATATAGTGTGACGTGACAAGAACGCTAGTTTGTAATGAATTTTCAGTAAAGTTGATGCAACAAGTCTGCAACTTGCACGACAAGTTAGCTGCAAGTTTAAAGTATGGTTACTTCGGAGTTTGCATTACTTTGCAGCAGTCTTGTTATGTACTTGCGACGTGAACTTGCTGCAACTTTGCATGCTTGTAAATCAAGACTATTGCAAATTTGCTACAAAATAAAATTGTTATTTGGATGTAGTTCACTTCCAGGAATACATAAAGGTAAAAAATAACTTTACTTTAACATCTAAAGTACTCATCAAGTTCTAATCTATTTGGTACAATTTGTTTGATCTTTTAAGTATATTGGATAAGTTAGTTAATCAAGTATATAGTCATCATCATCACCAAGATTTGTCATCACGATAACGTTCGAGATATTGAAACAAATAAAATTACTTAGGACAGTCTGTTGATCTTGCAAATTTCTTTAAAAAACTTGTTAATCAAGCATGTTATTCTTGTACTTCATTTACAGTCGTACATAAAAGTTTTCAAGGGCATTCATTAGGTGATTTAGGTTATAAATTACAGACTATAGCTGATTTTTAAACTATGATTTAAATAAAAAAGTAAAACAATAGAAAAAAATTCCAGCATGTTATGATGTAATAGCCTCATATCTATTAAATTAAGTCTAATAAGGTTAAATAGGAAACTTAGAAGAAAAGGAACAAATTTGTATAATTTATAAATAAATCTGACGCATGAACCTTAAAAAATAAATAAATAAATCAACTTTTACGACTGGGCCGGAAAGACTTGTTCATAGTTAAATATCAATATACATAATGTAAAAAAAAAAAAAAAAAAAAAAAAAAAAAGTTATAAATGAATAAAATTTAAATATTTAACATAGATTTATTCTGAGTTTTATTTATGTGGAATATTGAAGAAAATTTATCAAAATACTCTTAAATGTTACTTAATAAAAATATTATTTTCATGCAAGAAAGAATTATCATTTTCTAAAAGAGCTTTTTCGGATAAAATAGCACATTGTATTAATTTTTTTATGTAACTATTTCTTCTTCAAAAGCATACATTACAAATTCATTTATTTCATCGTAAATCCACTTATGGCACTTTCTCCGCCACTGCATTGTTATTCAAAAAAGAAAAAAAAAGGTAAATATTTTTGGGCAGACGTATCGATCTTTTTTCATCATTCAGAAACGACTCGCTATATTTATTATACTAGAAGAAATGAAAGAGTATATCAAAATTCCGAGGTTAGGAAATATTATTCTTAAAAAAGCATTTAAGAATATATGCTGTAAAAAAGGTAGAGTTTCTTAGTTTAGAAAAATGTGCTGCAATTAAGAACGAAAGTATACAATAATCTCTTCCAAGTCACCAAAGATTCTGGAAAATGTTCCTTAATCTTTAAAAAAACCAAAAAAAAAAAAACTTTTTATTTTTGAAAATTAAAAAATTATTTATAAGTAAAAAAATTACTAGCTGCCCGTTATTTTCGGAAACGTTTTTGAATAGCTTTTATAGTGCAATAATCAATTTTCACAAATCGAAATATCACTTTTTTCAGATGTGATGAATTTTATTGATATTACGTTACCTCAAGCATAATGAGACTGCTATACATCAGTGAAATGAATTACTATATGCTCTTGCAAAGAAGTTTAGAGTTGGTAGCACGTGTAGTTCACTTACAGGGGTTCACAAAAGGATTCCGCGCCATTATGGTCTATGGTGAAAAACCTAGCTTCAATTATAATGAAATGACTTAATTGCATGCCATATTTTCTATAAATTCTTGATTGCATAGCATGCTTTCTATAAATTCTTGAACGCAAAAAGATACACTCGACAATGTTAATTCTATAAAGGAACTTTAAAAAAAGTACGTCGTTTGCATTTCAGAATTTTTATTTATTTATTTATTCATCATATACACTCGCATATAAGTCGACCCTCTAATTTTCGAATACAAGTTCTGAGAAAAATCAAAAACCCGCGTATAAGTCGACCCCCTAACTTTTAATTTTAATTTTATACAAAATCAAATCAAATATTTTACTTGCAGTAAAATCTTTGGTAATAATTGGTTAATTGGTAATAGTTTAGTCGAAAAGGTAGTAATTAAATAAAAATAAATCACTGAAAAATTTTTTTGAAAAATAAATTATTATTATTGATATATTTTATAGATTATTTTATTATTAACACACATTAAAAGACCAAAATTTTGCATTTGAAATTTTTGTTTTAATTTTTAATTAACTCACGTATAAGTCGATCCCCCTAAATTTACTTACTGAAAATTGTCCTCGACTTATTCCGATTCAAATTCCTCGACTTATTAACAATTATAAACGGTATATATATATATTTTTTCATTGAATAGCTGGGGTTAATCGCCAGAAAGTCCGTTTTTCTACTTTTTCGATTTTGTTTACAGATTTTTTATTGTTATCACACAAATACTTTAACTTTTAAAATCGATTTAAAAAAAAAAAAAGTGAAAAACGGCTTTTGTAGAGATCAACCTTAACAATTGTTTACAAAATACTGAAATGAAAACGAGAAATTCTAAAAAAAAAAAAAAAATCTGCAGGATTAAAATTTACGAACGGGTGTTTTTATGTGAGTGAATTGATAATTGCTGGAAGTGTGTATTTCTACTGTGCTATGCTTATTTAAAATGATGCAGATGCAGTTTTGCGTGTATTAGGATTTGAGTATAAAATCTGTATAGATCTTATACACGACTACACAAAAGATTTCGCACACTACTAGATTTGGACAGAAAACGCTGAAAATAGATTTTTACTGAACTATGCGCTTTCTTTGTGTAGCTTATTTAAATGTCCTTTCACATTGTATAAAAATATAAAATTTCGAACAATATCCTGCTAAGTGTAGGAAAGTGCTTCAAAATCCATGCGAATTGTATGATTTTTGTTGTTATTAAGATTAGTGCATTTTTCATTTCGATTCACTTAAGAAAACTAATATTAAAAGACGAAAATTACATAAATAGTCTGCTATCACTAATGACTTTACTTTTTCACTAAAAGTAATAGACATTTATTATTTTTGATAACTTCTGTTTCGCGTCCAAACTAGTTTATTTATTCATAATTATGGCAGAATAAAAGAGAATGTTCAATCATAAATTGAACAGAGGCTAATTTTAATCTAAAATTCCGTAACAAAAAAATTAATTCTTTTGTTCCACTGGATATTTCAGTATTAATGAATGGAGAGGCGAAGCTAACTTTTACATCTTCTCATCGAATTCCATAGCAAAAGGAAGTTTAAATCCCAGTTTATCAGATTCGCAGATGTGTCAAAAGATACAAAAGCCACTAAAATTTATACATTAAAAAGAAAAAGAAAATAACTACCAAAAAAAAAAAATTAAAAATGGAAGAAATACTTGTTTTAACACGCTCTTAAACTGCTTACAGAATTTAATTCCTCAGGAGTAAATCTTCTTAACAATTCTGCCTCGGAGATTCTAATTACATGCATGAATGCAAAAATAACTTGGCGATTTTACAATCTTGTTTTTTCTTCTTCTTTTGCTAAAGATTACAATACATTCCATTCCAGAAACCAGGAATTTTTAATTCTCCGGAGATATAATCAAAGTAAGAAATTTCTAAGAATAGTATTCTTTGATCTTTTGTGAATAAAAGACCAATGAAGTCATTCTAATGTAACATGATAATTTTATGGGTGAAGATAACGTAGAATAGTTAATATGTTCGACAAGATACGAATACATTTTCAGTTGAAAAGAATAAATTCTATTTGGAAATAAGATCTTTAACACAAGAATGCTTGCGCATATTTATGATATGTACGATTTATACTTTGCCACCAATATATTTTTAAAAAATTTTCATTTTATATAATCATCGACATTGATTTCAAATTCCCCGCTAAAATAAAATTTGAAAATCACCTTTCCAAAATTAGTGGTGCGAAATGTAATAGACATTCCAAACCATCATACCCAACGTGTGCAATATCTAGATAATGCATGATTTTGAAAAACGGTCTTAATAGAGATCAAATTCAGCTATTCGATGCAAATTTGTTCACAAAATACTGAAATGCAAATGAGACATCTTAAAAAATTCTTCCTTAGGATTAACATTAGAAAAAAGGGGGGTTTTCACTACGTAAAAAAATAAAATTTCTTAATAATAATATCCTGCTAGTGTTGGAAAGTGTTTCATAATCTATGCGTAATGTAAGATTTTTCTCTCTTGTTGTTATAAATATTAATTCATTTTTAATTTCGTTTCATTAAAAAAAACTGATATTAAAAGATGAAAATTACATAAATAATTTTTGTAATAATTTGCTTTTATTGGAGTTTTTTGCTTTTTTACTAAAATTAACATACATTTATTATTTTAGATAAATTCTGTTTTGCGTCCCAACTATTTTATTTATTCATAACTATGAAGGATAAAAAAAAATGTTCATTTGTAAATTGAACAAAGGCTAATTTTAATCTAAAATTTCATACGTAACAAAAAAATTAATTTTTTTTATCCACCGGATACTTCAGTATTAATGAATAAAGAGGCGAAGCTAACTTTTATATATTCTCATTGAATTCCGTAACAAAAAGAGGTTTAATTCCCAATTTAACATATTCGCAGATAAATCAAAAGATATAAAAGCCACTAAAATTTATGCATTAAAAAAAAAAAAGAGAAAATAATTACCAGAAAAGATTAAAAGTAGAAGAAACACAATGTTCTTAAACTGCTTACAAAATTTAATTCCCCAGGACTAAATCTTCTGAACAATTTCGCTCGGGGATTCTAATTACATGCATGAATGCAAAAATAGCTTGGCGATTTAACAATCTTGTTTTCTTCTTCTTTTGCTCCGGGTTACAATGGATTCCGTTCCAGAAAACCAAGAATTTTTAATTCTCCGGCGATATAATTTAAGTGAGAAATTTCTAAGAATAGCATTCTTTGTTGAGAATGTTTCTTTGATCTTTTGTGAATAAAAAATCAATGAAGTCATTCTAATGTAACATGATGATTTCATGGGGGAAGATAACGCGGAATAGTTAGTATGTTTGGCCAGATACGAATATATTTTCAGTTGAAAAGAATTCGATTCCCAAAGAAGAACTTTAACACGGGAATGCTCGAGCATATCCAGGATATGTATGATTTCTACTTTGTCACCAATATATATATATATGTATAAAAATGTCATTTTAGTCTTTTGTCGGCATTGATCGCAGATTCTGCGCTAAAATAAAATTTGAAAATGGATTTTCCAAAATTAGCGATGCGAAGTGTATCAGTCATTTAAAACCGTCATACCTTACGTGTGTAATCTTTAATTAATGCATGAATTTGAAAAACGGCTTTAGTAGAGATCAACCACAGCTATTCAATGTAAATTTATTCACAATATACTGAAATGCAAACAAAACGTCTTTTTAAAAAAAATCGTCCTTAGGATTAACATTAGCGAACAGGTGTTTTTCACTGTGTGAAAAAATAAAATTTCTTAAAAATATCTTGCTAGTGATGGAAAGTATTTCATAATCTATGCGTAATATATAATTTTTCGCTCTTTGTTATTAAGATTAGTGCATTTTTAACTTTGAACATTGAAGAAAATTGGTATTAGAAGATTAAAATTACATAAATTGTCTTTTTTTATTTGTGTTTTTTTACTTTTTCACTAAAAATAATATGCATATATTATTTTTAAAAAATTATGTTTCGTGTCCAGCTATTTTATTTATTTATAATTACGACAAGAAAAAAAAATGCTTATTCGTAAATTGAACTAAGGCTAATTTTAATCTAAAATTTAACTTTTTTGATACACTGGATATTTTTGTATTAATGAATGGAGAGGTGGAGATAACTTTTATATCTCCTCATCGAATTGCTTAACAAAACGAACTTTAATTTCCAGTTTATCAGATTTGGCAGATGAGTCAAGATACAAAAGCAACTAAAATTTATACATTAAAAAAAAAAAAAAAAAAAAAAAAACTTCCAAAAAAGATTAAAAGTAGAAAAAAGACAATGTTTTGACACGCTCTTAAACCGCTTACGGAATATAATTCCCAAGGAGTAAATCTCCTTTAAAATTCCGCCTCGGTGATTCTAATTACATGCCTGAATGCAAAAATAACTTGCCGATTTTACTGTCTTTTTTTTTTTCTTTTTTTGCTCCGGTTTACAATGGATTCTGTTCCCGAAAACCAGGAATTTTTAATTCTCCGGAGATATAATCAAAGTAAGAAATTTCTAAGAATGGTATTTTTCGTTGAAAATGTTTCTTTGATCTTTTGTGAATAAAAAACCAATGAAGTCAAAAAAGAAAGTTCGAAAATAAGAATTTAAACACGGATGTATACCCAGGATATGTACGACTTATACTTTGCCACCAATATATTAAGAAAAATGTCATTTTATGAAATCAACGACGTTGAAAGCAAGTTCTGCGCGAAAATAAAATTTGAAAATCATTTTTCCAAAATTAGTGGTGTGAAATGCAATAATCATTACAACCCGTCGTACCCTACGCGTGTAATCCCTAATAGTACATCAATTTGAAAAAACGAGCTAAATCAACACCGTCTCGAAGAGAGTCTTTATATATCGAGACGGTGTTGGCTAAGTAGAGACCTCAGCTATTCAATGCAAATTTGTTCACAAAATACTGAAATGCAAACGAGACGTTAAAAAAAATCTTCCTTAAGATTAACATTAGCTGACGGTTGTTTTTGCGTGAATGAATCGATAATTACTAGAAGTGTATGTTTCTTTTGTGGTGTGCTTATTTAAAATAATACAGTTTTGAATGTATTCGGGTGTGAGTAAAAAATCTATATTGATCTTATACACGAACGATTTCGCACACATTAGCACAATTGTACAGAAATTACTGGCAATAGATTTTTAGTGAACAATGTGCTTTCTTTGAGTTGCTTATATATGTGCATCTCCACACTACGGGGAAAAAAAATTTCCTAAAAAAATTTTTCTAATATTGTTTAATATATTATTGTTTAATATATTATTATTTAATGCAATATTGTCTAATATATTTTAACAGTATTTTGGAATGTGTTTCATAATCTATGCGTAATGTATAATTTTTCGCTTTTCTTGTTATTAAGGTTAGTGCATTTTTAATTTTGATTTATTTAAAAAAATGATATCCAAATATTAAAATCACATTAAAGGTCTGCTTTTATTGGAGTTCTTTACTTCTGAAACTAAAATTCAAATACTACATTTATTATTTTCGATAAACTCCGTTTCGGGTCCGGCTATTTCATTTAATTATAAGTATGACAGGATAAAAAAGAATGTTCATTCATAAATTGAACAAAGGTTAATTTTAATGTAAATTTTCATACGTCAATTTTTTTTTTAATCTACCGGATATTTCAGTAATAATGAATGGAAAGGCGAAGCTAATTTTTAATATCTTCTCATCGAATTCTATAACAAAACGAAGTTTAATTACCAGTTTATCAGATTCGCAGCTCAGTCAAAAGATACAAAAGCTGCTAAAATTTATGCATAAAAAAAAGGGAAAATAACTATCAGAAAAGATTAAAATTAGAAGAAAGACAATGTTTTAACACGCTCTTAAACTGCTTACAGAATTTAATTCTCCAGGAAAAACCTTTTTAACAATTTCGCCTCAGGGATTCTAATTACATGCATGAATGCAAAAATAACTTGGCGATTTTACAATCTTGTTTTCTTCTTCTTTTGCTAGGGGATACAATGGATTCCGTTCCAGAAACCAGGAATTTTTATATCTCCGGAGATATAATCAAAGTAAGAAATTTCTAAAAATAGTATTCTTTGATCTTTTGTGAATAAAAGACCAATGAAGTCATTTTAATGTAACATGATAATTTTATGGATGAAGATAACAAGGGATAGTTAATATGTTCGGCCAGATACGAAGATATTTTCAGTTAGTATACACTTTTAAAAGAATCCAATTCGAAAATAAGAATTTTAACGCAGAGATGTTAGCGCTTGTCCAGGATAAGTATGATTTACACTTTGCCACCAATATATTAAAAAATATAATGTCGACATTTATAAGATGAACTTTAAAAACGTTCAGTTTCGCTTAAAATGCGATTAAAATAATCAAAAAGAGATGTTAATAGTTAATTTTATTTAAAATATCGTAGCACTTTCAACCTTTAACCAGGCTCTTTGTCATATAATATTTTTATAACTTGAATATAAAATAATGTATGTATATATATATATGTATTTAACGAGTTATTCCATATTTTGATGTTGATTTGTAGTATTATCTAATGGTTATATATATATATGTATATAATTTATATACTAGTAATACACTGTAAAAAAAAATCTGCAAAGGTACTAAACCTTTTCTAGGAAACTGGGATTCCAAGAACTTTTCCTGTAACGGTAACAGCAAAAATTCAAGTTTCAGAATCGATTACATGAATTTTTCCTGTTACCGTACATGAAAAGTTCTTGGAATCGCAGTTTCCTAGAAAATGTTTAGTACCTTCGCAGATTTTTTTTTACAGTGTATAGAATATTTATATATTATTTTCGTTAATTAAGTTATAAAAATATTCTCTGATGAAGAGCGTGGTTAAGGCTTGAAAGTACTAAGGTATTTTAAATAAAATTAACTATTCGCATCTCTATTTGATTATTTTAATCGCATTTTAAGTAAAACTGAACATTTTAGAGATCATATTATACATTTTGTGTTTAAAACAAGGTGAAAACTCCGTTCCATCGTATGCTTTTATTTAAAAAAAAATATTTAATTTAATTGTTGACGCTGCTCGCAAATTCTGCGATAAAATAAAATTTAAAAACCACTTTCCCAAAAATAGTGGTGTGAAATGTAATAACCGTTCTAATCCGTCATACCTTAAGCACTTAATCCCGAGTTAAAGCGTAATATTTTATTTTATTCGGAAAATATAATATTTGAGTCTATTTTTAGGGTTTCTTTCATCCGTCAGAGAGTCCATACACAAATATTGCATAAGTCAGAGACTTCAAATTTTGTGTACTTACAAGGGAATACCTCGTATAATGGGATAAATCATACAGTTTTGCAAAAGTCTTTTATTCTAATTAAATTAATTTTTTCAATGTCGTCCGTTTATTGTTTTCAATTTAAATTTTAAAACCGTACCCTAATTTCAACGTTTTATTTGTAAACATTGTAGCTTTGATGTAAAGCATCTCGATAATAAACAGACGATTCTCAGTTCGAGCCCTGGTACAGGAAGTTTCCAATTTTATATTAAGATGATTTTTATTAAACAAAACTTCGTATTTTTTTGCCAATTTAAGGGTTTATTTTATTTTTTTATAACAAACATTTATAATATATTTTGGAATCCTATTTTCTTTCTATTTTTAAATCTATTCCGATATATTAGTGATTCAGCATTTTAAATATCGTTTAAACAATTTTTTTCGTATTCAAAAATTTTAAATTTTATTTATATCTCCACTAAATTTTTTTAATTTCAGATTTTCAAAAAAATTTCGAATTTTGTATTTTATTTAAATAGTTTGATTCAAGCATTTTTAATTTAATTAAAATAAGTAGCTTGTTTTATAATTTTTCTAAAATTAAAATGACTGGTGCTACTATCTATGTAAGAATTTAATAATCATAAATTAACGATTTAGATTTATTAATTAGAGGATAAGCTGTTTTGAAAGAAATATTAAACGAAACCCTCTGTGATCTCCGATCACACTTACCCACTTGTTGTTAGTTATCCACTAGAAAAATAGTGAAAAAAACAATATTTATGGTCCTGTTTAACATAAATATCACTCCATAAAGTAAAAATAAAAAATTGTTTAAAAATAATAATTTTAATTAATTACTTACTTTAAAGTGTTTACATTGCCCAATAACAACTATTCAACAGTACAATATTTTTTATGATGTTTTTAACAGTTTGCTACATTAATAAAGACTAATTTAAAAAGATAAAAAAAAAAAAAAAAAAAAAAACCGCCAGTCGGGCACATTGCAAGCATATCAATAAAAAAGGTGTTATACCCTCTGCGTGATGACAAATCGGAACAAAACAGATTTCATGGCCTTAACCTATTCACACACCACGGTTTATTTATGTACTTTTTTATTTTTAGTTATTGATTTGTATTAACAAATTGATAAAAAAGACTGATGAGCGAAAAAAAAATTTAAATTTATTTTTTGTACATTTAAATTGTACTTAAAATTTAATGATACATGGCGTATCAAAAGAACATTTTTTCAAAATTTCTTAGGATTTTTTCATTTTATTTTACTTTTTTACACTGCAAAAACATTGCAAAACACAATATATATTTACTAATTTTTTATTACCAATGAACTCTACAAATAGCACCTTAATGTTCAGTACAATTATTTTCGTTCTCATTTTTGTGCATTTCGTACATTTCTACTGCAAGCCATTTTTATGTAACGCGTAGTTCACAAAAAAAAAAAAAAAAAAAAAAAAAAAACGCTAAAAGCAACAAATTGCTGTTTTGTTTAGTTCTGTTATCTGTTAGACTCCATTCTTACCAATTTCTCCGTTTTTTAACATTATCTATATAGGTGAAAAAAAAAATTGTAAAGATGTGTAACGTACAGGCATACATCATGTCTGAAGAGGTTAAATGCATATTATCCTGCGTAAGTAATACATAATGGTTCACTAAAAGTTCAACAGAAAGCACCAAATGGTAAAAAAAGGTCATCTAAATTCCTGAGTTACTCTATGCGTTTAAGGGTTAACCTAAACGTCTTATTTATTTATTTATAATATCATTGCATTATTAGGCCTAGCCTCAATTCCAAACTTTTCTCTACTAAAATTACTAATAGACAGGAAGGCGGAGACACAGACAATCACCTCATCGAGTTCCCAGATGAAAATCTAGGACTACTTAAAATCTAGATATGCATATTAAAACGCAATGGGTCTGCCGAATCATATCTTGATGGAAATCACCTAAAAATCCGACTTTAGCGGTTGACTCATTGATTTACCATTCTGCTTTCCTGCACCAGAATGTATGAAAAACATGGAGGATCGGGAGCAGGAAAACAATGGTAAACCTATAAGCCAATCACTAAAATCGTTTTATGTTTTTCACTAAGATTTGACTTCGCAGATCGATTGCATTTGAATATGCGAATCGAGATTTAGATAACCCAAAATTTTCATCCGTGGACTCGATGAGGTGATTGTCTGTGCTTCCGCCTCCCCATCTATAAATGCTGAAATTATAAATAAAGTTATACTAATAAATGTATAGTCTCAGTCATATAGTAAAATTTTTCCATGCATTTCGCACGACAAAGTTTTTAATACAAAATGATACTCAATGAAAAGACATACCCTTTTATTACAGGACAGCATTACTAGGACGACTCTAAAGTTTCCTCGCATTGAAGTAAGAAATATTTCAAAGTAAATAAATAAAAAGCAAAATTGAGAATATGAGGAAATATTTCTAAAAATTGAGAATAGTCTCCTTAAAAGAAAATGTATAAAAGCTGTCTTAATTTTTTTGTTCTTTTTTACACATTCACATTTTTTTTTTTTTTTTTTTTTTAAGAGAGATTTTACCCGTTGTAGATTGGACATATTTTAAATATGTTTCAGTAAACAACTTCTTTGTAAAAATTTGAAGGGTTTTTTTTTTTTTTTTTTTTTTTTTTTTTTTTTTTTTTGTAGCTTTTCTATATTATAGGTGACTGTCGTAATAAAATGTCACACCCTTCATATATATAATAAATATATCTTCATTATAAATATCATTCGGTATCTAGATCAGAAGCAATTATTGCTATTCAGAAACTTAAATTTCTCAAGTATTCAAATATTTAGAAAGTGACAATTTATAGAAATAATTTCACAAAAAAGCTAATCGAAAACCATGTTTACTATTTCCTAATTGTCTCATAAATTAGAAATATACCGTAAGAAATATTCCTAAAATAAACTGCAATTAACGGCCAAATATTTACTATTATTATTATTGTTATTTAGGCACTCACATGGACAGTTTATAACTTAACAGCAATATGACATGTATCACCTTATCATAAAGAGCTATCGTTTACAGCTGCCACATTAAGAGATATATTTTTTGAAATGATTACAGGCGATTATTCTTTCGCCTTCTTGGGGATTTTTCAAATCATGATGTCTGGAAAAAATATACTGAAGGAGATGTCACAACATGCAGTCATTTCATATCTAGGGATTTGGTATCGGAAAATTGATTGGTGTTGGGGGGAAAATGTTAAACTAGAAACGAATAATAAACAATGTGTATTTGTTATAACAATGATGGAGGAGTTACGGCTGGTGTGAGTTACTAATTCAATAAATATTACTTTTATGCTTAAAGCGGCTGGTCACTCAGTAGCCGAATTCCCCTACACTGTGGAAAAAAAAAAAAAAATCTGTAAAGTTACTAAGATTTTTCTAGTAGACTTGTATTCCAAAAACTTACTATGTAACGGTAACAGCAAAAACTCTTGTAATCATCCAAGGTTACATGAATTTTTGCATGTAACGGTAACAGAAAAAATCCATGTAACCTTCCTCGGTTACATGAGTTTTTTCTGTTACTGTTACATGAAAAGTTCTTGAAATACAAGTCTACTAGAAAAATCTTAGTAACTTTACAGATTTATTTTTACAGTTTACGTAATGTAAGTCTATTGGCGTTTAGATAATTTTTTATGCTTAAAATATCACTATTTCAAAATATTCTCTAAAACTGAACCATAAAGAAATGCATAACACTTTAAAAAAACCAATTTCAAGAATTTTTATCTATATTTGGAAAATTATCCGAATTCTTTGAGCAGGCCTGTATATGAAATATAGATTTGTATCTATAAATTACATATATGTAAAAAATTATGTCAGTTACAAAATACATACCGCAGATGACCCTTCAACAATTTCCGCTAATAAAAAGAATGGTACGAGAATTCTTTTGTGCAACTCTGCATACCAGGTATAGAATTTATGCACAACGAATACCATGCAAAAAATTAGATAAATTAAAAATCGCATACAGAAATTGAAAACGCACTTCAAGCAATTATTGCTCAGAAACAATCCTGTAACATTTCTTTTGTGTACCGCTGTGAGCGATAAACGCTATGAATGCTGTATTCTATAGTAATTATCTTGCAGTAAAATTCAGTGATTTAAGTCAATTTCAATGCATTTTAAACAAAATGTCATTAACATACACTGCAAATGATTTTCGTCCATTTGTCTAATGTAATCTAATTTTTTTTTATATCTGTGTAAACGAACTAGTAATGCTACAATACACTTCCTATTCCATATATAATGTACTTAATACGGGTTAGGTTCCCTTAGAACCCCCCCCCCCCCTTTAGGGCCTATATCCCACGTGTAGATAATTGACCGACATATATACAAACAAATTATATCGAATATATTAAAGTATACATCATTAACGTACACCAATTGCATGAAAATCCAAGAATGTTTGCGCAAGTTAGAGGATGGACAGACAGACCGAATTCATAAGCAATTTTCAACTTCGTTGGAAAGTGTTAAAAATGAATAAATTCAAAACATAGGATGCAAACGAAATTCCGAAATCAAATCTGGATTTCTTTTATGATGGAAATTATTTTAATAGAAACTCGCAAGAACTGTCTATAACAGCAATCTGACACATTTTTCCTTATCATAAAAACATCGAAAGAGTTATCATTTCCAGCTGTCGTATCAGTAACATAATATTCTTCAAATGATTACTGAGAATTTCTATCCTGCTTTTTTGGGGATTTTTTGAGATCGTTATGACATCGGAAAAAAAAAAAAAAAAAAAAAAAAAAAAATACAGGAGGAAATGTCATAACTTGCAATTTCATAATCTCAAGATTTGGTACTGATATATCTATCGGAAAACGAAGCTTGAGAACTGAAATTATGAGAAAAAATAAAATATGTATCTTTCCAAGTAATTCGTCACATTTCAGAAAGTAAAAAAATAGGGTATAAATAACAAAATAAGAAAAATATAATATCATAAAATTTGGTCGAAACGGAATTGCAAGGGACCGAAATATTTTGTTGATATATATATTTTTAATCTTATAATGAATGTATTTAGAGTATGTTTAACATTAAGCTCATGAAGCGAGGGCTTACCCACCCAAATACAAAGAGCCCTCCAAACAGGGCCCGATTATGACTAATTGATTGACCAGGGCAAACATAAATTAGGGGCCCTTTTCAAATCAATGCAACATTATTCAAATAGAACTGATGGTCACTCACTGTGTATGTGTAATGCATAAAATTTTTTCACACTTTGGATATAAATAAGTGAAGAAAAATTCTTATCTCCGAAAATTCTAAATTGAATGCCTTAATTAGTAAAAGTACACCTTTTGTTCCCCTTAGTACAGAACTAAAATCTTTTATATAAATTTAGCAGTTTGTTATATTACTTTAAGATAATTTTAATAACTTCAACATATGGAAGAGATGGAATTGGAAAAATAAAGTAAATATTTCATAATTTAATGTATGGATTTAATGTATGGGGGCCCCTTAAGTCCGGACCAAAGTCCGGGGCCCATGGGCAAAGCGCAATTTGCCCATAAGGTAATAAGGGCCTGCCCCCAAATGTACTTTTCCAAATGAGTTTTACTACGATGACTTAAAAACACAGCATTCATAGCATTTTAAGATTCATTTACAAGGACTCACAAAATAAATCGATTACAGTATTTATTTGTGTAATAATTTCTGGAGAGTACGTTTTAAAATTCGGTATGCATTTTTATATGTTTATTTTGCATATTATTCTGTATACACTGCTCAAAACAATTAAAGGATATTGCAGTTTTAGGTGGATTTTGTATCTGGGAAACTTTTTAGCTGATTGATACATGGTCGACAGACATAGTAGGTTATATGAGAATAAATTACACATGTTTGGCAGAAAAAAATGCATTTTATTGCGCATTTGTGTACAAAAGGAAAAAAAACACAATTTGTGCATATGAGAAAAAAGAATAAGAAAAGGTGTTTTCTTCAAAGAAAATCATTTTCAGTAGGGGGGATGGTTTCCACGGGCGGCCAGCAACGTTGAACACCTTTGAGGCATGGATTCAATGAGACTATTAATGACGAGTTGGGGTATTCTGCCCCACTCTTCCAGAAGAGCTCTTTCTAGTTTTTGGAGAGTTTGTGTGGGCTGTTGGCGGCCAGAAACTCGTCTTCCTAGAGCGTCCCAAACGTGCTCGATTGGATTCATGTCTGGAGAACACGCTGGCCATTCCATTCGAACGATTCCTTCCTCGAAAAGGAAATCCTCCACCAGGTTTGCACGATGTGGCCTGCAGTTATCGTCCATTAAAATGAAGTTATCTCCGATTGCTGCAGCGTAAGGGACTACAATAAGTCTGATGATCTCATCCCTATATCGGCGACCAGTCAGAGCTAGATCTCGAATGATGTAGAGATCAGTGCGCCCGTCAATGGAGATGCCACCATACACCAACACTCCTCCACCGCCAAATCTGACACTTTCGTGCACGAACGCAGAATTATTCCTACTGCCAAGGTCCCTCCAGATGAAAATACGCCTATTATCCGGATGTACAGAAAAACGGGACTCGTCAGAAAACAGAATATTGCTCCATTCATTTCTCCACCAGTTGACATGCTCGGTTGCCCACTCCCTGCGGTCGCGACGATACCTTGATGTTAATCTAACACATACCATCGGTCGGCGAGCATACAGACCTACAGCATGGAGCCGGTTTCGGACAGTCTGAGTTGAAATCGTGGTGCCTGTAGCCGAGCGAAGGTGTTGTTGGAGAAGAGTAGCGTTCATGTTTCGGTGTCTCCGAGCTGTTAACGCTAAATACCGATCTTCATTGGGCGTTGTTGCCCGTCTACGACCTTGCCCTGGTCTACAGCCTGCATATCCACTCTCCAAAAAACGCTTCCAGATCCTGGAAATGACACTTTGTGACACTCCAATGGCTTGCGCTACTTCGGCTTGAGTTTGGCCCCCTTCTAACCTACCAACAATTCTCCAAGCTTCTAAATCTGTCAAATGACTTCGCTGAGACATCGTACTCATCGAAACAAAGCAATCACTGAATGCCAATCATCCTTGTCTTCATTCTCTTTTATCCAGTTGAAAGTCAAATTTCATTCGCTGCCGCTGAAGCGACGTTTTTGACGCCGAACTCAAAATTTGCATACTCCACAGTTTGAAAACCAGAAAAAATTGCATTTGTGATTCTCTTCTTCTATTTTTGGCAAAAAAAAAAAAAAAATTCGTTTATATCTTTATTTTATATAAAACTTCAAATATCCTTTAATTGTTTTGAGCAGTGTATATAAATTCTATACCTCATATACAAGGTTGCACAAAAGTATTCCCATGCCATTCTCCTTATTAGAGGAAATTGCTGAAGGGGAATTTTCAACTGAAATATATGTATATCTTAAACGAACTAAAATTTTAAATGCATGTTGTTAATAGATACAAATCTCTATATCAGATACAAGGCTGTTAAAGATTTCAGATAATTTTTCGATTGTAGATGGGAACAGCTGCAATTCGGTTTTGAAATTCGCTATACATTTCCATATGGTGAAATGAGACGTAATATTTTAATTTTTTTTAAACGGTATAGTTTTGCTAATTATTCGGAATGTGTTGGAAAGTGTTCCATAATCTATGCTTGCTGCATGATTTTTTTTCCTTTGTTCTTCTGAAAATCTAATGGAACAAACAGTATGAAAAAATATAATGTAAAGTTTAAAACATGTTGGAAAATTCAAATTTCCGAAAATTTCAGATTAAACTTTTCTCAAAGAAGATTTTATTTAGCATATTGACAGAAAAAAGAGCAAGAGGTTTGAAAGCAAATATGGATTTCTCACCAGTGGAAAAATGTACCGTACACATTTGAGAAAAATTCAAATTTGAAAACCTTGTCCGTTCACATTCTACCGAGATATTTGAAATGATGTTTTTTGAATATTTTCGTCTAAGAGAGTTTTTACGCTAATGAAATATATAAAACACGCAATTATATAAATTCACAAAGTTAGCTTCAAAATTCATCATATATTAATTTAATTCAATAAATTCGATATTATTTAAAAATCTAATTTTTAAGGACATTAAAAAGAATTCGATTACATTATGGTATATGGGGAAAATCGGTTGGAGAGTATTTTAATGACATTACGCTAGTTCAAATGCATTGAAACTGATATAACTCACTGAATTTCACTACAATTACCTAAATACAGAGCATTCATAGCACTTTTTAAAATTAATTTACAGGGACACACAAAAGAAGTCGATCACAGAACTGGTTTGTGTAATAATTGCTGGAGAATACGTATTAAAATTCGGTATGCACTTTTAAATTTAATTTTTTTTTTTTTTTTTTTTTTTGCATATTTCTCTTTATATATAAATTCTATACCTCATACACAGGGCTTCACAAAAGTATTCGCATGCCATTCACCTTATTAGAAGAAATTGCTGAAGGGGAATTTTCAACTGAATTATATGTGTATCTCTTAAAGGAACTAAATTTTGGAATGCATGTTGTTAATATATACAAATCTCTATATCATATACAGGGCTGCTAAAAAATTCGGAAATTTTTCCGATTGTAGATGGTAACAACTGAAATTCGGTTTTGAAATGCTTTATACATTTCCATATGGTGAAATGAGACGTAATATTTTAATTTTTTTTAAACGGTGTTAGTTTATTCCATTATTCTGAGTGTGTTGGAAAATACTCCATAATCTGAGCTTGACGCACGATTCCCCCACCCCCCCCCCCGGATCTGCTGAAAATTTAATGGGACAAAACCTATGAAAAAAAATAAAATGTAAAGTTTAAGAAATGTTGGAAAACTCAAATTTCCGAAAATTTCAGATAAAACTTTTCTAAAGGAAGGATTTATTTAGCATATTGACAGGAGAAAAAAAGCAAGAGGTTTGAAAGCAAATATGGATTTCTCACCAGTGGAAATATGTACCGTACACATTTGAGAAAAATTCAAATTTGAAAACCTTGTTC
Organism: Maratus speculifer; assembly: GCA_964019185.1. NCBI lineage: Eukaryota > Metazoa > Arthropoda > Arachnida > Araneae > Salticidae > Maratus > Maratus speculifer. Next base: position 311,691,850 of record OZ025297.1, on the reverse strand, counting down.
GTTCACATTCTACCGAGATATTTAAAATGTTGTTCTTCTTTGAATATTTTCGTTTAAGGAGATTTTTTTATGGTAAATAAAATATGTAAAACAAGCAATTATATATAAATTCACAAAGTTAGTTTATAATTTATCATAACAACAAATTTGATGTTATTTAAAACTTTTAAATTTATCTGCTACGTGTAATTATATAGATAAATGTAAAAATTGTACAAATCAATGATACAAGTTAAGATTAATATATAAATTCATTTTAATTAAAATATCATATTCATATTACTGTCTTTGTCTTGTATTGGTGAACGATTCAGAACTTATTCAATGTAATTGTGTGTGATATTGTTTTTGAATCTGAATCTGACACCAGCGATATCCAAATAGTATTGACAGAGTTCAAAATAGAGTCTGAAAAAAAATATAATATAGGCAAATGAGATACATTTAACACTTTTGACCTTTGTTATTTCCACCACTGTTGCCATGCCAATATATCCGTCTGGATTGAGCACCTAATGCTTACAACGTCATCTGTCACTCACATTTAAAGCTAAAATTGAGAATCATAGTAAAAATAAAAAGTCTTGACATCATACATTACTCTACTTAAATACCCTGCAAGAATTTCTGCAACAGCTGTCACCGTTTGAAATTTGTTGATTTTTAAAATTAGTCAATCCGTTTTCAAGACAATCGATATGTATTATATGTATATTCATGAGGGGTAATTATGACCGCTTTTAAATTTTCAAAATTGTTATTATTATTATATATATATTTTTTTTTACTTATTTCCATTTCGAAAAGTGGTGTCTTTAGTACATAAGATGCAACTTTGAAGCATTAAGAACATTTCTTAAAAGTTTTCATGCTCATAGTCCTTTTTCCTTTGAAGTTACAATAATGATTATAACTACCCCATCAAAAACTCATAGTGACAAAAGTTTAGGTTAATTAAGACCCAGTGGGGAAATTATGACCACTATATTTCCTTTGTAAAATATACAGGGTGATTATAATTAAGTCCGAGTTTCAAAACGCTCTAAAAAGCGAACCACTCGTTAGAATGGCGTCAAAACTTAACAGCGTATTATTGAAGAAGGGGAAAAGAACATGAACCAAAAAAAAGTTCCAAATTTGAGTGACAGATGGCGCTGTAAGCGTCAGTATATGTAAATTAAAATACCTGGCATGCGCACGACAATTTCAGGTGTTATAAAAGCGTTGGGTTAACGGCGTTTCCTCATTTCGCTTCTCAGACGTTCTACCATGAGTGTCTCAATGAAGGATCGTGCTCTGCTTGTAAAGCTTTATTACAAGAACGGTGATTCTGCAAAAGTGGCTCTGCAGAAGTTCAAGACTCTCAAGGGTATGAAATAAGGCGCTGGACCGATGACTGTCAGAGGTCTGGTGAAAATGATGCAAAAATTCGAAAATACAGGTTCGTTTGATGTGCAGTCTGGTAGAGGAAGGAAAAGATGTGATTCGGCGGTAGTTGAAGAAGTAGCCACAGAAGTTCAGGAATAGTCTAGCGGTGGTGAGCAACCATGCAATGCACGGAGAATTGCCCGAACATTGAACAGGCCTGTGAGAACGGTACATAACATTCTACGAAACATCCTGCAATGCTATCCGTATAAAATTTGCCATGTGCAGGAGTTGTTCCCTTCTGACCTGCCAGCAAGAGAGCGTTTTGCTTTGGAATTTCTCGCTCGCATGGAAGTGAACAATGATGAAAAATGGTGTGGACAGACGAAGCCCATTTCCACCTGACGAGATATGTCAATACACAGAATTGCCGAATATGGGCAACAGAAAATCCACTCGCAAGGAACCCAGTACCACTTCATCCTGCAAAGGTCACTGTGTGGTGCGGATTTACGGCATCATTTATCATAGGGCCGTATTTTTTCGAAGAGACGGCTGCTTTAGGTCCTGTTACCGTTACCGACAATGGTCAGCGCTATGAGTCTCTTTTGCGTAATGACGTCATTCCAGCTCTGCAACAGCGTGAATGTCTGGATAGAATTATTTTTATGCAAGATGGCGCTCTTCCGCACATTGCAAATCGAGTGAAGCAGTTGTTGAGGCGGCATTTCGGAAATGCTAGAATTATCAGTCGTCATTTCCCTACAGCCTGGCCGGCCCGATCACCTGATCTTAATCCGTGTGATTTCTGGCTGTGGGGTTATCTGAAAGATATTGTGTTCAGTACTCCGATTACCAACGTAGCTGAATTAAAGACACGCATTGCGCAACACATTCTGAACTTGACCCCGGATACACTTCGATCGGTTGTGGAACATGCTGTTTCCCGATTTAATCTTGTTGCCCACAACACCGGACAGCATATTGAACATGTTTTGCGCCAGTCTCGCCAAACTTAAAAACTGATTAGATGGATGCTTTTTATGCGGTTTTTGGCCTCAGGACAATTAAAAACCGGTTAGATGGATGCTTTTTATGCGGTTTTTGGCCTCAGAACAATTAAAAACCGGTTAGATGGATGCTTTTTATGCGGTTTTTGGCCTCAGGACAATTAAAAACCGATTTTTCCCATCCGATGTGGTACGACCTTGCCGTGGTGGACGGGCTTACGTAACTAACAGTATCACACGCGTACAGTCATGCACACTGAACAATACAGTTGGTTTATATCGTGTAACTTACGCCTTAGCCGTTGTTTGTCGATTACGGTGGTTGACGATCTACAAAGGACGATTTGTCCTTTGTAGTCGAAATTCTGACGCTTACAGCGCCATCTGTCGTTAAAATTTGGAACTTTTTTTGGTTCATGTTCTTTTCCCTTTCTTCAATAATACGCTGTTAAATTTTGACTCCATTCTAACGAGTGGTTCGCTTTTTAGAGCGTTTTGAAACTCGGACTTTAATTATAATCACCCTGTATATATATAACCATTATACAATACTACTATTCAACATCTACAATAAATATAGAAAAACAGAATGAATATCAAACTTAAACAAGACAAGAGGAGTTAACTATATTGGAACAATAAGGAATTATTGGAAAATGTGCTACACTGTTAAAAAAAATCTGAAATTCACGGATATATTTTTTCTGAATTTCACAGAAACAAACCTTTTTCGCACCAAAAGGGCATTTTCCGTTACAAATCTGAAATCTCCACGATATTTCCTGAAAATAACGAAAAGGATGGAAATAAAAACAAAAAACGGAGGCACTCCGCTGCTCGGGGATTTCCGTGGCCGAGTGGTCAAAGCACCACGTCTCTAAACGCCTGGGAGCGTAGATTGTGGGTTCATATCCCACTAGCGCTATAATGTAATGAACGCACAAAAAGTCCCTTTAATTACTTTTTTCTGTTTATCTTATTCTGTTTCTCTTATTTCTTATTAAAAAATCTTTTAACTAATTAGCCTCCCAAAAAATAAATAAATTGCGCGCAATGATTTAAAAAAATTGTCTAATTTTTGCAAAAAATGAATACATTTTTTTTTCATACATTCATTAAAAAAAAAAAAAAAAAAAAAAAAAAAATGCGATTTTAAACAATAATTTTTTTTATTTAAGCTAGTTAAAAAATTTAAATTGGTTTTAAAAATAATAATTATTATGCATCAGTCTAAAATAAAATAAAATAAACCGCTTACGAATATTCTAACGAATATATTTGAAAGGAAATCTTTGAAAAGCACAACAGATTTTCCCAGTAACTCATAAAAGACATACTTTGTACAGACTGATATCAGCAGCTTTGGCTGAATCAGTAAGGACTTATTCCGCTGTCCAAACGTCCCGAGTTCGATCCTCAGGACGGCTTGAAGTAAATTATGCAAAAAAATAATAATGAATGATTTAAATTAATTATATGGCCACTCGGAAAGTTCGAGTTCTTTGACGAATGTTCGGTTCACTAAATTTAAATTGAATTATTATCATTACAAAATGAAACTTTGTAACGGAAAGTTACCGCTTTTCCATACGGAAGTTTTCCTTTCTTTTATTTTCCAAACGGTAAATCTACTAACGGAACGGTGAAAGCTCGGCTACATTGCTGCCTGTACTTTCACCGTGAATTTACATATTTATTTTTAAGAGTGTACTTGGTTCGTTCTCAAGGTTAATACCAAATAGACACGTCAATTACGATTAATTTCTGATTAGAAATCAGGAGAATCCTAAAATTGATTTCTAAATTACCCGATTAATCGTAAAACCAAAATTTAAGTCAATAAAAAACAAGACACATATTAGACAAATAATAATAGAATGAAAAAAGAGAAAAAACTTACACAGGGTGCGTAGTCTGGAAGCACCTTGTAAGGACCTTTTACCAGAATTTTTATAATGTAATATTTGTTTTATTTATCAAATAAGAAATCCTTTTTCAGATCTAACAACCAGTACTTTAAAGAATTTCTGATACTAAAAGAATTAAAATCCTCTGAGTTTCTTGATGACTACGCACCCTGTTACATTATACAATCGCCAACATGTGGGGAAAAAAAAAATTCAAATTTGCAATCTCATTTCACTAACAGTTAACAGATGAGATAAAGTTAATGGTACATTGTGAAGAGATTAATAACAGAAACCAAATATATATATATATATATATATACATCCGTGGTTCGTACGGGGTGCTGGAATTTTATGACCATGAAATTCTTCGGTACCAGTATTTTCTTATAGAAAATCTTTCATTAAGTAAGACGAAATTTCCCGCTTTTCAGCTTTATTTATTTTCTATAAATAAATGCTGGTATTTCACCTGGAAAATAACGGTATCCGTACGAACCATGATATATAATTATTTTAATTAAAAATGACTATCATAAATAAAATTAAATTATTAAAATATTATTAAACAAAATATGTTTTCTATTTCACTTTGAATTGCAAAATTCACTCTGAAAATCCACTTATTATTATGATTACCTTATATGTTATTAAATTAATATATAATCGATTAGCTATATGTTTAACATATATAAGTCCAAATGTAAGGCAAATAATTAAACTAAAATCTAAATTTTAAAAATATCGGAAAATTCTTCAAATTTTAAAAATTTTGTATAAAGTGTCTGGAGAGATACAACCTGAATAAAACAGAATTTTGAATGGTAATAATAAAAAAATATTTCATTTTTGACAGCAAAGCAAATACATGTTTTTTACCGGAGCAAAAATATATAGCATATATTTCTGAGAAAATCACATTTCAAAATCTATTCTATCCTCTGTCCACATCCTGGGCAAGATATTTGAGCACATACATTTTCTCCGAATATTTTCTCCTGAAATGTATGTTAAAGTAGCTTTATCAATATTGATCCAATAAACTTCAACCTTAGATACAAATTCAGAATTTTATTTTTAAATAAAACGATTTTTTTTTTTAAAGAAAGTTTTATCTTGTATTAAATGTTTTTACAGTAGACTCTTACCGTAGATTTACCGGAATTGTCGGGAAATTCATAATTCTGGATAAACGGATAGCCCGAATAATCGAATTATCGAATTTCAGCCATTTTTTGTGAAAAAAAATTTAAAAGAAGGATAGAAAAGTCAAATTTTTATATAATAGAATACAGTAATTTCAGGTGTCTACTATAGATGCTACGTATTTATATAATTACGAAAGCATCTAAAAAAGAAATATAAGAAGTAAAAAATGAATAACTAGTACCATTAGAAAATGAAGGGTCAAATGCGAGTATAACTCGCACTCAGAGGGTTCCGTACAAAAGAGGTGTGGAAGGTGTTTCATAATCTATACTCGACGCGTAGTTTTTCTTTCTTGTTTCAATTTCTAGTAAGTTTTTTTGGCGCTCTAACAATTTATTTATATTTTTCATATCTGTGTTCACACTGCCTTCCTTGCTTGCCTGAACGAACACAGGAGAAAGTGAGAAACAAAAAGAAAATAGATTACAACAATAAAACTAATTCGAATGGTTGAGATCTTTCCTTTGAAAACGAATTAATAACGAAATTGTGGGCTGGATGATGATGATATTAAATATAGATATATACAGTAAAAAGCACAGTGGCCATAAACAGTAAGGGAAAAAAAACACGTTGTGTGAATCACAATCTGAGATCACGCTAACGAAGTAATCAGGCCCAGTTTCGACTTGGTGCTCATAACAACTTCCGTTACGGATGAAAAAGCGGAAAAACAATGGCCACATGTTGATAACCGCCGATACACTTTATAACATCGAAAGGAAGTGGCAGGTCGTTAAATGGGCAGATTTCGATCATAAGATTGCATGATGGAGTTTCTTTTATTTCATTTATCCTTAGCACAATAGATTTTTATTCCAAAAAAGAAAAAGACAGTTAGGGTGATCGCCTAAACGTTTGCTAATGATGACTGCTGCCAACATGATATAATATGCTAAACTGCTAAACGTAAGAATATGTTGTCTGTTTCGTGCAAATAAATCCTTGTACTTAGCATACGAATACAAGCAGCGGCCATCATTAGTCAAATTTAAAAGATGATTGGAGTTATCTTGTGCTTTATCAGAATAAAATATATTGAGAGCTAGAACCTTTTAGTGCAAGAGTCGGTGATATCAAAAGTCCTGTCATCAAGGAATTGAAAATATTTACATGATTTCATAATAAAAAAAGTAATGCGAATAAAATAATCTTGGAATAATTACGTTTGACAAGCCGAAAAAAATGTTTAGTTAAATTTAATTATTATTTAAAACGTATAGACCGCAAGGCGATTGCACAGACACTTATCCCATACAGTTCACGGCTGAAATGCCAGTTCATATCTTTTTGAAAAACACATGAAAACCCGATTTTAGCAATTGGCTCGTAGGTTTACAATAGTATTTTTCGGCTTCTAGTCCTCCATGTTTTCACACGTTTGGGTGCAGAAAAACACAATGATAAACTTACTAGTCAATTGCTAAAATCGGGTTTTTGGCGTTTTTCACCAATATATGACATGACAGATAGATTGCGTTTTAATATGAAAATCGAGTTTTAACTAATTCTTTAATTTCCACCGTGAATTCGATGAGGCGATTGTCTGTGCTGCTTACTGTCGCGGTATAAGGTTGTCGCAGGTCGTGCTTAGTGATGTGTATTGTCTGTCGTGATCTACTACAATATTTTATTGTCATGGAGGATATTAATCAAGCTTATATCATTTTATTGAAAAAATTGCGCTCTTTCAGAAAAACATTGATTTGTCAAACTTTTTTCTGCCGTAAAAGTTTGTCATACCTATTTTAAGGAGCCGATGATAAAATTACATATTTATTCTACGTTGAATTTTCACCGATGGCTACTTTATTTCGCGTCTGAACGCTGGAAAACATGCGTTTTCGGTTTTCTGCGGAAGCGGTAATCCATTACAGCTTTTTAATAATAATTAATTTAATTAAACATATTTTCGGTTTGTCGAAACTAGTCATACCTAGCTCATTTTGTTCGTATCAGGGCTGTAATCTAAAAGTATATAATTAAAAAAGTGCAAGATTTCTATTTTTTACTCAATTGTGAATAATTTATTAATTTCAGAAGAATATCTTAAACACGATATCTACAATATGATCATCAAAATGACTCATAAATCAAACTCTTATACAACTTATGGAAATAGGAACTGCAATAAACATGCATAATCTAAAAATATTATTTAAAAAAATGCAAGATTTTTTTTTTTAAACTGAGTTGTGAATAATTTATTTATTTCTGGAGAATATCTTAAATGACTGAACAAACAGTAAGAAAATATAAAATATTTTGAAAATTTTAAAGTGCATCAATTTAAAGTAAAGCTTGAACAATGACAATTACTTGTTACAAAACCTTTTTAGATCGATAGTAATCACAACATTGCAACATAGAAAACAAACAAATAAAATGAATTATATAACATAAAGTCGAAGCAAACGCTATTTATCTATTTTTAGGACATTTCTTACATCCCCACGCATAAAATATTGATTCATTCAAACAAAGAATAATACACTTTAAAGGTGTAAAATTCTAAAAAGGGATTTTCCTGGAACATTTTTGAAAGAAAATAAATGTTTTAAAGAAATGTTATGTAGCAGTTACATGTTCCTTTTTAATGTATTAAGAAATATAAAAAAAAAAATTAAAACCGCAATCATTTTCATCAAGCAATTTTTCAGTGATCAATCTATGCAATAGTGTTGAATAATACAAAAAGTTTGGAATTAAAAACATAGTGTAAAACATAGGTTCCCAACCTTTTCTGGTCCACCGCCCCCTGTACAAGAGAAAAAAAGGCAACGCCCCCTCTTCCATAATAGTTAATTGCACAAAATATTAAAATATTATCTATGTTTGCATATTAGCTATGTTTTATCTATCTATCAATCTATTAATCAAAGTAGAAGTTTATTAAAACGACCATCAAATGTAGTAAAATATTGTTCAATAAAAATTGAAAAATAAACACAAAACCAATAAGAATTTTTTTAAATAACGAAATAGTTGATGCTATTGGAGTTTTAACAATTTTTTCATGTCAGATTCCAATTTCTTTATCTGTTACAAATTGTCAAGTTCAAAGATGCATGTTCCTTTTCTTAGACAGTAAATTAGCTACTGCACGGAACCTACTTTCAGTTAAATCTGATGAAAGGAAAGCAATTAAAATGTTATGTACTCTCCCTCAGAATCCAGATTAGAGAGCTGTAGGTTTTGAAATTAGAACTCTTGGTATCCATTTCTGAATTTTACTTACAGTTCTCGTTTGCTGCGAGTTCCACGATTTCCTCCTCCAGATATGAGGATACTGCTGTAGATGCATTTGCGAAAGTATCTAAAAACCAACTCGGTATAATCATGTATAAACGTCTTGGAATCTCACTGAGAAAATTTCATGAAGAACGTCCAAGTGTTGACAGTAAGTAAATGTACCTGCAGAAGCAGCTATGATTTTTTTAAAATTAAATTTAAGCAATCATCTTATAATTTATTATAAATATTTAGAATATTTAAATTTATTTAATTAAAGATTCTAAAGAGGTATGTCACATAATCGATGTCATTTTTTAAATGCAATCAGGTTTTAGCCTATTTTCACACCTCTGTTTTTAGTTAAGTGTAATACTAAATCAAATATATCGAAAAACGATTCTGACAAATAGCTTTTCAAAGACAACGAACTTCTGTATGCAGCAGCAACCAACTGAATTCATTTGTAAGTATGATTCAAAGTGATAATGCCAACTGCACTACAAAGTAAAATAATTCTTTCACTTTTTTATGAAACGATTTTCATTATAAAGTTGACAAAATATCCTGTCATTCAATGAATTGTTTCTATTTCTATTGACTGCTTTAATAATGTAATGAAGCGACGTATACAGCCGTTTATTCCAATTTTTTGAAAACAATTACTGATGATGTGTAACGGAATGTACAGAGAGCACATTTAATGCTGCTTGTTTAAAATGTATTAATGAAACCCTCCTGATGTCCCGTCGTTGTTCGAGCAACATCAGTAGTAAGTGACAAAATATTATAATAAAGAATTTATTTCTCTTGGACTAACTTTCTGATATTAAATATCGATTCTCACTTTGTATCAGTTTCCAAATTTTTAGTTGAAAGGAACATTTGCAGGTCTTTAAGTAACAGCATAATGATATTTCAATGCTTTTAGCCATCTATTCCTCTTTGTACAGAATCATTATTCAGGATTTTTTCTGTTGCTATCAAACGGTATCTTTTGATAAAGAACAGTTTTTATTATCTCTCTGACTACAGGCAAGATTAATTTCTCGCCGACTGTATGCAATTTTTGATATTTTTGATATTAAAATTATAATGATATATGAGGCTCGTAGTTCGTCATCTTCTTGTTTAGAAGCTGACTTTAAAATTTTTGATATGGTTGACTGTATTACATTTTTCTTTTACCGTCTTTGAACTGGTCAGAGAGGCAATCCCAAAACTTTCTTCAATCTCATGCAAGTTAATACTTCAAAATTCGCTAGCACAATATCAAAATTAAATGGCAATCTATGTTCATCGTGAGGATTCTAATGGTATGAAAGCCCGTGCACTAGTTCTTGAAATAGGACTACTGCGACTATCCAAAAAAAAAAAAAAAAAAAAAAAAAAAAAAGAAAAAAAATACTGAATAAAAGCGCCAACTGTTATGTGATTTGCACCAGAATGTAAACAGCAATAATATTTATCAAGGTAAAACTGAATCTGAAGTTTTATGAAAATCCGTGCATTAATTCTTGAGATACAGCTATTGCAGAAATCGTAAAAAGACAGCATAACATCGCCATCTGTAGAGCAGTTTTCAGCAAAATGTAAACAGTATCTATTCATATCAAGGAATAATCAAATCAGAAGTTTGTTGAAAATCTGTGTAGAAGTTTTTGAGATAAAGCCGTTGCGAAAATCGTGAAAAAGGCAGCATAGCAGCGCCATCTTTTGAGTGATTTACACCCAAAACTAATCAGCATCAATTTATAACAGAGAATACCTGAATATAGTTTTTTTAATAAATACCGTACATTAGTTGTTGACATAGAGCGCATATAAAATTTATGTCACATGCAGACAGATAGGCTGACAGACAGACATTTTCTAAAAGCATGTTTTAGGAATCCTTGACCCATAAAACGTATAAATCCGTCAAAAGCCGGAAATCGAAAATTTTCGAGAATCTAATACTTTCTTCTTGTAAAGATAGAAGAAAGTAAAAATAGGCCGTATCTTTGTCTTTTCTATCAGCACGCATTTATTCAAATGCTCTTGTAACCTAGAAGGCTTCATGGCTTCATTTGAAAAAAAAAATTTGAATTGGTTTGTAGGAGAGTGCCTAGACTAGATCCATATTTCAAATACTCGATACTGTACAGCTGGCATTTCTTCTTCGATTAAAATATTTTGAAACATAAAAATTTTACCCATGTAAGTTTAAATAAATTTACTTTCGAATAAATTTATAGATATAACGATTTTTATCACTTTCACTAAGCTTAAACAAATTTCTTGAACTGATTCAAATCACGGGTTTGTTTAAAAATCTTTGTTCAGGCATGTGTCGTCATATTTCAGAATTTTCCGAAATACAGGTTAATAAAAAAATGCATATGTTTAAACTTTTAGTCAGTCAATTATCGCGAAGTTTTTACTACACAATTTTTGAACTGATAATGCATTTTAATTCGAGTTTAATTCAACCTTTCTTCGAATCCAGTGCTATTTTTTGACATTGTTAAAATAAATTCAACTCCCCCCGCCTCAGATTTAGGTTCGCCTGTAGATTTCCATTTAAAGGTGCAGTAAAGGTTTTTGTCTCAGACTGGGCAATGTAGAGGAGATCAACTATTTTCATTATATTAGTTCTTAAATAAATAGGTGTGCCATGACCGCCCCCTCAACTGTCCGAACGCCCCCCCCCCCATTTTTCTCTAGACTCGCTAGGTTCCAGCGCCCACTGGGGAGCGATACCGCCCCCGTTGGGAACCTATGGTGTAAAACAAAAAAATATGCGAATAAGTGTAAAAGAAGTAGTATTTTCCTGTTTTTTAAACATTATTTTATGAACAAACAGTACTTATCTTAAAAATTACAACTAATTTCATGATTGTAAATAATGTTGTTCCGAAAAATTTGTTAATTTGACGTCAGCCCTGACTTTGGAAAATTCATCACTTTGAAAATGCGAAGTTGTGAATTTATTTATTTTTGTTATTATTAATTTTTGTTCTGTCTCTTTTTTACATTTTCCAACAATGTGTAAAAAAGTTAGCTGCTGTGCTGCATTTTAAATACAGTGTATAAGAACGTTTACTTTTACTAGCGTGTATAAGATAGAAAAAAGTTTTAAGATTGCCACATCTGACTAATTTGCTATGTTCTTATTTTCTTTTAATATTTTAACTTCTATAATAATAATAATAATAATAATAATAATAATAATAATAATAATAATAATAATAATAATAATAATAATAATAATACGTGTTTTTTTTCCTTTTTTTAAAGCTGACAGCTGAGGGGAAAAACACATTTATTAAATAGTTTAACCAATTTTAATTACGACCTAATCCAAAATTTAATTATGGGGATCGAAACACATTTTAAAATAATTTTTATTTATTAAGATAAAATTTTGAATTCTATTGTGATGGTTAACCATATCATTTTTGAACAAAATCACATGATAAAACTTCACATGTTTTTTCTTTATTTTTAATTTATTTAAAATTTATTTAAAAAGTGGGGTAATTTAAAATCGTTATACAAACAATATATACTTACTATTAATAAAGAGTAAAGCTTGAACAAGGAGAATTACTTGTTACATAAACTTTTTAGATCGATGATAATCATAATATTGCAACGTAGAAAACCAATAAATAAAATCATTTATATAACATGAAGTCTACGCAAAACGCTATTTATCTATTTTTAGAACATTTCTTACATTCCCACGCATAAAATATTGATCCATTCAAACAAAGGATAATACACTTTAAAGGTGTAAAACTCAAAAAAGGGATTTTCCTGGAGCATTTTCTGAGAGAATATAAATGTTTTAAGGATATGTTATGTAACAATGTTCGTTTTTAAAGAAATTTTAAGTATAGTGAAAAAACAATAAGACTTTTTTGTTATGTTTTTTACTTGTTCTCCATGGTGAATTTAATATTTTTGTGCATAGATCTAACATTCAAGTTTATATTTTAAAAAAAGTGAAAATAATTTACTGCCGCATTAAGATAAATTAACATCATATTTAATTTCCTTTGAAACAGGAAAAATAGCACTGGATGTATTTCGAAAATTAAGCTCCTAGATAATAAATTTCACAATTTTTTAAGGTATTCGAATGGTGTAATAAAAAAGAAATTTAATTACACAGCCATAAGAAACAACTAATTAGCTATTGCAAATTACTATTATGGTAAATAATAAATGGCTTAAACGATGTGCTTTTTGTATAATATAATGAAATTTGAATGGTTTGTAAGGAGTTGAAAATCTAATTGTTGGCTTGGACTTGCGAGAAAAAACGAGGGCTAAGAAAACAAAATACTCAAATTCTAATTGCAATCAATTAAAAAACGGAAATTAAACAAAATGCAATTTGAATGGCTTGAAGGGGATGGGGCTAAAAATCCAATTGCTGGCTAGAGCTTGCAAGGACATATCTTACATTCCTACGCATAAAATATTAATCCAACCAAATAAAGGATAATACATTTTAAAGGTGTAAAACTCATAAAGCAATTTTCCTGGAGCATTTTTGAACGAAAATAAATGTTTTAAGGGAATGTTATGTAACAGTTATTTGTTCGTTTTTGAAGTACAGTAGAACCCCGATAATTCGGATTAATTGGGACCAAGCCCAATCCGGATTGTTGAAAATCCGGATTATCCGGAGAATGTGAACAAATGAAATAAAATGAAACATACTCACAGAAAATCACCTTTATACTGAACATATTCAATATTTACAGACAGTAAAAATGTTTACTTTGTAATTATAAAACTTGTCATATGATGATGTGCCAGTTTTGCGGGCCGCATGGTCACACATTCCCCTGAGCATAAGTAGTTCGTTAGATGTAGTCTCTACATGACGTTCTAAACAAATCATTAATTGTTCAAAATGGGAAGTTGCTTCATTATAGTTTATAGCTTCTGGTTGATCATCATTGATAGTGGTTTTCTTCTGCATCACCTTCATTTTCTTCAGTTGTGCACAAAGCGATTATTAAGTCATCTGTAAGAGAGGCATAATCTTCATTATTTACTACTTCCAACCAATTGCTAATGTCGCTGATATCAATATCTGAGCAACCAACGATTTTTTAAAACAAGCTGACAAAATCTTCAGGTGTAATTTCTCTTTCATTCTCATTTATTCCTCTTCTTCTTCGATTTTCCGTAAGTGATTTGTAGAAGGGTTTTGGCACGAAGACAAGGAAACAGTCCCAAGAGACCTATGAACTGGCTGACAAAGGTCGGAAAACGATCCTTATCAGTCAATGTGTCTATTAGGACTGTTTTACTTTGCTTTCTTGCAATGTTCTGAGTAAAACTTTATTAAGCAGTGAGCTTTTGATGACATTTCTAAATGGATTAAATAGAAAACTGTGAAGGTTTTAATTTCCAAAGCTTAAATGATGCATAGTTATTCCTTTCATAGATAATATTAAAGAGTTTAAAAAAGAAAGCTTGAGGTATTCTTACGAAAAGATTTCAGAAAATCCTTTTTTATTCAGAATAACAGGCTGAAAAAAATTTATGTTATGGAAATTTGCCGATCACTTCTCAAACTTGAAAAAAAAAAAATCGTTCCAACCGATCCGGATGATCCTGAAATCCGGATCAACGGGGTTTGGATTTGCGGAGTTCTACTGTATTAAGAAATGTAAATGAATCAAACACCAAAATTTGATCTTTTCATCAAGCAATTTTTCCGTCACCAATTTATCCATTAGTGTATAGTACAATACAAAAAGTTTGGAATTAATAAGACAATATAAAATAAAATAAAAAAATTAAATAAATATAATAGAAGTAGTAGTTTTCTGTTTTTTAAATGTTCTTTCATAAACAAACAGTAGTTATCTTAAAAATTACACCTTGTACGCTTGCAAATTATGTTGTTCCAAAAAAATACGTTAATTTCGCGTTAGCCCCGACTAGGAAAAATTCATCACTTTCAAAATGCGTACTTGTGAATTTTATTATTATTATTATTATTATTATTATTATTATTATTATTATTATTATTATTATTATTATTAATTTTCATTCTGTCTCTTTTTAATATTTTTTTATCAACAAAATGTAAAAGTGTTAGCTGCTATGCTGCATTTTTCAGAAAGTATTAACATGTATAAGATAGAAGAAAGTTTTTGGATTGCCACATCTTACTAGTTTTGTTACCCTCTTATTATCTTTTAACATTTTAACTTCTAATGTAAAAGAAAAGAAAAAAAAAGGGGGGAGGGGATTTAGGATACATTTTAAGCTAATTTTTATTTATTGGGATATAATTTTATGTGATGGTTAATAATGTTATTTGTAAACAAAATCACTTGTTAGAACTTCTCAAATATATATATATATATATATATATATATATATATATATATATATATATATATATATATATATTATTCAAAATTTATTATAAAAGTGGGGTAATTTAAAATCGTTAACACTCGAAATATGATTTGTAAAATTTGTTTTTTTTTTCATTTAAATAAACAGAAATATATAAACTTTAATACTGATTCAGCATTTATTTAAAATATTAATTCAAAAAATATTAAAAATATTTAAAGTAAAATTTGAAAAAAATAATGTAACTTTAAAAAAAATCATATTTTAAAAAGTAAGTATTTTTTCGATTTTGTTGAATCCAATTAAAGTAAAACAACAAAAAGAGGCATGCTCCACATTTATCTTTAACGGTTCTTGTCTTATAATAAATTCAGTAGAAGAAATGGTGAAAAAACCCATTATGAAGAAAAACGCGTTTTCACAAGAAATCTTCTTCATAACAACAATTAAAAAATTTTAAAAACATTCCAAAACAAAAAAATTAGTATTTCCTTTTCAAACTGAGATAGAAAATTGATTTAAAAGACATTTTAAACCGTATAAAAAAATAATTGTCTGAGCGTAGCGAAGTCTTATACTCAGAGTACGTAACGATATTAAAAGTCAAACAAATTCTTTCGTCAAGCAAATCTCAAAAAGTACTTGTCGGATTTCGATTCTGTTTGTACCAGAAGGTACCTATGAAGGTAATCTGGTGAATGCACCTACTTTAAAAAATTAATTCCAAATAGTTTAAAAGTTATATTAAAAAAACTGATAAAAAAAGCACAATTTATTTGCATACGTCACAGAAATTTGGTGCGCGTGATTTCCACCGGCTGGATATTTTCGTAGATAACCGAATCAGTACATGGAGTAAATAGTAATCATTTACGCACTCAGAAACATTGAATACAATAAAACATTTTAAAATTTAATCATGCAGGAAAATAAAACTGTTATTTTTTTATATTAAAAGAAATGTCGTAAAAACTTTGATTTTGAGATTTTGTGATAATCTCTTGGCATTTTTTGATCGCTAAAAGAATATTTTATATATTTCGCTTGTGAAAATTAGAAACAATTACGTTTATAAATAAAAAGTTTCTTTTATGATATCATTTTCCCTTTATATTTATTTTTATTGCATGTTTTCTTCTAACTTAGATTTTGTTTGTGTGTGGAAGTTAATTCTGGTCACTAATTTTTCGGCACGGATACCACAAGCGCAATCAGATTTGGCGCAATTTTTTTTCAAAGCTCATTTGGCGAAAACTCCGTTTTCAAATAACATTTACATACACATTTTTAAATTATTTTCTATTTCCAAAAAGAACTTACAGTAAATAAAATAATAATAATAATAATTAATAACTGTAAAAGAAATATTTTATATAATTAAAAAAAGGAAATGAAAGTAAATAAATATTTTATGAGTAAATAAACAAATAATAAATAAATAAAGCCGGGTTACCATCTCAGGTAAAATAATGCCATTTTGACGCCAATTATGTACCCTGGTGCATATGTGACATCTTTTCCCATTTTTCATCCATTTCCTGTTGGCACACAACTTTGAAATTTGAAATATGTATGCATACCTGGGAGCAATACTGGAATTAGACATTGATTTTTTTTAATTCGATCCAAAAAGAGGCAACGGGGGCTATTTTTTAAAGATTTATACAACTTATACTGCATAAAGGAACCACTTAGCTATTTCTATATACAAGAAGAAGTAAGTAGTATGTAAAAACAATTATAGTATACATAAATAAAAGAGATAATATACTAGAGATATAAGCACCAGGTTTGGCGAGACTTTTTATGCCAACTAGGCGAAAACATCGTTTTGATTACCAGATACATATGGCATGCTATAATAACACGTTATTTATTTATTTCAAAATGAAAAAAAAAGGATTAAACGAAACATTTTATGTTATTAAAAAAAACAAATAACAATGAATAAATGATAATATTTTTAGAAAACAATTTATTATAACATTTATATGATAACCAGCATGTTAGGCAACTGAACGCCATTTTGGCACCAATTAGGTACCTCGGTGTGTATAGGGTATATATGCGCCATATTTATTTGTAAAACTGAGCATGAACGTTTACCAAGTGTGTTTTCATAGTTGCTTATATCTTTTTGCAACATAGCGCACCTTTCGAAGCCAAAACTGCACAAAAGAAAAAAATCAATATTTGCAGTTTTTTTTTTTTTTTTTTTTTTTTTTTTTTTTATGTAATGCACATTTTGTAATCAGTGGGCTCGATAATCAGACCTCGTTTTTTTTTTTGCTTTAAAAGATGATATTTCATACGACGTCTTTTTTGGATTCGTCGTTTTTCAATATTTGATAGTATGCGTCTACTCGTTTTGTAACTTTTTTTTGTAACTTTCTTCTTTATTAACAGCGACATTTGGATTTCCTATTTAAATAAAAATTCTTCTAAATACAAAGAATTTTGTTAAAATAAATAAATAAATGAAATGCGGACATTTATTGCTCAAAGCACAAATTTTTTCCTATTGAGTTAACAAAAAACAGTAAAAACATAATTTTTATGATAATAAAAAGGTGACTTATGTAATAACAGAGTCATATATTATGTACGTTATGGATTAAGTATGAATATTTCTCCACCATTTATAAATAATGCTAATAATAAAATAAAATGCGGACAGACCGAAGTCTATATTTGACTGAAAACAACAACCATTTTCTAAATGCTTTAAAAAATGGCCAATGAAAAGTGATATTTCAAAAGTATTATGGAATTAGTTAAAAACCGTTTATCTTAAACTAAATGAATAAAAGATTTATATTTTTAATGAAAAAAATGGGATTTGAAAAATTATTGGAAATTTATCACCATAGATGTATCAATGTTACAATCAGTACTTTGTATGCAAAATGGAACAATTAGCAATACTTTTTGTACCCCAAAAATGGTCGTTGCTTTTTTTAAGGTTAAAAAGTAGATTACGAAATATTCCTATACAGAGATGCCAAACCCCCGCTTATTGCACAGCAGAATTTTCTTATAGGAAAAGTTAATTTTTAAATCCGCAGAATGTTCCAATTTAATAAAACATTTTCTGTATTAAAATACCGGTATCCAAAATGCCGGAGACTTCGCAGCTCTGCCTATAACATTTTAATAATTCACGGTACTTTTTTTAATAGGATTCAAATTTAGTGAAGACAACGTTTTTTGGCCAAAAGCAGCTTTTTTCCACATGTGTAACTACGATACAATTCCTTCATGCTGAATAAAATTTTTTGACTTATGCTATTATTGCTTCCTCTTATTTATTTATTTGAATTTTAAATAAGATGATTCAAAATCGTGTTTTTTTAAATGTACGGAAAAAATGCATTTCGAGGGAGCGCGAAAAGAACAATATTTGGCGATTTATTACCTGCGTTTGGCTAAGTGTCTTACTACCTTGTATTTAATACTCTTCACAATACTTCGCTGTTATATGGACTTAAACGCTTTTATAAAAATTTTGACGTAATTCGGGCTTAAGAAAGTGAGTTTTTTACTCAATAATACAAATAAATAAAAAATGAATACTAAGAAATACTAATAAAAAAAATGAAGCATTATATTGATCTATGTGTATTTAAAAATGCATCTGCTAGCATTAATTAGATAATTTCCTTCTATAGTAAAAAAAAACTAGCCTTAAAAGGAATGACTCCTGGAATGATGCTGATGTGGAAGATTTCCGGAACTAACGAATCCGGGTTGTCCACTCCTTCCATGAGTCGAATAGACCAATCAGGAAAGGACTCCGTCTATGCATCGCCGTTTGGGTTACCATAAAGAGAGGAAAGGTTACCATCGCCAACAATCGCCAAGTTTGTCGCCAACTTGGCGATATATCGCCAAATTTCGCGACCAAAATTAGTTGTCAAAAGTGACGCCAACTTGGCGATAACTGTAATATTTCGCCAAATTTTTAATTTCTTTACAACACCAGTCGTTTGATACATCATTTGAAAGGTTTGCAACTGCTTATTCATATAATGGATGTCTTGTATGTTATCCCCCATTCTGCTCCCCAGGGGTGTCACATTTTTAATTTCTTTACAACACCAGTTGTGTGACACATCATTTGAAAGGTCTGCAACTGCTTATTCATATTATGGATGTGTTGTGTGTCATCCCCCACTCTGCGCCCCGGGGGGGCACATTTTTAATTTCTTTACAACACTAATTGTGTGACACATCATTTGAGAGGTCTGCAACTGCTTATTCATATTATGGATATCTTGTGTGTAACCCCCCCCCCCTCTGTCATCAGAGGGGGCGCATTTTGTAATTTCTTTACAACACCAGTCGTGTGACATATCATTTGAGAGGTCTGCAGCTGCTTATTCATATTATGGATGTCTTTTGTGTCGCCTCCCACTCTGCCCCCCAGAGGGGCACATTTTTAATTTCTTTACAACACCAGTCGTGTGACACATCATTTGAAAGGTCTGCAACTGCTTATTCATACCATGGGGTATTGGCGAGCGCAGCAAGCAGGTTTAGCCAATAATTTGGAATCGCGAAGCGATTACGCGGGGGGTTGGCGAGCATAGCGAGAAGGGGGGCGGGGCCCCCCTAGTATGTGTATATAATAGGAGATATATAGCTTTTGATTCTGTATTTCTATGCTATAAAGCATTAACGTTTGTGTGTTTTTCGTTATCATTGGGAGTACCTAGCCGATTTAAAAAATAATGTGGTCAAAAAATGTTGGTAACCATCTTTGCTGCAAAATATACTATATTTTGCGTGGGAACAATAATCACCATCAATGCACGAGTAAAAAAAGTTCTAAAATTGAGAATTCTTTGATGTTGATATGATTAAAAATTTAAAATCTTTTTTTTTGATGGCAACTTTTAAGATATAATATTTTCGTTATGAACGATTTCTAAAACATTTAACAATTTAATTTCACAAATTAAACATTTTTTTTTTCTAGAAAAAGTTTTAAACCCAATTTATTGAGAACATTGCAATTTCTAGGATACTGCTGGGATCAGAAACTATAACTTTGGCATCACAGTAACTTATAAGATGAAGTGCTCGTTTAGGACAAATTTTTAATAAAAAGAATATTGCCCAGTTAAACTGATGGCATTGAGCTCACAGGCTACGCATACTAATTGTACATTATAGCCTTGTATTTTCGTTAATTCGGTTCGGAAAAAAAATTAAGAAGGGGAAACAACTCTCCCCTTCCTCCTTTTTCATACTTAATCATTGAACCTCCTAAACTATCAAGTACATGCTTTATCATATTAAAAAATCTATATCCAAAATTCAGAGCAAATCGGATAATTCTTAAAAAAAACCATTTAGCATTTATATAATTTAAGAGGAGTTATTTCCCTCTTTTATGCTTAACCATTAAACTTCCAAAACTATTCAGAGATTTGAACGAAATCTGACAATTTTGATTGAAAAATCCATTTATACAAGTTAAGGGGAGGGGCATTAGAACCCCCGTTCCTCCTGTTTATACTTATTCAATGGACACCTAATAACAGCCACGGACTCACCTCATCAGAATGATCCTATATCTAAATTTTGAACGAAAACTGTCAATTCTGCATGAAAATCCCGTTTATATCAATTAAGGCGAGGGGCATGAGCCCCCCGTTCCCCCTGTTTATACTTATTCAATGAACACCTAATAACAGACACGGCATTGCCTCATCAGAATGATCCTATATCTATTTTTTGAACGAAATCTGTTAATTTTGCATGAAAATCCCGTTTATATCAATTAAGGGAAGGGGCATGAGCCCCCCATTCCCCCTGTTTATACTTATTCAATGAGCACCTAATAACAGTCACGGAATCGCCTCATCAGAATGATCCTATATCTAAATTTTGAACGAAAACTTAATTCTGCATGAAAATCTCGTTTATAAGAATTAAGGGGAGGGGCATGAGCCCCCCGTTCTCCCTCTTATACATATCGAATGAACTCCAAAAACTAATCAGGGAAGCGCCTTATCAGGATATACCTATATACAAAATTTCAAGTGAATCCGATATTTTTATCATTAGTTATCGCGTTACGCACGAATGCACGTACATACAGAACGGACGGGCACATAAGCTCTCAGGCTATGACAGCCTGTGAGCTAAAAAAGGATTCCTTAATTTTTATCGACAACCTCATTCAATCCATGGAAAACAGATATTCAACATTATAAACTATTCGGACGGATTTCACACTATATAAAATGCACTCCATTCTCTTCAAACATAATAGTTTATGTTATTTATAGTTTCTCAAATCTGTGCGGAGCTTCTGTTTATGCTCATGACATCATTTCAAAGAGTTATATTTCCAATATAGGAAAATTTGATGTTTTATTTTCTGTATTACTTTTAACATTTTGCATATTTCCAATTTTATATCCATGCATGATTTGCTTTTCTTTTATAAAAATAGTATAGGCAACTTTATATATAAGATTTTGTAATTCTATGATTCAATATGCTTATTTTCATCATATTTTATCACAATGAATGACCAATTAAAGGTAACATCTCATTTTCTTTACTTATCGCAAGTTATTAAATGTGCATTCTCAGCAATATCGCTCAGATTGATCCCTCTGAGGGAAGTCCTAGTAATGCAATAATTGAAAAAAAAAAAAAAAAAAAAAAAGAAAAAAAAAGAAAAAGAAAAAAAAACACACACACTTTAAATTTTTGTGTCGCGGACCCCCCTCAAAATTTAGAGTTAAGTTTACTTTAAAGAGTTTTTAACATTGTTGCCCTTATCTTTAGGACATCATTTTAATTTGAGTTAAGGAAGTTAAGCCAAATAATTTGTTTGTTTTACAATGGGCACATTTATTTTAAAGTAATATATTTATTTCAAGAGGGTATTTTAAAAGCACTGAATAATGCGTATGATAGAAAGAAAAATTTAGAATATTTTGAAAATTTTAAAGTACATTAAAGAAAAAAGTAAAATTTAACGTAAAGCTTAAACAATGACAATTACCTATTACGTATATATATATAATAAAGGCCAAACGTATCGGTGCCTAACGCATACGTCATTTTGCGAATGGCAACACTTTGAAATTTGAAAAGCAATTTCGGTTTTAAAATTTTTACTACTGCAATTTTTTAAACTTATAAACATCGCACATTTTCAATTTTTACACCATCGTATAGAAAAAAATTTACTTTTAAATGCAATTTATTTAAAAAACCGTATCTCAATTTATTTTTGAAATATTAATTTTTTTGTTGTTTTTAATACCGTTTTTCTAATTGTGGCAACCTCCATTTCTATTTAAAGCAAAGAAAAAAAAAAGGAAAAAATTATTACTGTATCTTTATGTTGCCATTCTCTCAAAAAGAGAAAAAAAATTAAATTTAAATGCGTGTTGTGTGAAGAATATTTTCTGTTATAAAACCCAGTGAATTTTGATGGCATATACAAAATTTCATGTACACTTAAAAGAATATAAATAGTTTAGTATCTGTTTCAGCTAATAGCATCGAAGCTCAGAGTTTTGAATCAAAATAGTCAAATTAAAATACATTTTTTTTTTTTTTAAAGTGAATATAAATATGCAAGGTGCTTATGTAAATGTTGGTATGGTGAAAATGATGTTGGGTTTAGATTTCACGGGAAAAGTAATTCTATGATTGAATCAAAGTAGTATAAAGGTTGCTTTGTTTCATTTTGGAATACTAGCATAAGAGTCTTAATCAATAACTTTATCATAATAATAGATCTATTTTTTACGTCTTACATGTACGATTAAAGTTTAATTTCAACTATCTCTCAGTTATATAAATCGTATTTTGTTAACTTTAGTTTAAATATAATTTGTTTAAGAGTTAGACTTTGTAACTAATTTTGTAGGTTTGTTATAAATCGATAAAACAACTCCTCCTTAAATATTTTCTTTCGTCGAAATTGGACGGGTTCTACCTTGCATATATAATATATATTATGTATAATAATCATAATATTGCAAAGTAGAAAACAAAACAAAAGAAAAAAATATTTATCTATCATGAAGTGAGGCAAACACTATTCATCTATTTTTAGAACATCTCTAGCATTCCCACGCATAATATATTGACTCAGTCAAACAAATGTTAATACATTTTAAAGGCTGCAAAACTCGAAAAGGAATTTCCCTGAAGCATCTTTTAAGAGAAAATAAATGTTTTAAGGAAATGTTATGTAACAATTACACGTTCGTCTTTAAAGTAATCTATAAAAACCATTTAAAAACTTTTCGTTTACTCCAGACTTGTTATTTTGTATTTTGCATTTTTATGTTTATTTTTTCACTTACAGAAAGCGTTTGACTGAGTAGTTTGGCTTTGTGGCTGTTGCGTTTGACTCGAAGAAACACGGTGTTAAAAATAATTTTTCGAACAGTTCGCAGAAAGATTCCTTCCTGGCTATAATAAGAATAAGATTGCTTGTCTGCAATCGTTTCTCATATTTCTTGCTGTGCTCTTATTTTCTTTTGATATTTTAACTTCTAATGTGAAAAAGAAAAAAAAAAAGAAAAGAAAAGAAAAGAAAAGAAAAAGAAAAAAAATGTCTGTGGTGGGAAAAAATGCCAAAAGCTGAGGGAAAAGACAAATTAATTAAATTGAATACATTAAAACCAAATTAGTATTAAATTCACTGCTCAAAATTTTTAAAATATTAATTAAACTGTTCCAAAAATTAAGCTCTCAGCTTATTAATTTTTCAGATCTTTTGTTTAAAACTGAGAGTAATTAATATCAGTGCAATTAAAAGTGCAGAAAAAATAACTAAACCATTAAAACATTCTAAAGTAATATAATGAATGGCTTAACAGAAAATAAATTCAATATTTTAAAAAGCGACAGTGTAAAAAAGTGCGGGGAGGCGGGGAAAAAATATTAAACAGATAATGAAGAAAGCCAATGAAGAAAGCAAAGTAGAAAATTAGAGTCAAGTAATTAAAGAGCTCGAATTCTAGTTGAAAATATAATTAAGCAATGGAAGGTAAAATGTCATTTTTTTCTCATTCGGGAATGAACTTCATTAACAGAATACGTATGGTAAATCTCGTTGGTATCAACGAATTCGAGATTAATTTTAAGTGAAAAATATGCGATCCAGATTAAAGGAATACGTATGGAATATCTCGTTAGTACCCACGATTTAGAGATTATTTTTAATTGAGAAATACATCATCCAGATTAATCTGTCTATGGTCTTCGCTAAAAAGACAAAAATGCCCCCCCCCCCCCACGAAGAAAAAAAAACTACTACTTTGCAAAGGTTGTTACATTTGAAAATTTTATTTTAAACTTTAATAAAAATTATAATGCACTTTGAATTTCAGATAGACTTGTCAAAAGTTACAAATCTAATTGGGAATATTATTTAACTTTTTACAAATGAGAAGTATATTGCATTTTCTAACTTGGTAATTTGACAAAATTATATAACTAGTTGGCAGATACTGAAATTTGACTTGTCTTAAGGGTGTATTAGAAAAAAATATTTTACATCTCTCAACGGCTCGAAATTTTGTGAAACATTTTCAGACTCATTTTTAAAAGTGAAAACGAGAAACTTACTGAGGCGATTTTTGAAGAGATATATAATAGGCTGTGTGATTTTATTTTTAATTTTATGTAATTTCATAATTTCATTACTGTTTCGTTTTCGATTTCGGTCTTAACAACTTGTTTCGATCAAACACTACTTAAAATGATTAAAACCGCAGTCTAAGAATTTTTTCTTTTAAGAACTACTTTAAAAGGCTCTTAAAATATGCTTTTTTAAACGAGAAAAAATGAATGTAATTTACTGCCATATTAAGATAAAATTAAAATTTAATTTTCTTACAAACAGGTAAAACAGCACTTGATGTATATCGAAAATTAAACTCTTAGATAGTAAATTTCTCATGCTTTTAAGCAATTTGAATGGTATAACAAAAAAGAAATTTAATTACACGGCCATAAGAAACAATTAATTAACTATTACAACTTACCATGGTTAATAATAAATGGCTTAAATGATGTGCTTTTAGTATAGTAAAGTGAAATTTTAATGGTTTGTAAGGAGTTGAAAATCTAATTGCTGGCTAGAACTTGAGATAACGAAGGCCAAGATAACAAAAACTCAAATTACAATTACAATCAATTAAAAACCGAAATTAAATAAAATGTAATTTGAATGGTTTGAAGGGGATGGGAGGGGGGTAAAAGTCTAATTGTTGGCTAGAGCTCGCAGAGAAAACGAGGGCCAACAGGAAAAAAAAAAAAAAAAAAAAAAAAAAAAAAAAACGTTTTAAATGTTTTGTATGGGGGGGAGGGGATCAGATCAAATTTTTGACCACAACTTGTAAAAGAGAACAAGGACCAAGGTAACGAAAAAAACAAATTCTAATTGCTATCCATTAAAAGAACGGAATTAAAATAACGTGGTGATTTAAACGGTTTGTAAGGGGTGAAAACCTATTTTTTTTGCTAGAGCTTGCAAGAGAAAACTAGAGCTAAGGGAGCAAGTAAATAAATAAATAAATAAAATCTAATTACAATCAATTAAAGAGCGGAAATTAAGCAACGTGTTTATTTAAATGGTTTGTCGGGATATGAAAATCTAATGTAGGCAATAGCTTGCCGGCAAAACCCAGGACCAAGACAGCAAAAAGATTCAAATACTAATTGCAATCAGTTAAAAGAACGGAAATAAAAAAGCGCGTAATTTGTTTTGTCATAGGCTGTAATAAACTTCGTTAGTGGAACAATAAGGCAGTATTCATGGAAAAATTTACACTTAAAACAGAATTTCGTAATAAACAGCTCGGTTTTCGTAGGGTTTACTGAATAAAGTATAATAAAATTTGTATAGACAGAATCACTAAGAACATTTCTTTTTTACGCAGATGTCGGTCTAAGTAGTAGATTTGTAAGATATTACTTTCAAAGATATATTTTTTTCCATTATATATTAGATCTGTATTCAAATATTTTATTGTATTAAGTTACAGTAGATGGGATAGTATCAAATAGTATGCAAGTTGGAAAATAAATTTAAAAGAGATTAAAAATCGGGACTTTATTCTTCTTGAGCAGCGGTTGCGCAAAATAGGTTATGGAATAACAGGGTTAAAAATAAGATACTCTTTCTAAGGAGTAAAATGATGACTATTTTTTTTCTATGTGCCAAACTACATTTCATGGCTTCAGCTTTATATTATATCCCATTTTGATGAAATAAATTATATTACTTGAGAGATGTTATAAAAAAAATTAAAAACAAATAAAAATGACATGTTTCGGCTCTAATCTAATAAAAACCATAATCGTAATAAAAATAAAAATACAAATCGTCTCATGGTCTAATACAAATGACATGTAACAATGCGATGCAAACAAAAACCATGCGCTCTCTTGTAAGGAAATTAAAAAATATTATTATTATGTTATTATTATTATATTATTATTATTATTATTATATTATTATTATTATTATTATATTATTATTATTATTTTACAACAGAGTGTGTGGATTTCGTTTGCATCTCATTGTCGCATGTAATTTGGACTGACCATGAGACGATTTTTGTATTTTTATTTTTATTGTGATTATGGTTCTCATTTAGATTGAAGCCAAAACATGTCAATATTATTTGGTTTTAATTTTTTGTAACGCATCTCTCAAGTAATATATATATACATTTATTTATTGAAATGTTTATATAAAAAAGTGAAGTTCTTAAAATCTTGTAATTTAAAAAATCTAATGGATTTAATAAACTTTTTGTTATATCATATTTTCTCATTCCTTTTCGTAACCATGTTAACATAGAATTGTTTTTACTTTTTTGTGTTAAGGGCAGGGATGTATGCATGTGTACAAAGTATTACATTTTATGTCAGTGCTAATAGTCCAAGAGCCGACCGCACAAAACTCTAAGTCATCGAGTACAAGAAAAAAATCCTTTACTTTATGGAAGAGTAGTCATAGGAGAATATAATGATCCATGTCTGCCGGAAGTGAAGTGATGATAAAATTAATACCACTAATGGCTCACTCGTAGGTCTATCATTGTGTTTGCCGTACAATCAAAAGTATGAAAACATGGAAAAATGGGTGCAGGAAAACATAATGCTAAATCTCTACGAGTCAACCAAAAGTGGTATTCATTTTTGGCTGCTTAGATTCACCTATGACTCTTCCATAATATAAAGGATTTTTTCTTGTTCTCGATAACTTAGGGTTTTGTGCGGTCGGCTCTTGGACTATAATAACTAAATCAAAATGAAATCTGACTTTCTGTAAAACTGTAAAGTCTGACTAACCTGCAACATTTAAATTCTAGAATTTTTTTTTTTAGGAATATATAAGGAAGCAGAAATAATGCATGATAAAAGAATATATTCAAAAAGCAACACGAAAATAGAATTTTATCATCCAATATTTCTTTTAGACAATCTTGTAACATAAGTATTTTGAAAAACAACTACTTTGAAAAATTGAAATCAAAGTACTTAGTTTTTAAAATATGTTAGTTTAAATCAAGTTAGAAGAATTCGTCTGATGAAGTCAAGTTAGAAGTAATTGACAGGTGCAAGAGTGTTTAAGAAGTGTGTCGTTGTCGGATCTTTTGTCGAAAATAGATGCTCTTGAACTACATGCGACGGGATGGGGGGGGGGGGACTTAAGCTAAATTACGAATAAGACTGTTTATTAGGCTACTTCAGTCAAACGAGAAAACCTGCTCGCTTATGCTAATCCTATGGATGAATTCTTGTTCCTATGGAAGATAAATCGATTGGATTTCAATATTTTTAAACGATATTTTAAAGTTTTCAACAAAGTTGAAAAGTGTTTATTTATTTATTTATTTGTTTTGATTTATTGATTTATTGACTTTTTTTTTGGGGTGGGGGGAGCGGCATTGGATATCTGAAATAGATCTGTACCGATGAGGCCGATTTTCACTTTTACGATTTTTTATATATTTTTAATCGATCATATTTTAATTCGATCATATATATTTTTAATGAGGACACTTTTTTTGCGAAACTGGTTTCGAAAGTGAAAGCCTCCTCATAAAAAAAAACTGCAATCATAATCGAAAAAGTAAAAAAAACTACAAGCAAATCTCAGCTATCATATGCGTTTCTCCTCCTAAAAAAATCATTTAAAAATATTGAAATACAAACGAAGTACCTTTATAAATGCCTGCCATAGAATTAGCATATGCAAACGGGTCTTTTTGCTTGACTCATGTAGCTACTGAAACAAAAATTAACGTAAAAGAAAGTTGGGGCTTCAAATGTGACGACTAAATATAATTTTGTGGTTGTGAAATGTAATAATTTAGTTGCATTTGACGACTAATGATTGCTAATTTTAACTCTAGAGTCCATGGATTCCTCCTCTTGGAGTCCCTGAAAATCGGGATCCTAGCAACGCTTATTTGAACCTCACATACACATACACGAATCTAAAATCAGCTAACGAAGCAAATATAGCCTATGCAGGTAACGAATGGATTATTATTTAATTGGAACTGCATTCAGTGCAGTCAAACTAATAATGCACTAAAGGGGGTGGAAGAAAAACAAATAACTAAATCGTCGACATAAATCATGTGGCATACAGCGAATAACCGACAAAGCAAATAGCAAAAATTATAATTGAAAACAATTAACCAACAAGATTTAAATGGCGTGCAATTAGTTTTGTCACATTCGACATTAAGCTTTGTTAAAGGAACACGTAGAGCAAATTCTGTTTGGAGGAATAACAATTTAGAGATTAACTGGAAAGTTCATTGTGCAATTAAATATGTGTACAAGGACATTGGAATGGTAAATAAATGAATAATTAACCAACACAAAAGTAATACAATAAAATAATAAACATTAGAAGTTTGAGATTATTTAAAGGATTACTGTGTGTAATTCCTATCTCATTATTTGTAAACAAATTATTGCTTTTTTTTTTTTTGGGGGGGGGGGAGGGTGGATAACACCCATATTGTGATTGGGTTTGTGTACTAAGAGTAATTTTATTGCATGTAATTGTACATGTATTTAATGTAACTACATTTATATTGTATATAATTGTATTGACATTTTTTTTTAATTTGTCATACAGTTCTTCTGAAAAATTTATAGTTTCTTTGAAATCTGGCTTGGTTCGAGGCTTGTACTCAGCAGAATGAAGAGAAATTTTCCAATGGCCATGATCCACCAGTAGGTTAAATTTTTTTTTAATGTTTCGGGGCAGAACAACGACTAAATTCGGGGCGATATAAAATTTAAAAGTGTGAAACTAAGCCAATAAAATCGGTTTGGTTTGGTTTGGTTTATTTTTGTCGTCTGATTATCTACACTAGGGATATAGGACCAGGGAGGGGTGCCCTTCGTGGGGGTCTTTCTAAGGGAACCTAACCCGTATTTACGCAAGGTTAGAAGAAAACCACGAAAACTCCGAACGGTTAAGCCGACAGCCGCGATTGGGTTCGAACGCCAATATAATCGGAACAATTATTAATGAACGTGGCTGAGACGAAGATAAGTATATATATGCTGCACGAAACGATGCTAGTATGACACCAGTACAGAAATGTAACATATCCAGCGTAAAGTACAACTGTATGGAATCTGAAACAGGGTTTAACCCTTTATGCATCGACGGTACTTTAAAGTGCCATTGACGAAAACTTTATATAAAACTTATTTATTCTGTCTATTAATAAACGTTTTTTATTCTTTCCACCCAAAACACTCTTCTCGATCAAATTTAGATAGAATAGAGAAACAGCCGAAGCTAAATATTTTCAATAAGTCGTAATTTTATTACTCATTTTTATAGGTATTTCTTTTTTTTTTTCTTTAAATAAAATTATATGAAATGTATTCAACTACAAAAGCGTTTCCATTTATAGAGAAGGTCATGATACATTTAAACTCATTGCTTTTTTAAGAATTGTGATATTTTCAAAAGAATAATCTTGGTTAATTAATCTGATTATTTTTGTAAATATTTCACCAAAAAATTTTAACTACCGATATATTTAATCAATTTTAATGAAAAAAGCATGTCTAAATTCCCCATTAGTATAATCTAAAAATTCCAGTATACCTTCAGATATTAAAAAAGATAATTATTGAGGTGGACTAATTTTTTGATGAATAATTCGGTAGATAAATAGTTAATATTTCAGCAGATTCGGTACGGGGCACGATGAGGCTTACATTTTCTTTCTACAGGACCTACATAGTGAGCCGATACTGATGCTCAGTAACATTCTAGGACTAAAACATAAAATAATCTATAGTATTAAATTTTTCCTTAAATATGTATGGAGTATTCTAGGGAAAAAATATTAATTGTATGTTAATAAAAATCGATATTTTCTGAAGAAATTGAGTGGGGTGTTTTTTCATTGCATTTTGTACGAGCCGGGCCGCCGCACTGGCCCTGTTTTCACGAATTTTAACTCGGAATGGCCCAACCGTGATTCGCAAAGGGCTCAATTCTAACCTTTTGAAAAAGGCTGGACCTGGAAAATCCGGCCAGTAGACACCTCTACTTTACCTAGATGCTCTTTGTTCTCTGTTTTACATGAAATTCCATTGAAAAAAAATTGAACTTAATCATATTTGAAGATGTGTCAATCTATAATGAAAAAATGTGATATAAGGTATTTTTAGATTATTTAGGTTAATAATAATTTATACAAAATATCCGTAGAATAAATGTTTAGGAGTTTGTCTAAATGTCTAACATTGCAAAGTTTGTAATGCTTTAAATGCTTTATACTTACCTAAATAAAGAACTAATAATAATAAAAATGATAATAATAGTAACAATAAAATATGTAGTTACCACAAGAAATTCAATTTTTAATGAACATATGGAAAATGACATTCTCTTTGTAAAACAATAATGATTTCTGCAACATAGTGCTTTATCTTCGAAAAAATCTCGAACTAGGTATTTTTCGAGGTCCACTGTTTCACATGAAAATTCACAATTTTTTTAAAGTATTCATATTTCAACTTGCATCTTTTACAGAAGAAAAATGTAATCTAAGGTATTTTTACATTTTTTAGGTTGGTAATATTTTATGCAAATTATCAGGAGTCAGATGTTTTTATGTCTGATTTATAATTGCAAAAATAAAGAATTAATAATAATAATTACAATAAACGTTATTATTAATAAATATATATAGGACAGTTGCACCATAAAATTTAACTAATAATAACACATTGCTCAGTGGTGCACAAAACAGGAATTTTAATGTACATCTGTACAATTAAAATAAAATAAACCTTTCAACGTTTCGCGCCGTCTTCTGCGGGCGTCTTCAGGAAAATATGATAATGGAAGGACTACGTTTGCATCTTGATCGAGAGATAATATTTCTACTAAATTAAAATCTAAATGAATTAAAAATTTTTAAAAAAATGTTGCCATTTACACATGAGTAAAAATTAAAATATTGCAAGGAAATAAAAAATTTTAAGATCTTATGATGTTGTGCCATATTTTTGATATATTTTTGATATATTTTAGTAGAAATATTATCTCTCGATCAAAATGCAAACGTAGTCCTTCCATTATCATATTTTCCTGAAGACGCCCGCAGAAGACGGCGCGAAACGTTGAAAGTTTTATTTTATTTTAATTGTACAAATGTACATTAAAATTCCTGTTTTGTGCACCACTGAGCAATGTGTTATTATTAATTGTTATTAATATTATCATTATTGTTAATATAATAAAATAAGTAGTAGTGCGAGAAATTCAATTTTTAATGAACATATTGAGAACTGAATTCTCATTTTAAAGCATTAATGCATATTTCCTTAATGTAAGGTGATTTTAAAGTATTTGTGTATATTTCCTTAATATAAGGTAATTTTAAAGTATTTATGCATATTTCCTTAATGTAAGGTAATTTTAAAACATAAAAGTAATTGCATTCGAGATTATCTGTTTTCGAATTAATATTTGAAAAAAATTATAAGTATGTAAAAATTAGAAAATGTTAAACATAAAAACGTCACCCTTTTTTTAGATAATATCCTTTATAAAAAGTATTTGTAAAAAAGAAAAAAGTGTTAAGTCACTAAGTTAATTTACCACAGCATTAAAATCAAATTAGCATTAATTTTGTACTTTCCTTACATAAAAAATGGTAATGAACCTATTCAAAAAAACTAAGCTCCCAATTTATAAATTCTGTAAATTCGTTAAATTATTTAAAACAAAATGAAAAAAAAATGTAGTTCAATTAAAAAAAATTATTAATTATATGTAATTACAACTTACTCAGCTAGCTAATGAATGGCTTAACCAAAATGGTATGCAATATTGTAAAAGTAATTATTTAACGAGAAGACCTAAATTTCGATTTGCAATAAAAGACAGAAAACTAAGCTTCGGAAAAAAAAAAGAGCTTCTTAAAATTTAATTGAAGACGTTTAAGACTTTATATACCAATGATTGACCGAAACAGGTTTTTTAGACCGAAAACAAAACGGAAACCGAATTTCAATAATCTTCATATTAAAATAAAAAAAAAACGAAAATGTCCAAAAATATATTTTTCGAATATTTAATACATGATATAAACATACATAATTATTAATTAATTGCATGTGTGGCCCAAGTTAGCTCTTTGTACTCTGACTAAAACTTTTTATTTTCGTATAACATAAAATAAAATTAATCCAACAACGACTAAATTGATTTTCTAATACGAATTTCATTTAATTAAAAAATATTTTAATTTTAGGCATACATACTCCCAAAAAAGTTTTCAATGGAGCAACTCATAAAAAAAAAAATCCTGTAAAATATCTGTAAATTTAGAAAGATATCGGATATAGGAGTGGTCTGATTTTTAGTTCTGTCTGAAAGCGGCTGAATTATAAGGGATTTTCCACAAATTGTCAATTTACTTTTTAATTTTCTTTCAATTTTCATTTTTTATTGGTGCTTTACTTGAACGAACCTATTCCGTGATATAAAGAAGTATCAAAATCGAAGCATTTGTTCCCCATGTTCTTATTAATATTCATTAAACACTGATTTTTACCTAATACTTCGTCAAAAAAATGCTAATTTTTGGAAAATGCCTTACCATTCAGTTGTTTTTAGAGAACAACTTACTCTATCGACGATATCTTCTGAATTTTCACGATATTTTTCTATAAGTTGTTCTATGTACAATTTACAATTAAATCATGTAAAAAGATTATTAACGTTCGTGCATGCGCAGATAAAAAATATTTTATACAACTACCCACATTTCCTAAAATATTTAATATGCTTCTATTCAAATTGCACTATACTGTTTCTAGTACATTTTGCCAATTTTTCTGAAACTGGCGTTAAATTTCGTTGAAAACCCTGCATGATACAAACTAAAACACGCAAGAATTTTTTTAACTTTTTAAAAAATCGCTATATATCCATGAATTCACGTGCTATTCTTACAAAAAACAGAGGCCATGTAGTACAGTACCTTTATATTTGTATTCTCCAGCGATAGATCATTTCATATATTTCAAGGTACAGGGTAACCCAAAGTTTTTAGCCCCACCAGTGGCCGAGAGGTTCGGACCTCTCAACTGGTAGACGGCAGGTGCTGGGTTCGAACCCAATCGCGGCTGTCGGCCTAACCGTTCGGAGTTTTCGTGGTTTTCTTCGAACCTTGCGTAAATACGGGTTAGGTTCCCTTAGAAAGACCCCTACGAAGGGCACTCCCCCTTGGTCCTATATCCCTATCGCAGATAATCGGACGTCAAAAATCAACCAACCAACCAACGAACCCAAAGTAATTTTATTTTTCTTTGATTTTTTTTTTTTTTGTCGGCATCCTAATTGTCCTCCTAATCAAATGGACATTGACAAATATGAGGTTAAACGTAATCTTTATAATCCTGAAGTTCCAGAAGAATCCGACAAGTATATTTTTAAATATTCCACAAAATGTCTAAAATTGAAAGTATCCTGCCATTAATGGTCATATAGTGTTTATATTTACTACATGGAAGTTAAAATTCAGTTCAATTAAACGCACAGCATAGTTGAAATTTTTCATTCAGCAATTTACGACTAAAAACGGGTGTTGTTGAAACTTTTGTACAAACAACCCTGTATATAATATACAATTTATAAACACCATGAAAATTATAAAAAAAAAATAATTAAATATAAAAACGCATTGCACTTCCAGCAATCATTGTTCATAGGCCTTAATAGTTCAATTAATATTCATGTTGTTCAGTAACCAGATTCTTTTGAATATCTCTGTTAAAGAACGATAAATTCTATACTCACCGTGTTCTATAGTAAGGACCTTGTACTACCCTTCAGTGATATATACCAATTTCAATGCATTTTAGGTAGCTTTCATTACAAAAAGTAAAAAGCTACCTATTGCAGCCGTCCGGAGGAAAGCACTTCCGGAAAATTTTGGTATATTTTCACCGATCATGACCCCCAGACCCCAAAACCACCCTCCGTTCAAATGTTGACATATATTTATGTCGATATAGCGAGCCCATAGCAACAGGCTCGCTCCAGATGCATTTGGCCGACTCGACATCCGCCCCATAGCAAAGTACAACACGTGTACGACCTTTTTACAGCCACGTGTGAAATAATTGTTATATAGTCAGCACTCTTCCCACGAAAGGGCCTCAGCAACAAGAACAGAAGTGTCAGAATGATGCCGGATCCCGCCTGATGAAGACGTACTCAGCGGAGCTCTGATCGAAAAGACAGAAGATGGCCCTTAAACTTAATCCTTTAACTATTTTTTCCCTTGTAAATATTGTGCATTAATCAAGATCATTAAACTTATGTAATATTACCCCTGGACTCCTTAATCTACATGGGGGCCGGCCTATTTATACCCCAAAACATCAGCGACATGAGACAGACAAACGGCCGATTTTATCCGTGCCATTGGATTACATCGATAGACAAGCAATTCAACGAGCTCTCCTGAGGATTTATCACAGCGGGAAATGCCACTGTTCAAAGAGAACAGCTGTGTGAATTTATGGGAGTGACCCATATTTGACGGTGTGCCAGATCGGATAAGAACTTTCTCGCTAGTGAGTACTTCTTTTTTTTTTCTTTCTTTCTTCGCTGGTTGCTTCCATCATGTTTCTGACGGAAATACCACAAATATGTGCGATGCTCAAGTTAGCTAAAGCAAATAAAATAAAGTTGTTACACCAGTTCATTTTTGAGCGTGATGACTTACGCTCTAACAGGAAAAATTTGCGCAAATTTGAAGGATTTAACTTTGCAAGTGACAGCGCTGATTTCCGCGCGAAATTGACTAAAGTAACTGCTCAATTCTCGAAACTCGAATTTATCGCAATTGCCAATTTGTTGGCCATCGAAATTGATGGTACTGAAGAAGAAATTGCAACTCGAATCCTCACGGCATTGACTGACTTAAATTCCTTTGCGAATTCTATTAAAATTGCGACTGATTCTGAAATTGACGACCCGGAATCACCCCCCCTCCCCTCTAACTCTGTTAGTAGAAATGACAATATAACTTCCGAGGTTGCTAGAACACATGAACCCACTTTAACTAGACCAATAATTTCATTTACAGATTTCGAGAATTTAATTCCACCATTCCGAGGATTAAATACGGAGAATGTAATTAATTGGCTTGCTCGTTTCGAAAATTTGGCACAATCATTTGCGCTTACAGATGTTCAAAAATTCATTTTCGCGGAACGCGGGTTAAAAGATTTAGCTCTTCAATATATTCACAGTGAACCTCATATAACCTCTTATAACGAACTTAAACAAGCATTGCTATCAGAATTTTCCCATTTTGCGTCCCCAGCACATGTTCATCAAGTATTAATGAGTCGTAGGAAACGTCCCTCGGAAAATTTAGTACAATATTTTCTTTCAATGCGCGAAATTGCGAACAATGGAAACATCGATGATCTTTCGTTAATGCATTACATAATTCAGGGTATAGAAGACTCCGCACAAAATAAAGCTGTGCTATTTGGATGTACTAATTTGCTACAATTTAAGGAAAAGCTAGTGATTTATGATGAAATTTGCCGATCAGCCAGTGGTCAGATGAAACGCATGTCGTATCATGCGAAAGGCACTACTCCTACACCACACCTTAAAAATGAACGTAAAATTATCTGTTTTAATTGCGGTTTAGGAAACCACGTTTCCGCAGATTGTCATAATAAAAATAAGGGCCCAAAATGCTTTAATTGCTCTTTATGGGGCCATCGGTCTTTTGAATGTGGCGAGCGCACTGGGGAGAAACAGCCTACAACCCGAGGCACCCCTCCCCAACAACATTCGGTGCAGCCTACAACCCGAGGCACCCCTCCCCAACAACATTCGGGGTTAAAGCGCGATAAAAAAGTCCACGTCGTAGACTCACAGCAATCGTATACCAACATGAATAAATTAGTCAAAATTGCGGATGTCATAATAGACGCATTAATTGATACGGGAAGCGCGATTACAGCAATAAGAGAAGATTTTTATAAATTAGTTGGCTCCCCTCTCCTACAATGTGAAACCATACAACTGGGCGGTTTTGGTGGTGGCAGTTTAACGCCATTAGGATCATTTAAAACGGATATTCAAATAGATGGAACTCTGTTCTCTACTAGAGTTTATGTCGTAAACTCATCACAAATGTCCACCCCCTTTATTGTAGGGCGGGACGTGCTTACACAGGGTACACTAACGTGTGGTCAGGACGGGATATCGCTCCATAAAACTCCCCAAGCGGATGTTTTCATTAACTGCATTAATGTGTTCGAAACACAGGACGAGATCGATCTAAATCACATTATCGATCATAACATTCGTACGGAAGTCGCTACTTTAATTAAAACCTACAAACCCTCAAAAACGAAGAGCACAGACTTAAAAATGTCGATAGTATTAAATGATGATATACCCGTGTATCAACGCCCCCGTAGAATGTCCCTAAGCGAAAAAGAATTAATCCGCGACCAAATTCAACAGTGGTTGCGGGACGGCATTATAAAACCGTCGTATAGCGATTACGCAAGCCCCGTTGTCTTAGTAAGAAAAAAGGACAATTCCATGCGCTTATGCATTGATTTTCGAAAATTAAATAAAAAAATAGTGAAGGATCGTTTTCCGTTACCCCTAATTGATGACATATTGGATCAACTCAAACAAGCTGAAATTTTTACGACCCTTGATCTTAAGAATGGGTTTTTCCATGTTGATGTAGACCCAAACAGTACAAAATATACAGCTTTTATCACGCACGACGGGACCTATGAATTTTTAAAGGCCCCTTTTGGCCTTTGTTCAAGCCCCTCAGCATTTACGAGATATCTCGCGTGTGTTTTCCGTGAATTACTCATGGAAGGTGTATTAATATTATACATGGATGATCTTGTAATTCCTACAAAATCGGAAGAAGAGGGACTCCATAACTTAAAACGTGTACTAGATACTGCTTCTGATTACGGATTGGAGATTAATTTTAAGAAATGTCAATTTTTACAGCGCAAAATAGAATTTTTGGGGCATATTATCGAGCATAACACTATAGCGCCATCCCCTGCGAAAATTAAAGCAGTCCAACATTTCCCGGAGCCTAAAAATGTTAAACAGCTGCAATCCTTACTCGGGCTAACGGGTTATTTTCGAAAATTCATACCGGGATACGCTTCTATTGCACGCCCCCTAAGTGATTTGTTACGTAAAACAGCGACTTTCGATTTCGGTCCGGAGCAACGGCAAGCACTGCATATACTACGTAATCGACTCACCAGTAATCCAGTTCTACACATTTTTGTACCCGGCTCGGAGCTCGAAGTGCACACTGATGCCAGTAAATACGGCTTTGGCGCGACGCTTATGCAAAAATCCCCCGACGGTCATTTTCACCCGCTCCAATACATGAGCAAAAAAACATCCCCCCAGGAAGAGAAGTTGAGCAGTTACGAATTAGAAGTACTAGCGGTCATCGAAGCACTAAAAAAATTTCGTGTTTATCTGCATGGCACTAAATTTCGAATCATCACGGATTGTCAGGCCTTTCAGAAAACGATGGAAAAAAAGGAACTCACACCCAAAATTGCACGTTGGGCCTTATTTCTACAAGATTTCGATTTCGAAATAAAACACCGACCAGCTGCAAAAATGCAGCATGTCGATTGCCTTAGCAGATACCCCGTCATGCAGATTACGCATGATGAATTAACTCTAAAAATTATGCAAGCACAAGACAGAGACCCATTTATAGCCGGCATCAAGGCCGCAGCGATAAGCTCTCCGGTAGCTGATTTTGTGCTTCGTAACAACGTACTGTATAAAATTGAACGTGGCAGAGATTTATTAGTTATCCCCGAAGCGATGCAGCTTAATATTCTCCAGGATATACATGCTAAAGGCCACTTCTCAGCTAAAAAAACTGAGGAAATAGCATCTCAAAACTTTTTTATTCCGAAACTATCCGAACTCGCACGAACCATCGTGATAAACTGTGTTCCGTGCATTTTAGCATCTCGGAAATTGGGTAAAAAAGAAGGTTTTTTACACCCGATTCCAAAAGGTGACACGCCACTGGATACATATCATTGTGATTTTCTCGGACCACTCCCATCAACAAATAAAAATTATAAACATTTATTTACTGTAGTGGATGCATTTACAAAATTTTTCTGGTTATATCCAGTAAAATCTACGGCGGCGCAAGACGCACTAGATAAACTGAAATTACAGCAAACTACATTCGGTAATCCCCGACGCATTATCACAGACAAAGGCCCCGCATTCACGTCAGCCGACTTCGCGACCTTCTGTAAGGAGGAAAACATCGAACACCATCCGATCACCACGGGAGTACCCCGGGGAAACTCCCAAATCGAAAGAATACACGGCACACTCATCCCAATATTAACAAAGTTATCGTTGGACGATCCCGAAAAGTGGTACAAACATGTCGCTCCGGTGCAAAGGATCATAAATAGCACCATTTCATCCGCTACCAACTTTTCCCCTTTCGAAATTCTTACTGGCGTTAAAATGAAAAATAAAGAAGACTTACACATCCGACAACTCTTAGAAACAGAAGAGGCTCAATTAGCAGTAGACCATAAAAAACAATTAAGAGATGTAGCAAAGACGCACATTTTAAAACAACAGCAAATGACACGTATGCAGTATGATAAGAAACGGAAACCTGCTACTGCTTATGAAATCGGCGATCTGGTCGCGATAAAAAGAACTCAGTTTGGTACGGGCCTAAAACTCCGTCCTAAATTTTTCGGCCCATACCAGATTACCGCAGTGCATCCCAACGAACGATATCAAGTTAAAAAAATTGGGTCACATGAAGGCCCACAGATTACAACTACAGCAGCTGACATGATGAAATATTGGACACAGTCGATATAAACTGACTCATAGTGACTGGAAGAATTTACTGCAAGATAATCTCTACGTTTGCGAGTGTTTTTTTTCTCTTCTCTTCTTTCTCTTGCAAAATCACAGATGTGGTTTTAGTTTTGTGTTTACTCCTCCACGCAACGAAGAGGGAATAATGGTGTTTTTTTTTAATTATTCCCTCGAATGTGAAATATGCCACAGCAATAAATAAAGCTAAGTCAAGTGCTTTTTTTTTGATTGGCTAGCTAAAGCATTTTTATCATTATTATTATTTCATTAACCAGGATTATGTTAACAAGTGCCAAGTGATTTTTTTTTTTGGCACAAACATTTAACTTTTACAATATATTAGACATTGGTGCTCAGGACATTTGACTTTTTTTTTTCTCTTTTCTTTTTCTTTTTAGAACTCAGACTTATGATTTATTTTGTTTTATCGTATATAGGACATATTTTTTTTACATACTTAGTACCATTTTATATGCTTCGAAATATTGTATGTTTTGTTTGAAATATTATTGTTTTTATAAATATGTTTATGTGTATAAACTATTTCTTCTACCCCCCCCCCCCACTAAAAAATGACAAAATATGATGTAGCAGGAAAACTATAAGTTTCGATTTTTTTTTTCCCTCTACTCTTTCTTTCTATTTTGACGGACAAAAGATAATTATTTTTATTTGTTTGTTTTGCCTTTGTCATAAAAGTTTTTACGATTATTCCAATTTGAGCAATTTTCTTTTACATAAAAATAAAAGTTTTTCTCTATTTTTTTTGAAGACGTATTGAGAAACACTACAATAACTTGGAGACTTTTTTTTTTTTTTATCTTAGACGAGGACGAATATCTGTTTAGAAGACGTTGTGTTGGAAACCCCCTTTGGGGAACGATGATAAAACAAAAGACAGGTGTGCAAAGAGCACATTAACGAGGCTAACTATTATGATATAATTTTTTTTTCTTTTCATTGTGTGTGCTATTAAAGACGTCTTCAAAATTCCTTTTTTTTCTTTTCTTTTCTCTTAGTAATATTAATTTTTTTTTTAATTCATGTTTTACAGTGATCGTCTGGTTTTTTTTCTCCCTCCCTTGAAGAAATGGTTTATCTTAAGTATCCCTATCAGTGTACACGTTCAGCTGTGGTCAGCTGCATGTCGGATTGGCCGAGTGTCGATATAGCGAGCCCATAGCAACAGGCTCGCTCCAGATGCATTTGGCCGACTCGACATCCGCCACATAGCAAAGTACAACACGTGTACGACCTTTTTACAGCCACGTGTGAAATAATTGTTATATAGTCAGCACTCTTCCCACGAAAGGGCCTCAGCAACAAGAACAGAAGTGTCAGAATGATGCCGGATCCCGCCTGATGAAGACGTACTCAGCGGAGCTCTGATCGAAAAGACAGAAGATGGCCCTTAAACTTAATCCTTTAACTATTTTTTCCCTTGTAAATGTTGTGCATTAATCAAGATCATTAAACTTATGTAATATTACCCCTGGACTCCTTAATCTACATTTATATATATATATATATAACCATATATATATTTATATATATATATATATATATCATTTTTGTCATGCGATAACTAACGTATTTATGAACCGATTTGAATGAAACTTGGTATATGCATAGTACATACAAATGTCTCGACCGAGTTCGTTGGCCAGCATCATCCGCCATTTTGTTTGAAAATGGCGGCCATTTTAAATTTTAAAAAAAATTTAAAATTTAAAATTAAATGCGAAAATAATAAAAGTTGAAAAATATTTTTCTTTTATGTATTAGAACTTAAAACAAAGATTCCAGAACACTTTTTATTTTGTCTATATCTTAAAAAATGATTGAGTTATAGCACTTTGAATTTTTCTTATGGCTGACATTTTGAAACGATCTGATTTTTGTCACGTAATAACACGCGCATTTATGAACCGATTTCAATGAAACTTGGTATGAACATAGTACATACAAATGTCTCGACCGAGTTCGTTGGCCAGCATCATCCGCCATTTTGTTTCAAAATGGTGGCCATTTTAAATTTTCAAAAAAATTTAAAATTTAAAATTAAATGCGAAAAAATCACAATTTGAAAAATATTTTTCTTTTACGTGTTAGAACTTAAAACAACGATTCCAGAACACTTTTTATTTTGTCTATATCTTACAAAATGATTGAGTTATAGCACTTTGAATTTTTCTTATGGCTGACATTTTGAAACGATCTGATTTTGTCACGTGATGACACGCGTATTTATGAACCGATTTCAATGGAACTTGGTATGTACATAGTACATACAAATGTCTCGACCGAGTTCGTTGGCCAACATCATCCACCATTTTGTTTCAAAATGGTGGCCATTTTAAATTTAAAAAAAATTTAAAATTTAAAATTAAAATCGAAAAAATTAAAAGTTGAAAAATATTTTTCTTTTACGTATTAAAACTTAAAACAATGATTCCAGAACACTTTTTGTTTTGTCTATATCTTAAAAAATGATTGAGTTATAGCACTTTGAATTTTGCTTATGGCTGACATTTTGAAACGGTCTTATCTGAACGATCCATCATGTTGCTTTAAAATGGCATACACTTTATGATATCGTGAAATTTGGTGACTCTCTAAATCGCTTAAAATAAAACCAGGTTGAATAAAAGATGACTATTTTCTAGAAATTCCTATTAATATTCAGTCTTGACAAAAACTAGTATTCAATCTTATAAAATCACTAATTTTATAAGATTCCCAAGCACCGAAGAAAATCGTTACAACGAGACCTAACTACATTTATTTTAGTTCATTATTTTCAAGTATTTTAAATATATTGATCTACTTATACATTTGAAAAACGAACACAAATTCTAGAAATTATAAAAATGGCCCCATTTTCCATATTTGTTTGTCTTTCTTTCTTTTTTTTTTTAACTTTCAAGAAAGAAAGAAGGAAAGAAAAAGTCCTTCCGGCAATGCCGGGAGGAAGAGGTAGCTTTCATATACTTATACATTTATTTATTTTTTTTAAAGTAAGTTACATTGTTCAAAAATACTAAGCTCAAATTAGTGGAAATAATCTTATAAAATTAGTGATTTTATAAGATTGAATACTAGTTTTTGTCAAGACTGAATATTAATAGGAATTTTTAGAAATTAGTCATCTTTTATTCAACCTGGTTTTATTTTAAGCAATTTATAGAGTCACCAAATTCCACGATATCATAAAGTGTATGCCATTTTAAAGCAACACGATGGATCGTTGAGATCAGACCGTTTCAAAATGTCAGCCATAAGGAAAATTCAAAGTGCTATAACTCAATCATTTTTTTAAGATATAGACAAAACAAAAAGTGTTCTGGGATCATTGTTTTAAGTTTTAATACGTAAAAGAAAAATATTTTTCAACTTTTAATTTTTTCGCATTTAATTTTAAATTTTAAATTTTTTAAAAAATTTAAAATGGCCACCATTTTGAAACAAAATGGTGGATGATGTTGGCCAACGAACTCGGTCGAGATATTTGTACGTACTATGTACATACCAAGTTTCATTGAAATCGGTTCATAAATGCGCGTGTTATTACGTGACAAAAATCAGATCGTTTCAAAATGTCAGCCATAAGAAAAATTCAAAGTGCCATAACTCAATCATTTTGTAAGATATAGACAAAATAAAAAGTGTTCTGGAATCTTTGTTTCAAGTTCTAACACGTAAAAGAAAAATATTTTTCAACTTTTAAGTTTTTCGCATTTAATTTTACATTTTAAATTTTTTAAAAAATTTAAAATGGCCACCATTTTGAAACAAAATGGTAGATGATGTTGGCCAACGAACTCGGTCGAGACATTTGTATGTACTATGTACATACCAAGTTCCATTGAAATCGGTTCATAAATACGCGTGTTATAACATGACAAAATCAGATCGTTTCAAAATGTCAGCCATAAGAAAAATTCAAAGTGCTATAACTCAATCATTTTGTAAGATATAGACAAAATAAAAAGTGTTCTGGAATCGTCGTTTTAAGTTCTAACACGTAAAAGAAAAATATTTTTCAAATTTTGATTTTTTCGCATTTAATTTTAAATTTAAAATTTTTTAAAAAATTTAAAATGGCCACCATTTTGAAACAAAATGGCGGATAATGCTGGCCAACGAACTCGGTCGAGACATTTGTATGTACTATGTATAACCAAGTTTCATTGAAATCGGTTCATAAATGCGCGTGTTATTACGTGACCAAAATCAGATCGTTTCAAAATGTCAGCCATAAGAAAAATTCAAAG
The DNA here is from genome assembly GCA_964019185.1 of Maratus speculifer. Taxonomy (NCBI): domain Eukaryota; kingdom Metazoa; phylum Arthropoda; class Arachnida; order Araneae; family Salticidae; genus Maratus; species Maratus speculifer. Next base: position 311,648,001 of record OZ025297.1, on the reverse strand, counting down.
TGCTATAACTCAATCATTTTTTAAGATATAGACAAAATAAAAAGTATTCTGGAATCTTTGTTTCAAGTTCTAACACGTAAAAGAAAAATATTTTTCAACTTTTAATTTTTTCGCATTTAATTTTAAATTTTAAATTTTTAAAAAAATTTAAAATGGCCGCCCTTTTGAAACAAAATGGCGGATGATGCTGGCCAACGAACTCGGTCGAGACATTTGTATGTACTATGTACATACTAAGTTTCATTCAAATCGGTTCATAAATACGTTAGTTATCGCATGACAAAAATCAGATATATATATATATATATATATATATATGGTTATATATATATATATATATATATATGTCAACATTTGAACGAAGGGTGGTTTTGGGGTCTGGGGGTCATGATCGGTGAAAATATACCAAAATTTTCCGGAAGTGCTTTCCTCCGGACGGCTGCAATAGGTAGCTTTTTACTTTTTGTAATGAAAGCTACCTAAAAAAAAGGTTTGTATGTGTTATCACACACAAACTCATGTTGTATATTTCTTCCTGTGATTTTCCCCCAATAGATATAAAAATATCCTCTTGTGTGGTTTTTACACACACGCAAATTTCCACTAATTTGAGCTTAGTATTTTTGAACAATGTAACTTACTTTAAAAAAAAAAAAAAATAAATGTATAAGTATATGAAAGCTACCTCTTCCTCCCGGCATTGCCGGAAGGACTTTTTAAATAATGTAATATCATTAAAATAAACCGCAAACGATTATTCTCCATTGGCCATAATGTAACAGAATATTTGAATGCCCCTGTAAATGAACAATAAATATTGAAAACACGTAATTTGAAATATCAAATATGCTATAGTAAATACCACTTCCTATACTAATGCTACAGGAAATATACATAAATATCATGGAAATCAGAGTATATTTAAGGCAGTTAGAACACGGATAGATAGATAAACTGAATTCCTAATCTCTTTACAACTTTGTAAGAAAGTGTTAAAAACTAACATGTATATATTTTTAAATGCATACTATAATATCGTAAGGCATTAAAAATAAAAATAATAGTATGTAATTTTAGATAATTTAATTCAGGAAAATGTATTTTAAGATAGTTAGTAAAATGTCTATTTATCATATATATCATTAATACAATTATTTTTAATTTATATTACATAGCTGAAATTGACTTTTTTTTTTGTCCCCTGTTTCCAGTCTCATTTTTTCCACTTTGGCTAATAAAATTTGTCAATAACAGTGAGTAAAATAAACCTTTATTATTATTATTATTATTATTATTATTATTATTATTATTCGAAATTTTTTAATCAAATAATCCCTTCCGCCCCATACACATATGTATCTTTTTTTTATTTTTATAAACTTTTATTTTGGATAAGAGATTTTTGTTATAAATGTTCGAAAAGTTAGCCTTATTTTCCAAAATTAAATTCTTTTTCTACAAATCTAACAACAGATCCCACTCAGCGCCCAATTTTACCCACTTCGAACGTGAAATTTATGCCAGTAAGTGTGCAGAAAATCAAAATTTTTTTCAAAATTTAATTTCCTTATTACAAATCCAAGTATTATAAATACAATTATTATAAATTCTTAATATTCTTATTATACAGAGGTGTGAAAATTATTAGAATAATTGTGAAATTTTTAATAAAATCTTGTTATATTAAAAATATAACACATTATTTTTTAAATATACATACATTTATTATTTAGTGTGCATTCCACACATTTTATTGAAGATTTTACATATTTTAGTATACTTTGTATGAATTTTTAGCTACTAATTTGTATTTCATTGTCATGGTGCCAAATTCGGATGAGTCGTTCTATCAAATCATTTTTGTTTGTGATGCTGCAATTCTTTAAATTTTTCCTTACAATGTCCTAAAGATTCTCTATGGGATTCATATCTGGTCTATTTCTAGGCCATGGAAAGCTTTTTATATTTTTTTCATCAAAAAATTTGTTCACAGTTGAAAATTTATGACACAGCGCTCCATTATGAATGAAAATAAAGTCTCCATTTGGAAACTAGTCTTTTTATTGTGAAATTAGACTTTGTTCAAGCATTTTTTCATACTGATACTGCTTCATATTGCCTTCTACAACGTATAAAAGTCCAGTACTCTATGAAAGCATCACGATTTAAACCATTAATTTAGTAGGATGTTTAAGTGCTTGTACTATGCAATTTCGGAAAAATTCTTCACTGGTACTTCTCCTGAGATACTGATTACTTTTTTCTGATATGGTAGACATTGATTCATCAGAAAAACATACCTAGAAGATAAACAATTCCTTAAAATATGTAATTTGGCGAGAAACATTCTTATGAAGAAATTTATAAACAGTTTTATATCTTTAGTCAGTTTGCAAAAAACATGATTTCAAGAAAAGAAACGAATAACTTAAGTTTAATTGATTAATTAAGGAAAAATTAATATTTCTCAACTTCCTTCAGTAATTTCTGAATTGTTATTGGACAACTTTTGCGCAAGCAAATCTGTCTTTGTCATAGAGGATGTGATTTTAGACTTTTTCAAAGATGATGAGCACTGACTCCAGCTGAGGTAAGCTTTCTACGAATATAAGAATCACACATATTTATTCCATACGCTTGCAAAAAGATTTTTAGTTTATGACTAGCTGCTCCTCTGTAAACCTTAACAATTTTAATTAATTTCTCTTCTATTTTTGCAGTAAATTTACCTTTCCTTCGGCATATCCTTATTCAAGAAGTTTCATATTCACATTTGGAGCTCAAAAATCTTTATATTCTATGTACAGATTTTTGCAAAATTTCTACTTTTTTAGCGATTTCGTGCGGTGTATCGTTATTTTCTTGAATGAGACACTATACCACAGATAGTCTTCAATGAGAAATATCACTTGCTTTACCCTTAATCAAAGAATAGTCCTTTGACAAACGAGAAAAAAGCTATCAATTAGCATAAACTAATCAAAACAGCAAAAAGTTTTTTTAAAAAATAAATTAATACTGATATTAACTCAAGAAATGAGAAAAAATACTAACACAGCAAGCAGACGAATTTAAAATTGAACTTTACATTTGTTTGCTAATCAAACTGACTCTTTATGCAATGGAAACAATTTGATTATTTCGGATAAATACCTTTCTTTTAAAAAAATGGCAACATTAAAATTTTTTTACCCCCAAAACTAATTTAAAGGAGTACAAAATTGACTAGACCAACAAAACAAATTACCTTTCATGAAAAATTGCAAGTATATGCAATATTAATCAAGAAAAACTGAAAAAATCACAATTATTCTAATATTTTCACACCTCTGTAAATCCAATCCCCCCCCCCCACACACACACACACCTTACCTTTTTTTTTCTTTTTTTTTTCTTTCATTTCAGCTAAAAAAATTTTGTCAAGAATAATCGAAAAGTTAGCCCTTATTTTTTCCCCCTAAAATTAAATTTTGTTATTTATAAATCCAAAAAATCCAGTGTTTATTGCAGCTAAAAGAAATCAATAAAGAACAGAAAAATATAAATGAATCAGCCATTCGAAAAAAATCGACTAACCAACCAAATTTAACTTATTGAGGTAAAAAATTAATCGAAAGTTTTTTTCAATAGAATGAAATCAATATCGGATTAAGGAGTGGGGAAGAGTAAAAAACTATAAGTAGGCGGACTTAAAATATGCGGCAGCAAATTAAGAACTGGTGGAGTAAAGAGCTCAATTTGTAATTGAACGTAATTAAGCAGTAAGAATTAAATTGCATGGAATTTGTTTTGTCACATTACAATACGCTTCATTAGCGCAGCATGCAAAGTAACCTCTATCAGGTAGCATGGTTTTGGACATTAATTTTTAATCTAAAGTTTATTGGGGAAATAAATCTACGCATGTGAATATAACTGTTAAAGCTTAAATACATAGTGCTCGAAAAATAAATGACGCAGGTAAAATATCTTGTAATCATTTAATTGCAAACTGAAACTTCATCTTTTAAATTAAATTTTGTTCAAAGGTTTTTAATCTGTTTTTATATTATTTAGAAGAGAAAATATGAAAAATCTCCCAATGATATCCTTAAAAATTTTTAATTCTATAACAAACTTCCAACAACATAGAAAAGTATATATGTTGCAGCCAATACCCGAAATTGGCCAAATTCTAGAACTGGTCGGCCAATTCCCGAATTGGCCAGCAACGTTAAAAAATGACTGGCCAATTCTAGAATTGGCCAGCCAATTCGCGAACTGGCCAGATGCAATTGGCCAATTCGCGAACTGGCCAGGTGCGATTGGCCAATTCTCGAAATAGATATAAGCACTCGGCTTAATCTTTTCTAACATAGTTGAAAGTGTCTATGAATTCAAATAGTCTAGACGTCAGCCTGTCCGTGATCTAACTCGAGTAAAGTTCCCGGTTAACTTGTAATTGTCATCGTATTTGGTTTATCAATTAATTTCGATATTGAAAGGGAATTGTGTACTATTTTTGGTTAATTTAGTTGGGTACACAAAAATATTTCGTTTCAATATAATCAATGGGAATCTTTTTTACTGTACATTTTAATGTTACATTATCTTAATTACAAAAAAATTGGTATTTATGCATCATAGTTCGGATGTTGGCCAAGGCTTTCCGGCCAGTTCGCGAATTGGCCGGCCAAAACCCGAAATACGCTATTCATTTCATGTATTTCGGGTTTTGGCCGGGAAGCTTGGCCGATTCGGGTATTGGCCGGCCAGTTCTAGAATTGGCCAGGCTCCGGGTATTGGCCGCAACATATATATATATATATACATATATATATATATATATATATAGCAAATTAATAATAATAATAAAAAACTGCCAAATTTGGTGCATGGGGAAAACAGTTTTATTTACAGAAAGAATTTGTAATCTGTTCATTAAAACATATGTTTTTCGTAAAAAATATAGAATTTTCTGTAACAAAATTAAAAATCCATGTTTTTTCCTGTTAAAAAATTTTCGAATTTGTAATTGTTACAGAAAAAATTCTTTTAATAAATAAATTACAGATTTTACGGTAAAATAAACGTTTTTTTACTAGTGTCGGATTTTTTTAATTTATTTGCCACGAATGTTCGAAAAGTCAGCAATTTTTTTTTCTCCCATAATTAAATTCTCTATTTATAAACTAATATCATATCCCACTCAGTCCCCCCCCCCCTTTTTTTTCTGCTTTGAACAAAAAAGTCAATTTAGTAAGCGAAATATCAGCCTTATTATTACTATTATTATAAATTCAAGTTGATCTCCACATCCGCCTCTCCCCCCTAAACTCCTGGATCACCAATTCGAAAAATATCGACTAACCAACTGACTTTAACTTAATGAGGTAAAAAATTAACCGAAGCTTCTTTCAATACAATGAAATCATTACCGCTTTAACGGGTGGGAAAAAGAAAAATATATAAATATGTGGATTTAAGAACATGCGGAAGCCAATTAAGAACTGATGGAATAAAGAGCTCATTTTGTAATTGTACGTAATTAAGCAGTAAGAATTAAATTGCGTGCAATTTATTTTGTCACATTACAATAAGCTTCATTAGCGCAGGATATAAAGTAAACTCTGTTAGAGAACATGGTTTTGGAGATTAATTTTACTCTAAAGCTTATTAGGAAAATAAATCCACGAATGTGAATATAACTGTTAAAGCTTAAATACATAGTGCTCGGAAAATAAATCACTCAGTTAAAATATCTTGTAATCATAAAACATTTAATTGAAAATTGAAACTTTAGCTTTAAAATTAAATTTTGTTCAAAAGTTTTTAATCTGTTGTTATGTTATTTTAAAAAGGAAATATGAAAAATCTCCCAGTGATATCCTTAAAAATTTTTAATATTCTATACCGAAATTCCAACAACATACACTGTAAGGGGGAAAAAAAGGGAAAGAAAGAAAGAAAAAAGAAAACTGGCCAATGTGGCGCTTGTAGAAAACCACTTAATTTACAGAAAGAACATATAATCGGCTCATTAAAGCATTTTTTTCTGTAAAAAAAAAAAATAATAAAATCCACATTTATTTCTGTTTAAAAACAGTTTTTCTCTAAAAAATATGGATTTTATAATTCTTACAGAAAAAAACTGTTTTGAAGAATAGATTAGAATATTACAGATATTTACAGTAAAATAAACAGTTTTCCATTCGCACCAAGGGTTTTTTTTTTTTTTTTTTTTTTTTTTTTTTTTTTACGGTACATTGTTTCAAGTTCAACAAGTTAGCTGCCCTAATCGTGCTGCAAGCAACAAAAACAGATTTTATTTTTAAAAATACACACCTGAAAAATATTTTAAGAACCATAAAAAATCAGTAAGTTGAGATACAATTTTTTCTGTAAAAATTACACATTTTTCGCTACAGTGCAAAGCCCATGACAGCCAAATAAGCAAAAATGCATAATAATAAAAATAAATATGTTGCAATACAAAAAGTTCATTGACACGAGATTTCCTTAACCTCCAATAAATTTGTTTTGAAAATTAATTTCTGAGTTAAAAAAAAAATAATAATAAACGAGATATTTTTGATGAATTCATAAAATTATATTTTAAAAAACTAAAATAAAACTTTGAAACTAATTTAGATGACTTCAATAAGATAAGAATAAAAAAAACAACAAAAACTCTACATTTTTTACAAATACCTTCGAGGGATTTTTTTTTAATGACAATTAAATCACGGAAACTAATTTACTGCGGCATTAAAATATGTAATTAGTATGAAATTAAAGATATCTTTTTTTACTTTTTCAAAAACTTCAAAAATACTAATGAACATACTCTGAAAATTAAGCTCTTGATTTATAAACTCCTTTAGGTAATATTGAACGGAGAGAAAAAAAAAAAAAAAAAAGACGAAAGACAAAAGAAAAGTTCGAGCAAAAAAGTAAAAATTTAAATAATTGTCAATTAAATAATAGGTCGAGTGCGTGTATTATTAGCGCAAAGTGGTCTTCGTACAATCACTTCTATTGATAAATATATTAATTAGTAACGGTAATATTACAAGAAATTGTTACTAAAAGAATAATAACCTTAAAGACACAAGTGGTGTTGCGAGATTGCCAATAAATACAAATTAATCGTGAATCCCAAAGTAATTAGGGGCCTTGGATATAAGACGTTTTAAACTTTTTCGACACCAATCCCCCCTTCCGATATTTTACGTTATCATCCCTAGATAATAGATTTATTTTTCGCATGCTTTGTTGATTCAAAAGAGGTCAACAAAATATTATTTTATGTCAAATAACACTTAAAAGAAATATACTATTTAAAAGTATTTTATAGTAGATTTTTGTTACATAATGCATTTAACGGTAATAAAGTTTTGTTGCACTTGCCCTGAACGGAGGAGTAGTGGGATGCAAATAGAAATTTTTAGCAACAAAAGAAGTTGACAACATTGTTTTATTTATTAGTAAATATAAATTTCATTTCAAATATACTTTAGATATGGTTTCTCGAACCGTGATTAAATACGTATGTATACAACATACATATGAAGAACAATGGGAATGTCAAACGTTGAGGCATTTTATAGTCGTATTTTAGAATGAAATAATTTTATAATAATTTAGTAATAACTTGTATTTTCATATAAATAGACAAGAAATTAAGAAAAGATAACATACTAAAAAAATACATATTTAAGAAAAGACACATACTTAAGAAAAGATACATATTTAAGAAAAATTACATACTTAAGAAAAGATAACTACTTTGAACCAAAAAATATGCTACAAATAAGAAAAGGAAAATTTTTTGATTGGATCAAAAATATATTGATAATAACAAAAGGTATCCCCCTCCCCCCCAGACATATCTTATGATATCATGTGCCATATCTCCCTTCCCCTAAAATGATAACGTTATTATATGCGTAGCCCCTTACGTCATAATTTCTAAATAAATTAGTATGTATTTAGCAATTCGACATACTAGGTATTGCATTACATACACAAATATATCATTAAAAGTTGTATCTAGGCTTTAAAAACTGGTAGTGCGTAGTCTTATGCCTCCAGTGTCTGTATGTATATCCAAACTGTAAGTGTCTTTAACGGTAATAACTTGGATAATTGCAGACAATTTTTTCAAAAAGCATTATCAACATCCTTTTATACTTCCGGGACGATAGGTACCTTCAGCGTCTCTTAACTTCTTTGGTGGGCGCCGTAAAGTGAAATTTGAATGTAACCGAAAAATGCGATTTTCTAAAAAAAGACTATGTTGGCTAGAATAAATATATAGTTTTACTGCATAGTTTAAATAAATTTCTGCTGACTTAATTTTTTCATTATTTTAGTTTCAATAGATTCGGAAATAGAGGGAGAGGGAACATATTTTTACATCACATTTTCGACGATATCTCTGAAAATATAATGCTTAAAATTAAAACAAATGTATTTTTGACAGCGACATTAAGAGAACTTTCATACAATATCCCACGGGATCAAGCAATCATTTTTCCACCCCAAAATGTAAAAAAAAAAAAAAGAAAAAAGGAAAAAGAAAAAGAAAAAGAAAAAGAAAAAAGAAATATAACTTATTACATCGCCTTAAATTGGGACATATAGCTCAATAATTATGAATGATTTTTGAAGAAAAGCCTTGAAAACATATTACATGACAAAATATATATAAATGCTTTTTTAATTTCTAAAATCATGAAAAATTTTAATACTTTTTAATGAAAGCTAATAATAATAATAAAGTTATTCGAACGAAATATATTTCCTTTATATATATATATATATATATATATATATATATATATATATATATAAAGGAACCCAAATGTAATGGTAAACACAAGTGGTTTTGCATCTAATCTAATTGGGTGAAAAAGTCCTCCAGAATTCGTCCGGGACGGCTTAGTTGGAAGAGCATTGGCGGCTTCAGCCAATACATCCCTGGTCCGAATCCTGGCCCGGACTTTTTTCACCCCTTGGAAAATTTGCATCTGTTATAGTTAATTTACCGATCTGAATAATCGTGCTTAAAATTTATCTAATGGCTATGCCCGCTGCGCTGGTCAATATTTCAAAATCAACCGTAGATGAAACGAACTGGTGAATTTAAATTTGTATTTTAAATAATTTGGACCTCCAGCAGCACCTTGCTCATTGCTGAAAACGATTTAGACACCATTGTGATATTAAATTATCTTAAACGTTGCGCAAAAAACAGCTATTTAGAAGTAACTATTTTATTTTATTACCAACAGTGCACATTTGGAAGCGAAATGAGACCATTATGGCAACAGGATTTAAAATTTTCCCTTATCTGAAGAAATATTAATTATTACACATGGTACAACTTCTGAAAAATTTCTTCACAACTTTTCATAATGTGAAGCCAGGAAGCCAAAGCTACTCCCACTTAAAAAGTTTATATATATATTAATTTTGTCCGCGCGATAAAAGGCACAATTATGCAAGAATCATCTTCAAACTGCTCAAGTACATTGAGATGGTTAATATCTCAGTGGGAATTGCAAATGAGCAAAATCTGCCCAAGGGGGTGGTAATTGGGAAGGGTTCAAAAATTTGAATACCATCTTAACATGGCTTTCACAAAACCAGCTCTTACAAAACAATAGCAGGAAAAAAAATAAACATTTTTCGTTACAGCAAGTTGCCAACGATAAAAAAAAAACACATTAAAATTCTCACTACAACAATTACTTTATTATTGCAAAATTTCCTCCTGAAAAATGAAAACAAAATTATTTGCTCTTTCGTATTTAAGCATTTTCTCTTTAGTTATTTAAGATAAAATTATGTAAATTTGTATAATTTGGCGAACGATTAGGCGAAATTTGTTGACGTGATAATCAAGTAGTAGCCAATTTACACTTTTCATATTTCACAAAAGATTCCGACACAGACATCATATACGCAATAGGTTTAGCACGATTATCTTGCAACTACAATGTGGCAAAATCCTCGTTTTAGAATACCAAAGGTATTTATGTATATTTTATTATTTTCTATCATTTTAAACAGCAATTAACAATAAATAAAAAGTAGCTGTAGAATAAATCAACAAATATCATTTCAAAAAAGAAAAAAATGAAAGTAAATAAACAACTTTTCATCGGATAAACAACTATAGCTGGGTTACCATATGAGGCAAATAATGCCATTTTTGCGCCAGTGAGATACCTCGATGAGTATATGACCAAATCCGTGACAAAATTTCCATTTGGAAAAAACTTTAATTGGTATTTATACTGCATTTTCCCTACTTATGTATAAGAAAAAACTTTGACACAGATGTCATGTATGCACCATATTGGCGCAATTTTTTTCTAACGCCAATTTGGAGAACTTGGTTTTTAATTACCAATTTCATAAATATTTTTTAATTATCTTGTATTATTTGAAAAAAAATAATAAATAAAAAAGTTTAATTAATAGCAATAGAACAAAATGATTTATATTATTTTAAAAAACAAAATGAAAGTTAATAAATATAGTTTATTAATAAATAAACAACTATAGTCGGTTTACCATGTGTGGCATAAAATCGCCATTTTGTTGCAATCGTGAGAATGTGGTGCGTATGTGACATCTGCGCCAAAACTTTAAAAAGTTGCGATCAAATTATTTTACAGTTTGGATGACGAAGATATTTATACTAAAATTTAAACATTATACGCATTTTTTTTTCTGTAACTGCTATTTATATATTTACAATTAAACATAAAAATATATCCTAAAAATGCTCTCACACATTTAAAAGAGAGTGAGAGAATTTAGTAATTGTGAACATCGCTCCGGCTTGTGCCTTCTTGGTATAAAATCGCATTGTTTGATGACAAAAGTAAATTCAAACACCCAAATAAACAAATAACATACAATTAACAGATAAAACCATTTTTAAAAATAATTCTGCTATTTTGTCCTGTAAGACACATAATGGTAGAATTAGATTTTAAAACTATTTTTTTTTTTTAAATAGAAAAATGGGTTTTACGTTTTATCTAATAAAATATTTAAAATACATTTTTGTTAGCCTGCGCGAAAGAGAATAGCGAAAGTTTGGTTGAAGAATTATTGAAGAGAAAATGGTCAATTAAAAAAGACTTGTAAATTTTATTCAGCGGGAATTTTTCATTTCAAAATGTTGAATTTATCTATAGTAATAACACATAATTGCATAAATTTACTTTGAATTGCAAAAATTTTCCTTCAGTACTACTTGGTTATACCGTCGACCAATTTCGCCAAATTATACAAATCGCCAAACTATTAGCCAGATTATATAGATTAGCATAAATTTTCATTTAAATAACGAAAAACAAATTAGCAGAACATACATAAAAGTAGAAATAAAATGTCGAATTAAAAATCACTTGATGACATAATTAGTATTGATATTATGCTTAATGTCAAGTGAATGTGACATTTACGATCATCCATCATTGACATTTAATCTTGGAATTTGGGGGTAGATTTTTAATCGATGGGGCAATCTTTCCTTCTTCAGTTTTTAAATTTTAAAACTGAAATTTTTCCTGTAAGTGAAATTGACGTAATGGCGCAAGAAAAATTAAATTAACAATGAAAACATTTGCAAAAAGAAATAAAAGAGTTATATCTATATAATTTACGATTGAATATTTAAATATACTCTAAAAATTATCTTCACTTGAAAAAAATAACATTATTGCGACCATTAAGAACCTAAGTCAGGCATTTGGTCAGTAGTGCATTTTCCGCTTAAAAACACATTCTTTGGCGACAAAAGCAAGATGAAAATGGTATAGAAACGAATAGTAACTCACAACTTACAGTGTCTTTTACAATCAGATCTGCTTTTTTCTGCTGTAAGTTATATTATACGGAAATTCGATAAAAAAGAGAAAGAAAATAATAAAAAGGGAAATAACTATCATTCAAAATTCATTTAATCAATTTCTGAAATTCATGTTTTTATTCTAACACCAGGGATAAGTCGCCAAAAGTTGAACCAATTGTTATATTTCGCGTTAATTTATTTTTTAAGCATTACAAATATTTTTTTCATTTTCAAGATAAATATATTTTTATAATATTACGCCTCATTTAAGCGGTCTTTCTTTATTATTATTAATATTATCAGTAGTTATTTTCTGCTATTATTTGCAAGATATTTGTAATATTTCTAATAGATATAGCCATTTTAATTCTTTTAGCAATTATAATTTTCGCCAAAAACAGCTACTGGCAACCCTGTTGCCAAAAATAACCGAAAAATACGAAATTTACTACGAAAAATCAGAGTTATCCCTGTAAATTTGAATCATAAACCTTCAGAAAAATATTTCCTATCGAAGGATACAATCGGCAAAAAATCCATCGGGTAGTTTTTGAAAACACTCGTTTGGAAGTTTCAGAACTTCTGCTTTATAATATATATGATAAATGATTTTGTTTTAAATCTTAATAGGATAAACTATGCTTTATGATTTATTTTTTCTGTTATCACATTACTTCGTTTTTAATTTATTTATTTGTTTATAATTATCATGTTCACAATAATTATTTTTATTTTTTTCCCTTTTCGTTTTTCTATCCAATTAAGTAATCTTGATGTGCCTTGTTTTTGATGTTTTTTCTTCATTTAATTTTGGATTTATGTGTGTTGGTAGCCCCAAATTCGTACTATTTATGCTTTTCATGGTTGATACGATATTTCATAAGATGAAACCACACACTTCATTTGTAGTTCCAAAGTATTTGGGATCTGAAAATTCTGCTTTGGTTCTACAAATTCCATTTGTATTCATATTAATTATTTATTTTTTCCCTCCATGTTCAATGTGGTATAAGTTATTAAATTCAATGGTTCATATATTGTAATAGTATTAATGGTTATACAGTCGAGTCTCTCTATAACGAAACTCCATACTTCGAATTTCTCTACATAACGAATTTTTAGTAGAAACTGTCCCCTTTTCGCATGATTACATTAAAAACAGTCTCTATATAGCGAAATATCTATATCCATATAACAAAATTTTTATAAATTGGTCTTAATTTATTCAATTTTAAAAAGCTTCGAAATCATATGGAATAAATTTTCCATCACTTATTTTTGATTTATCGTCAGTGCTGAGTTTTTTTATATTACTTCTCTCCTTGTTCTTTAAATCCAATGAATTCATCCCACCTCCCACACACCTTTTCACATCTTTCTCAAAACAGAGTCAATTGGATTGATACACATGTAAGAGAGGAATCAATGAGAGGCACATAAGAGAGGCCTTCAAATGGAGGGAAATGTTTACTGCAATTTTTCATTCCTTGCTAAAATTTCAGCTTTTTTTTTTTTTTTTTTTTTTTTTTTTTTTTTTTTTTTTTTTTGAGAGCGTAACAATTTTAAAATCAAAACAACAAAAAATGACAGATTTCTTCGTCTGAAATTAATGTAAGTATTCCTTATTTCATTTTCATTAAGCTTTCAATTAAATGTCTGTTCTCTTTTTTTGAAACGGCTTAAATAATTAAGAAATAAAATGTTAGGTTAATATTTACTTTTGAACATTTCAAATTCTTAATTAAAAAGATCAAAAATAATATTTGTTCAAATTTCACATATTAAATACGATTTTAACATCATTCTCTATACATCGAATTTCTCTATATAACGAAATTTTTACTGGAACGGTGGATTTCGTTATATAGAGACTCGACTGTACATATATATATATATATATATTTGTATTAAAAATACATAAAATTACAAAATTAAGTTATTACAACGTTAAAATCAAGTTATTACACATTTCAGCTTTAGTATTTATTTTCTTTCAAAACTCAAAGCAATAAATGGATCTATCCTGCAAATTGATCTCCCAATTTATAAATTCACCACATTCTTTAAGTTATTTGAAACGGAATAAACTCCGTAAGCACCCGTGATTCAGGAATACATTTCAACCAAAACCTCCATTATCCAGATAAATCGTTGAACTCGAACGTGACTATATTGAAACTCGAATGCGAAATACTAAAAATGAGATTTCTGGGATTTCGAAATATTTTTAAAAAATCCAACACTAAAGATTTTATCATTATTGATTTACTTAAGCGTAAATTGAGATTCAAAAATTTTTAAATGAAGTTTAATCAAATCTTCTGCACTTGTATGTTAATCCCATTTCTACCAAAAGTTTTGCTTAGAAAAAAGTAAATAATAACAATACAGAATAAAAATAATAATAACAATAATATATGCAATAAAAAAATAGATAAAAATGTTGCATTAAAATAAAAATAATAAGGAAAAATATATTATAGAAAATTTTTATAAAATTTTCGTATATATATTTTATCACAGTTAAAGTTTTGATACAACTTTTCTTGCTGCAATTATTCATTAGAATTTGAAAATTTTCAATTTAATTTTTTTAATTAATTTCTGCAACATTAAATTTTTATTAGCTTTTTCTTTCTTATAATAAAAGTTTTATTTAAACCTTTCTAGATTGTTATCAAAACTACTTAAAATATTTAAAACTAATTATTTTGGATGCATTTAACTTTCCAAATATATAAAATATCTGAAGTACGAATAAATACAAGCACTCTTAAAAAATTACACATCCTCAAATGAAGACCCCAAATAAATTAATATCATTAAAAACATATTAAAAAAGAGCATTGATAATAGTTTTTAATAACCAAGAATCAAAAATTCCAACAAGAAAAATCAATAAAGAAAAATGTTGTACAAGGTAAATTCTTGCGCGGGTTGAGTCTTCAATTTGAAGTCAACCCGGAATCAGACCCGAAACCGACTAAAAACAGTCCATCAGAAATCTGTCACACTTTAATTTGAACCCGAAATACTCATATCTGAACATGACTTGAGAAGAAATAGAATTGGAAATGGAAGAAAATTAATCCATATTTTTATACAACTATGGGAAATTAGTCTCCAAGTATATCTCCAAGAAAATTATTCATAAATGTTCAAATACAGTTTGTTTATTTAATCTGAAAGAAAAAAGAAAGAAAGAAAGAAATAGTCTACAAATATATCTTCAAGAACATACTCATAAATGTTAAAATACAGTTTGTTTGTTTGTTTAATCTATTTTTTTTTTTTTTTTTTTTTTTTTTTAATCAGGAAATACGAACCTGATTTGTAAAAGTCAAATCTCAACTCAAAACCACTTGAATATATAGGTATACTATCTAAATGCTATTTAAGTTCAATAAGCCGTTCATTCGAAGGTATTTTCCGCAATGAGAATAATACATGTTCCAAAAAATGAAATTAATTAAAGTTGACAAAAAATTAGTAAATGAAAATCAACTTACGTGAGATGGAAATTTAAAAAATCTTACATCTAGATATAGAAACAATCCACTTACCTAAAGATCAAAAAAAGAAAAAGAAAAATGAATTCATTTGAAATATTTCAACGAGAAATAAAATATATGTGTACACAAGTGCTAATTTACTGCTTAAAGAAAATAATTAATTTAATTTAACTTAATAAGTATAGAAAAATTAAAATTAGCGAATTATAATGAATATCAATAGATTCTAGCACCTTGATAAAAAATTTGCGAATTTTATGGAGTTCATATTATTTCAAATATTAACACTAAAGTTCTTCCAATTTTTTTCTTTATAATAATTTAATTTAATTTTTACTTAGAATGCGTAACACCAAGAGAAAAAAAAGGAATCTCAATGAGAAATTAGAAAAGGTAAGATTAGGGGGTATGCATATATAAAGGTATCACTTTAGAGGCAGGGGCGTATTTAAGTAGAATTCATTAGGGGGGCGTAAATGACGATTTTGCCGACTAACTTAAAATATATATGTTTATATCTTTAAAAGTATGTTTCTGTATTTGTATATATGCATCTACCGGATGTCCTAAAATTGACTGACTGATTTTAAAACTCAGTAACTTGCAAATTGTGGTAGCTGTAAAATTAAATTCCTACAAGAGTGTTATGTAAAAATGTAAGATAGCAGGAGTTTTTTACCGCGATTCTCGATTTTAATTAAAAATAGCGGGGATAGATGGTACTGTTAGCAACAGGCGCTAAATCTGAGCCCTTTTGGCCTCTTTTCTCAGTTCTGGTGTGAAAGAAAAAGATTAAATATATGCAGTGGACTCCTAATAACAAAATTACATTGGTAACTGAGAGTCATTTCATATATTTAATCTCCTTTTGTCGCAACAAGACAGAGAGTGAAGATAAACAAAATATCGGCCCCCCAATTTAACAACCATTGCTAGCAATGTCATGTATTTCTTCTATTTTAAACTTAAGTCGAGAAACGCTGTAAAAAACACTTCTCACATCTTACCTAACACTTCTGCAAATATTTTTTAAATAGCTGCGACCATTTGTAAGTTATTGATTTTTTAAATCAGTTAATTCATTTTAAGACACCCTGTATGTTCTATATAAAATTCAACATTATTAACTCACCGAGATTAACTCATTAGTGCCTAGCGTCTTTTTAGGGACAGTTACAAAAAAGACAAAAAAGTACTTTTCACACCAGTAAATAGGAAGATAAATAAGTCCTATTTTTTAAGAGACCTCAATAAATTAAGATCAAAGTTATTCTTCTTTTAAAAGTGGTGGGAAACCCAAAAATTTCATTTTTATTGAAGAACATAATTTGGGCATTAATGGGTTAAATTTCTCACTTTAAAACATCGAATATTTTACACTTATTGAGGAGACTATAAGATAGGTTTAAAAATGGACATTCTATACTACCCCTTACGTCATATTGCCATAAATATTCCAGTTGCGTATTATTATTATATTAATTAATGAATTTATTTAATTTATTAATTGCGTATTATTATTATATTAATAAAAATTTGTTTATTTTATTGCTGATAGTACAGCAGGAAATTCGAATCCAAATTAATTAAACAAGTTGAACTTTTTAGTAAGAAGTTACTTGGAATTTATTTACAGTAAACTTATTTATATTAAAAAGGATTAAATCAAAATTTATTTTATTACTCTTCCTAGGTCGGGCTGGGATAGAGACTTACTTTTTTCCTGAAAGATCGGATCAGGCCGGGCCTAATTTATTTTTTTCGTACCGAGCCGGGACGGATTTCATTCTTCTTAGCCTTCACGGGCCAAAATATTTTGTCCCAGTTTTGAGCCAGCCTATATGAAAATCATTGTCTCGGCGTAGCCAGGTCTGTTGAAAGATCAGTAAAATTTGTCCTGAGCCAAAAATTTTTGCAAAGAAAGCATACAGTTTAAAATAGCCTTTATTCTTCAATTAAATATAAAAATTTATTCTTTTTAAAGAATCGTAGATTTCTAAGCTCATTAAAATGTAGTAAAATGTATAAAAAAAGTATTTGCCTATGGCGGAATAATGTTTTAAATTGAAAATTGCGTTTCATCCATACAAAATTAATGCAATTTGTGAGGGTAAAATATAATACATTTTTATACCTGCTAAGAAGGAAACATGTCTATAACGATTTTTTTCTTTCCTATGCGATTCCGTTTTAGAAGATTTTACTGTATACCATTTTAAAGATATTTATATCTCCAATACATGGAATACGGATTAATAGTATTAAGGATAACTGAAACATTTCTATATAAATGAAGGTCATAAACGTTAGAAAATTTCTAAGGTATTTTTTTTTAATCAGAACTTCTCCATAAAGTAAAAATCACTATTTAGTAGAAATCCAATCGGACTGTGTTGGAATTTTGCGGGCCGGTTTCGGGTGAAATTCCAACTTCTTTTTAGGGCCGGGCCAAGATTTTTTTCAAACAGGTCGAGCCTGAAAATTATGGCCCGTGTGGATCTCTATCTCTAGTCTCTAAAAGGGATAAAAAAAAAAACATTTTATTCAACAGACAGGTCAATTTTTCAATAATCGGCTTTAGACGTAAATAATCGACTAAATTATTAAATTATTCAACCCATTTCATTGAACTTTACCTATGTCACATCAGCTGCGGATATCTAGAAGATAAACAAACACATTCAGACTGAGAATCAGCTGCACGAATCATCACCACATCGAATTGACGGCTGAATTTTCAATATTCGCATGTTAAAATGCAACTGGTCTGCCAAAGTCATTATTAATGCCACCTGCAGACCTGATTTTCGTCAATGATCGATAGGTTTATCATCAAATTTTCCTGTTTTAGAGCCAGAATTTCACTATGGGCCAGAATTTTCAGGCCCAATCCCGACTCGAATGATAGTTATCTTGGACCGGCCTATCCAATGTAAAAATTTTAAGTTTGGTCCGTTTATATTTACAGTACACAGCCCCGCCCTGCGCGATCTGGCCCAATTCAATTTCTGTAAGAAAAAAAAATCACAATTTTGTCTTAACTACAATTAAGATTCCTTTAACAATATTGCGTATTTATATAATAAATTTACAGTATATCTTACAGTATGTACAGTATATTAAGATGCGTTCGCACGACAGAAAGTACATAAAAGCAACATTAATGACTACTTTTCCTAGACGTTTCAACATTCAAATAAGGATTCATAATAAATAAATAATAAAAATAATAATAATTTAGTTTAGAATACTTTTGAAGTGTCTAATAAAAAGGATTTGTGAAAATATTTCTCCGACATTTATTAAAGTTTTCCCAAAACAAAAGGGCTATTTTTGGACACACTTCTGAATTCATTTATTTTCGGAAATGCATAAGATTGGCAGGTGTTCTCATTAGAAACTATTCAATCGAATGACGTTATTTATTTTTTGGTAAAGGCAATGCATCTTAGATAAAATAGTGTTAAAGAAAGCGTTTTGAAACGAATTTCCAGTTCCGACATCACGGAAAAGGAGAAAAACCTGAAGCCGTAACAAGAATCTTTTATTGTCAACCTTATATATACTAGTACACCGAACCCGGGGTTCCCGGGTCACAGAGTAAAGGTGAAAAACTTTTTTAAAAATTAAAATTGAAAAGTCTAATAAACTTTTCCTACGTAATATGCTTTTTAAACTGCCAACTAATTCCAAACAGCAATTTTATATGAAAAATATTAATTATGTTATCATATAAAGCTTTGAAAATTATCGGTACTTCCGTATTAGACGCAAGATAGAATTTATTAGCCAAAGATCTTGCCAAAGAATAAAATTGCATTATTTCAGTTAATAAAATCAACTAAGAAAATATGATACACAGATATTCTTTAAAATAAATTTTTATAAAGATTAATTGATGTATTTTTTGTAAATTTAGTTTGCAACGAACTAAAAGTTATTAAATTGATAGGAAAAAACGAAATAAAACCAACAATATTCACTGGGTTTTATAGCCGACGATATTTTGACACAGCACGTTTTTAATTACTATTTTTTTCGGTTGCGATGAAAAAATGGCAACTAAAATATACAATGATCTGTTATTTTTCACGTAGAAAAGAGATAAATGGAGGTGAAGCAATTAAAACGGTTTCATGGGCGTTGTTCTTCCAATTTAAGTCTCTTATTCGGGCCAAACAAAACAATCTCTAAGAACAGAGACCGAATCCTTTAACATCATTTTTTCCCTAAATGAAAAAAAAAAAAAAAAAAAAAAAATATATTTTAGCATTCTAAAATAGCATTTCATTGTATTATGAATTAAAACTGTATCGCTAAAAGTTTTCCTTTTTTGCGAAAGCACGTGGTTGTGTTTGATGCAATGCAGCGAATTTTAGAGATGATTTTTTAGCGTCACCTGCAGCCACCAAACTGCATCTCTATTCATCTTCCTTTTTTTTTGCTCTATGGATATTTTTCCTTTTTTTCCCCACACAAATGCGATACTTAAGTTGCCACCATTAGAGAAAATGAACTAAAAACTATAAAAAAATTAATATCTCAAAAACAAATTGAGATACAGTTTTCTAACAAACTGCATTTAAACGTGCATATTTTTCTGCATACGATGGTATAAATGTCGAAAACGTGTTATGTCTAGAAGTTTAAAATTTTACAATAGCGAAAATTGCAAAATTAAAATTTCATCGAAAAGTGTTGCCATTCAAAACATGACGTATGCGTTACGCACAGATACGTTTGGCCTTTATTATATAGAAGATATATATATAAATTACTATTGGATTCAAAATCGCTTCAGTAGTCAGGCTTGTCAGTTTTAAGCCTTTACAGTTAAAAGTAGTTTAAAAATGTGCTGTTTAGTAATACATTTGACCACTTTAAGATATATTTCCAAATATTACTTTAACAGAACATTATCGTTTTTAATATTTTTACAAAACATGTTGTCTGCGCTATACATCCTGAGAACAATTAAGTACAGTTCCAGCCCGTCTCGACTTCACTGAGAAAAAAAGGAAGCTTGATTTCAGCACTGCACGAGTCTGCTAAAGAAAAAAGAAACTCAGCTCAGACACCATGCCTGATGCCGACTTCTATGGTGGACATGCAACATTTCTGTATTGATTTATCAAACTAGCATCGGTTCATGACGAACATTTACACTTATTCTCCCGAAAATCATATTCATTGAAACTAGCCAATATTTTACCGGTTTTGCTTACTCTTTTAGATCGGGCCGGCAGGCCCACTAATTTTTTTTTTACCGGCCTAGCTGGTCCGTTTAATTTATTTGCTGGCATGGCCCGTATTTTTCGTTTATCAGCCCGTTGATAAAAATGTCTTAATTCTGCCGACCCGTTTGAAAATTGTCTTTATTTCGACTGGCCGACTGAGGGCCTCGGATCAAGCCCGGGCCCGTGCAAGTCCGTATCTTGTACCCTAAGATATGAAAAACATAGACGACTGGGAGCAGGAAAACACAGTGATAAACCTTCCAATTGACCACTAAAATAGAGTTTTTGACAGTTGTTTCCACCAAGTTATGGCTTTGGCAGATCAGTTGCATTTTAATATGATAACAGAGTTCTGTCCAATCCTAGAATTTTAGCCACAAACTCAATGAGGCCTGTATAGTGGCTTTCCTGTCCAATAAGAATGAAGAACATTTTTACTCAACTTTCCTTTCGTCCAATAAACAGTCTTTTTCGGACGGTACATTACATAGTCGCCGAAGTGTGATTGTTGCCACTCCTGGGTTAAGTTCATGCACACGAAAAAATATGAATATCTTCACCGAAGTCGTCATCATCATTAATGCTAGTTAATCTACTAGAACTCTACTCATCTACTGCAAATTCTCAGAAAAACTAGTCTTTCCCGATGTTTTTTTTTTTTTGTTTTTTTTTTTTTGTTTTTTTTTTTTAAATTATTTTCAGCAGTCATGAGAAGTCGAAAAATGGTGAGGCAAACTTCGGATTTTCGGAAGAAATCCTTTAGAAAAATACTAAGGATTGGTGTTTTTTAGTGTATGTTTTAAGTAAAAACATGTAAAATTGGAAAAAAAAATGGGTGTTTTACAGTTGTATCGATTGATACTGACTACCTAGAATTTGCCGACTGTCATCGAAGTTGCCGACATTAGGGGGGCGAGACGCCCCCCTACGCCCCCCCAATAGCTACGCCCCTATTTAGAGGGAAAGGTGGGTGTATAATATCGAAATATACCTTTAGGGAATGTGTGTGTAGGGGGAAGGTGCTTTCTAATATCGTGATCATTTTTGATCCAACCTCTTCTCTTTTCATTTGCAAATAATTATATAAATCATCATTTTCCTTTTTTATTTATAACTTCTGTACATCAAAATAATCTATAATCTTTTTTTTTTTAGTTTTTACTTATAGTTAAGTTGTTCTTGCAATCATTAAATGATTATAAAATTGTTTAATTCACAAAATATGGAATACTTCAACGTCTGGCATTCCTATTCTTCTGTGATATGTGAATGCATGTATAATCCGCCGTTCGAGAAACCAGAAGCAAAATATGTTTCAAATGAGACTTGTGTTTACCAGTAAAAAAAGTGAATATTGTCCATCTGTTTTGAAGATAAAACGTTCTGTTTGTTACTCCGCGCCCCGTGTGGGGGCAAGCGCAAGAATGCATTATTACTGTTGAATGCATTATGTAACAAAAAGCTATTATGAAATATTTTTAAACAGTAACTACAGTCGGCTCTCGTTAATTCGAACTCGTTGGGACCACAAGAAATATTTGATTTATCCGAAGTTCGAATTATGGAAAATACGAAATAAAAACCTGCTTAATATGGTACTATTACAAAGGAATTAATGTTATAGAGTTTTTTAAATATATTTCGCCTATTATCAATAGAATATGACTTAATAATAAATTAGAATATATAAATACATAAACTAATTATATGATTAGAAACAAGCAAAATGGAAGAAAAATTTAATGTGTCACTGACGGACAGACGGGGCACTAAGAAAGTGGATATCAAATGCATTGGACTATATGCATACTCGTTCGGAAAAATTTTCACAACAATCAAAGAAAGAAAGTTATTCAAATTATCTGAAATCCGTGAGAAAGAAAAGAAAAATGAAAAATCGGAATTTTCGTTAGTTCGAATTAAACGAAGTCAAGAGAAAATGAGTTCGAATTAGTGAAAGTTTTAACGTAATTCTGCCATTGAAAATTTTGGGACTTCATGTTTAGTTCGAATTAAGCAAAGATTCGAATTATCCGATTTCGAATTAACGAGAGTCGACTGTATTTCTTTTTCTCTTTATTTATTTTGATGAAAATTATTTCTGATACAATTATGATATTTTTATGACTTCTCTGTATTTGGCGGGTGTCTGTGTGTTTAGGGGGAGGGATCGTAAAAGGGGGGGGAGGGTCCAAAATTACCAAAAAGTTGACAACGTTACATTTGGGCTATATTTGTAACGTACATACATCCATAAAGGATCTATAGATGATACCAAAATATTCTTGAGTTCTGTTAATTGTTTCAGGTTTTAGAATGTCTGCTTTTAACCGCTTTTCTGATTTGCCCGTACGTTATACGGGCAAAGTGTTTTGTCAATCATTATTTGACCGTAACACGTACGAGCATCCATATGCCAGCCACGGTTTTTTATTCGCACCAGTAAATTTTTATTGTAAATTTAACATTATTCAATCCGAACATTTTCCTCATTCAATTAGACAAAAATTCTTGTTATGAAAAACCGGTGACAAAAGATTAAAAATTCTGTAAAAGACATGAAGAAAATAAGCATTATTTGAAAGTTTTTTTCAAAAATATTGATCAGTTAAGTGGTTAAGATATTAATATTAAAGTATTATTACATTTTTTCTGTTGCTTTTCAGTTTAAAATTTAATAAAAGAGTCTAAAGAATCTCAATGAAATATAAAAAAAGATGACACTTCCGGACCTTGAAAATGTCAAAGCACTTTTAGACAGGTTATCAGTGAGTAGTTAAACCATCCTTTCTTTAACAATGCAACGGTTCTATTTTAGTCATAAATGAATATCTTAATTATAAACAAGAATAACATAAATGTGTATTTATTATGCAATAAGAGAGCAAAGACCTGAATAATGAGCTCGAGACAGAAGAGCATTTTCAAGGCCTAACAAGTTCAAATGGTAATTAAAAATTAATAAGTTATGGAAATTAAACGTTGCACAATTTCCCGAGATGCTGTCAATGAAAAGAGCGGTAACCAAGAGACCTAAAGCGAAACTGAACTGATATGCAATTTTGAGCATTTATTTCTTTCCACATACACAGTGAAAGAAAAGTGTTGTAATCGTGATTTGCGCGTGTCTGATTTAGCTTCCATTTGGCAAATATGTAACACATATATGTATGTACGAGAGTGGTTAAAAAATTATTGTCTCGAATGAATGTAAAATATTTGTACTGCGATGGTGGAAGTGGTATATTCAAGCTTTATGTATTAGATCCCTATATACTCAATTTCTGAACCGTAGCTGCTATATTAAAATATTTTTGGAGGGAGAGGTGAAAGGGGAGTTTGAGCTTATAGGGCTAGATTTAGTGGGGATGAGACGTGGCTACTGTCGTTTGGATTCGGGCTCTTAGTGATCTAAAGAGTAAAACTTTGGGCTCCTAGGCCGCGTAATATGGTTTTGTATTCGCAAATTCGCTCCAATATATTTGATGTCTCTCAGAAATATCGGGATTCCTGGCTAGAGAAGGATGAATGGGGGATTGTGCTGAGCGACTGGTTTAAAAGGATGGTTGGGCTAGATAGAATTTAACATTATGTCAGCACTTATTTCTTGATAGCGTAAGAAAAACAAAGTGAAAAGATTTAGAAGCAGGATTGACCTGCAATGAATGAACGCTGGGAAATAGATTAATATTTGTAATAAAAATGAATGGTATAAAAAAACAAATATCAAATGTCTCAAAATATGAAAAAATAAAATAAATTAGTGGGTTTTTAGAAAAAGTGTTACTTTTAACAGATTTCGGTTTCTGGAATAAGAAATAAAAGAATGCATTGATTAAAGGTATGGGATTAAAGTATAATTGATGTGTTAATACATTATTAAGACAGGGGTAAAAGGTAAATATTATAAGAATTTGAAATAACTTAATTAAGCTAAAATGGCGATTATTTAAATTTTAATTACATATATATATGTGTAATAAGTACATAATAAGTATAAATATAGATTTTTATATATCCTGACCCAACACGACCTGTGGATCATGTCAGGTTGATTCTTCGTTGAAAAATATGGTTTAAGTCATGTTGACTAAATGTTTTGGTTTCGGGTTGGCTTTTGGCAATTTCGAGATGGGGTCGGGATGGAACAATTATCAAAAGAAAGTCTGTGTATTTCTAAAATAAAAAGTACTATACATTTGAATATTAACGAGCGCATAGTTGTTTATTTTTATGTAAAAGACAAAATTGATATTAGCAATATAATTTTTAGCGAAATACTTTTCCATAATGTATTAAAATATGCATTAATTTTTACACAGAGTTTGAAAAATTAGGTCTGGTTCAAATGTATCGAGTTTCAGATTTAACAAATTTTGATTGTAATTTCGTGTTCTGGTCGGGTTTAAGATTGACTGTAAGCGGAATTTAAGGTTCGGATCAGGTATAATCTGAACTGTGAAAGTCTCTAATCTTCAGTATAAAAATCATCCTTGAAAATGGCAACTGTAGTAGCATTAATATTTTAATTGACTAATGAAAATATCTCAATTATAAATAAAATTACATAATCATGTACATCGTTTAATAAGATTATAATAATAAAATAAGAATAAATGCGTATATGAGAGAAGAATGTATGTATATATTAAAGACTTAATTAAAAATAACAAACCCGCGAAAATTAAACGCTAAGCAAGACGCTTTTAGTTGATAAAATTGCTTCGAAAGAGGCCTAGAGCTAAATTTTATCGACATCTAAACTTTGCGTGTTCATTTTTACTAAAACTCATTAGTATGGCCAAATGAAGCTCAGAACACAATTTCCAGAATGTAAGGAGTCAGCATAGCATAACGTTTAGCTAATCTAAATCCCTAAAAAGGAACAAATTAGTGTAATTGAATTTGCTTGGAAATTGCAAATTTTGTTCCACAAAGGTTTAATCAAATGCTGACAAAATTTCTAATCTTTTCCAGAGAACTTATAGCTTCGGATTATTTTTCATGGAAAATAGAAAATTGGATGACGCGTTAAATTTGAAATGAATGACGCCATCGTATTTGAGCTGGATATAATTAATCCAAATAATTTAGTTTAATAATGTCTTCATTTATAATTTTCGACTAACTGCTTTTAATAGACTAAGGTACCCGCACCAAATAAGGCCACGTTAATGTTTCAGATCACAATAAAATGCTTTAAATTGCATTAATATTTTAAATGTTGTTGGTTGTAATATTTTTGCGCTGAAAAAAAGCGTTGTTTTTACGGTGCAATACTGGCGCCTCTGCTGCCAGTATTATAACATAAAATCAACCCTAATAAATCGTAAAATACGAGGTACCCTAATAAATCGTAAAATACGAGGTAATAAACCGTTATGCATTAATATGCGGTATATCACTGCTAGTACGTTTATAAGACAATATGCAACTGCTTTTTATGGCTTAATATTGTTCATTACACGGTATAAAACTGGTAGATGTGGTGTCAGTATCATAGCGTAAAATCCCTTTTTTTAGCCTAAATGATTTATTGTGTTTTAAAACACTGTGTATTGAGAAGTATACGACCTACAAAGACGGGTGATACGTGACAAGATGCATACACTCACCGAGTTTAAAAAACTACCTCGTGGCTCGGTACAGGAACGCATCACCGTCATCTTGCTTCATTGACAAGATGACCAAAAGACCAGATGACCGCAGATGACCAGACTTGAACAAAACATGTTATTGAACTCATGGGCGGAACTGGATCACTACTGGGATGTATACCGAGTGATAAAGAACGAATACATTGAGCATTTGTATTATGTACCAGAAACTTGATGAGTGTATATACCTTTTCAAGTATCACCCATTTTTATACGCCGTATACTTGTAAATATAGTTTTTTGTTTTTTAATTATGAATCATTTAGGCTAACCCTATACAATATTTTGTTTCTGCTTCCATTTAAAAAGTACGCCGCGCGCGCAGTTTCGAAAAATCAAAGCTGCGGTTTCCATTTGCTATTAAACTTTTATTTCCGCAGATATGATAGATTTATACAAATATTGACGCAGAAAATATTTTGCTAATTTTAGTAATGACAATATACCATGAAAATGAATTGTCTCTTATAATACGAAAAGGCTTTACACTGCCAGACCTTATTAGTGGATTTCTGTTTTTCACATAGAATTTTACTCCCAAAAATAAACAAAATTAAAAGAGCAAAATATTTCAATATGCATTCTAAAACATCGTTAAATTATCTGAAGCATCATGTAAAGATAGTAAATTTAATCAATAACTTAAGCAGTTCTTATACAAAATTATTAACTGCTTTTAATAATAACGTGTCACAAGGTTCATTGGTCCGAAAATGATGACGAAGCCGGTATAGGTTGTGGTTGAAACTGTCCATGCAAGTCAAGGACGCATAAACTATCAAATATATACTGCCGTTTGTTGGTCCAGTACCATTAATTACAATGATATGAATATGAAATGCTTTCAAACACATTCAGAATACTGCAACGGAATCTTACTGTTTATGGATGTTACTCAAAAAAGAAAAAAATGCTGTTTCCATTAATAAAATACTAATGTACAGGGATGTAGTAGAAGGTATACGCGAGTATACGCCGTATACCTTCTGGATTTTTTTAAAGAGCACTGTATAATCTCTGTCACTCAAGAAAGCTATAGTATGTACACTCTAGGGTATACGCTTTGCCTTGAGCGTATACCCTCTGATTAGAGAGTATACCGCTGTTTTTTTAGGACTACACCACTGCTAATGTACAAATAAAAAAATGATTGAAACTTTGCCGATACCATACTGTACCTCTAGTCTTTTATGTATTAATAATGTATATAAATATCATTATGTTTGAAATAAAACATAATTAAAATACCCTACAAATAATTTTCCTCATAGACCATTATGTAGCCGATTTATTTTAATCTTGTAAATAGTAAAAACATAAGTAGCAATAATAAAGTAATTTTGTTCCTATAAGACCAAAAGTATTAAGAGCTTATAAAAAAAGACAACTGAGTGATTACTTCTTGATGTTTGAAAGAAAAACAGTTGTTTTTGCGCTAAATATTCGAGTACAAAACCTTAAAATAACTTTTCAAAAAGCCATACATTTTTCTAACTAAACGAAAATGTGAAATCGGTAATTTCAATTCTTTCTAATCAATAAGCAATTATTATAATCGTTCCATCATAAAAAATAAAACAACTTGAACTTTTCTAAAGAAATTAAACTGTTTGTTTGAGCACATTAAATTTATCATAAAATGAAAAATTAAAAGAAGATGAAGAAAACAAAAAAGAAGAAGAAGATGAAAGAAATAGATTATGCGTCATAAGAAAGAGGTAAACTTTACAAGAAAATTATAATAAATTCAGATAGATAATTGATGAAAAAAAAAAGAAAAAAACGGTGAGGTACACTGTAAAAAAAAATCTGCAAAGGTACTAAACTTTTTCTAGGAAACTGGGATTCCAAGAATTTTTCATGTGACGGTAACAGGAAAAATCCATGTAACTGATACTGAAACTTGAATTTTTGCTGTTACCGTTACAGGAAAAATTCTTGGAATCCCAGTTTCCTAGAAGAAGTTTAGTATCTTTGCAGATTTTTTTTTTTACAGTGTACACTGCCATATCGATTTTAACGACGCATATAAAAGATATAGTGATACCAGGGATAACTTTGGTCCCTAATTGAAAAATATAAAATGGAGAAAACTGAATATGCATAATGTTTGACCATCCAATTATTATATTCTATTAAATTTAAGTTATGTCTAAGGTTTGTAGGCTCAATTTTAGAAAGCTCATTTACTGGGATAATTGCTTTCTCTAGTAGTATAACAAAGAAAAAAATAGTCTAGACACATATGCGAAGTTTTATTCAAAAATTTTATAATATTTATGGTGCGATAAACTAATAATTTAGGAAGATTTAGTAAAAAATCACAATATAAATAAAAATAAACCGCCCCATAACTGTACAAAAGATGAGAATCTATTAGTAATTTGAAATAGATAAGTGAGAAATGTGTACAAAATATATTGCTATATTAATTTTTAAAATAATATACTAATAATTTTAACAATGACAAAAAAATAAAAAATAAAAATAAAAATAAATAAAATAAAACACCTAATATATTAAAAAAATATGGAATGGAAAAAATTGGATTTGCATTTTATTTCAACGGCTCAAGAGTTAAAATCTGTTAAAACATATAAAGGATATTAAACTGATTTTCAGAAACTTAATTTTCTTGGATAATCGTGTTCCATAACAACATAATGAAATTTAAAATAATTAATCGATAGCTAATGATCCAAATAATATATAACGAGGTACATTGCCATATCGATTTTAATGACGCTTATAAAAGATAACTAGTGATACCACAAGAATAACTTTAATCCCTTAATTCACAAGCATAAAATCAAGAATACTGAATACGCATAATGTTTCAACATTCAATTATTATATCCCATTAAAGTTTAGTCTAAGATTTATAGACAGAATTTCTCAATGCTCTACTGGGATAATTAATTGGTTTCTCCAGTACTATACAGAAAATTAAATTAGTCTAGATACATAGGCAATGTTTTATTTAGAAATTTAATAGCATTTATGGTACGATAGAATATTAATTTGAGAAGACTGAATGAAGAAGCATAACATAAATAAAAAATTAATCGCCCCATAACTGTACAAAAGATGAGAATCTAACAGCAAAATAAATAGATAGGTGCAAAATATGTACAAAATACATTGCTTCATTAATATTTAAAATAATATATTCATAATTTTAACAAAGACAGAAAAAAATAATTCTACACTGTAAAAAAAATCTGTAAAGGTACTGAACATTTTCTAGGAAACTGGGATTCCAAGAACTTTTCATGTAACGATATAACAGCAAAAATTCAAGTTTCAGAATCAGTTACATGGATTTTTCCTGTTACCATTACATGAAAAATTCTTGGAATCCCAGTTTCCTAGAAAATGTTTAGTACCTTTACAGATTTTTTTTTACAGTGTAATCTATTTTAAAATACAGAATAAAAAAAAATGGATTTGCACATTGTTTTAACGGATCAAAAGTTAAAATCTGTTAAAATATTTAAAGGATATTAAGCTGATTTTCAGGAAATTAATTTTCTTGGATAATCATTGTTCATAACAACATAATGTAATTTAAAATAATGATTCAAATAATATAACGAGGTATATTGTCATATCGATTTTAACGATGCTTATAAAAGATGACTAGTGATTCCATACGGAAAACTGTAACCCCTATTGAAAAGTATAAAATAAACTAAATATACATAATGTTTGAACATCCAATTATTAAATCTCATTAAATTTAAGCTAAGTCTAAGATTTATAGACAGGATTTCACAATACTCGTTTACTGGGATAATTGGTTTCTCTAGTAGTACACAAAAAATTAAATTAGTCTAGATACATAAGCAATTTTGTTTAAAAATTTAATAACCTTTATGGTGCTATAGAATAATAATTTAAGAAGATTTGATAAAAAATAATAATAATATAAATAAAAATTAATCGCCTCATAACTGTACAAAAAATGAGAATCTGTTAGTAAGTTAAGTATAGATAAGAGCAAAATGTGTACTAAATATATTGCTTTATTATTTTTTTAATAAAATATTGATAATTTTAACAATGACAGGAAAAGTTTAAAAAAAAAATAATCTACTTGAAAATAGAGAATGGAAAAAAATTGGATTTGCCCATTGTTCCAACGGCTCAAGAGTTAAAATCTGTTAAAACATATAAAGGATATTAAACTGATTTTCAAAAAAAAAATTTTCTTGGAAAATCGTGTTTCATAGCAACATAATGGAATTTAAAATAATTAATCGATAACTAATGATTCAAATAATATAACGAGGTATATTGTCATATCGATTACGACGCTTATAAAGATAACTAGTGTTACCACAAGGACAACTTTAATCTCTAATTGAATATGCATAATGTTTGAACAACCAATCATTATATCTCATTAAATTTAAGCTAAGTCTAAGATTTATAGACTGGATTTCACAATATTGAGTTACTGGTGTAATTGGTTTCTCTAGTAGTACACAAAAAATTAAATTAGTCTAGATACATAAGCAAAGTTTTATTTAAAAATTAGATAACATTTATGGTACGATAGAATAATAATTTAGAAAGATTTGGTTAAAAAAAACAGTATAAATAAAAATTAATCGCCTCGTAACTGTACAAAAGATGGTAACCTGTTAGTAAGTTAAATATAGATAAGTGTAAAATATGTACGAAATATATTGTTAGATTAATTTTTAAAATAAAATATTGATACTTCTAACAATGACAGGAAAAGTAAAAAAACTAATCTACTTGAAAATACAGAAAAAATTGGATTTGCACATTGTTCCAACGGCTCAAGTGTTGAAATCTGTTAAAACACTTAACGGATATTGAACTGATTTTCAGAAAATTAATTTTCTTGGATAATCGCTGTCTATAACAACATAGTGGGATTTAAAATCAATAATTAACCGATAATTAATTACTTAAATAAGATAACGAGGTATATTGTTATATCGGTTTTAACGATAATTATAAAAGATAACTAGTGATATTACACGGAAAACTTTAACCCCTAATTGAAAATTATAAAATAAACTGAATAGCATGGATGTAATATAGGGTATATGGGGGTATACGCCGTATACCTTCCTGATTTTTTATGAACACCGTATACTCTGTTTCTTAAGAAAGCTATAGTAAATACATTCTAGAGTATATCCTCTGCCTAGAGCGTATACCTTCTGCTTAGAAAGTATACTCCCTGCTTTTTTTACGACTACACCACGGCTGAATATGAATATTGTTTGAACACCCAATCATTATATCTCATTAAATTTAAGCTAAGTCTACGATTTATAGACTGAATTTCATAATGCTCATTAACTGGGGGTAATTGATTTCTCTAGTAGTACACAAAAAAATAAATTATTCTAGATCAGCTGTACTCAACCTGCGACCCGGTCACATTTTATGTGCTGCACGAGGCGTATAATCATTGATCCATATTTATATAAATAATTGAGATGCATAGAAAAAAGAATTTATGATTTTCAGCTTCTTTTTATACATTTTCATTAAAAGATAATTATATACAACATGGGAAGATTTTAACTTGAAAATTGTGTTGAATTCCGTTTTCATAGCCTAAAGTTCTTTTTGTATGTAAATTTATTTGCCCTACAGCTATATACACATTTCTTAATCATTAACAATAATAAAATATCATTCCAAATTAAATTTGCATAATAAATTTTTACAATTATTTTTTGTTTAAATTGAGCAAAATAGGGATTTATTAGGGGAAATGTCGTTGGATATACTGCATTGTAATAATTATATGTTTCATATCTATTATGTAGCTAATACTATTTTTTAGGGTTGTATTTTTGTCGCTAAAACATTGGCGCCGAAAAAAATTTGCAGTACTAATTTCAACCAGCAAAATTTATGGGCCATTTTCAAAATTCGCTTACATTTCAGAATTTTATTTTTATTTTTCAAACTTAATAATTTCTTTTAAAAATGGAGACAGGTGTTAAAGTAAATGTTTAAGGTACATGAAAAAAACTGTTTGTGCACTTTGCCCTATAATATAATATGTAAATGCTATTTAAAGTTGGCTTGTAAGGCAAATCGTCAAGTCCGTTACCATACAAAATTACTGAAAATACTCAGCTTTAAATTTATCAAATTTCCTGAAATCAACTTACTTTAAAGTGACTTATGTCCCTAAATTTCAAAACATGATATTTATCAATAATACTTGAATTAAATTGAAATGAGAGACAGTTTAAACCACAAGACCGATACACCGATTACCGATTACCGGTTAAACCGATTTACAGATTTTGATCACATAGAAATTATACAAGA
Source organism: Maratus speculifer (assembly GCA_964019185.1). Classification (NCBI taxonomy): domain Eukaryota; kingdom Metazoa; phylum Arthropoda; class Arachnida; order Araneae; family Salticidae; genus Maratus; species Maratus speculifer. Next base: position 311,615,411 of record OZ025297.1, on the reverse strand, counting down.
ACTTTTTCTAATAATTACAGTATATATTCATGTATATTATTAAATTTTAAGAAAATTGCATATTTGTCTCTAAGTTGAATAAAAAATAAAAATAGAATGGTGAAAAAATGATAATCATTAAAAAACCGTGCGATAACAGACTTTACATTTGGTAACGGACTTGACACTATGTTGAAAATGATAATAAATTATTTGGAAAGAGTGGTGTTACATTTTTTGATGATATTTCTACGGCGACAAATGTTACACGCGAGTGGTAATATTAACATTATTATATTGTATTGTTAGACTACTTATGTTATTTTATTATTATTATTATTATTTTATATTTTTATAAGTGTGTTGTGGCCCGCCTAAAGTCTGAATTTTCTGTTTGTGGGCCGCGATAAAAAAAGTTGAGTATGGATGATCTACACTATATAAAAAAAAAAAAAAGAAAAAAAGAAAGAAAAAAAAATCTGTAAAGACGCCGATATTTGTATGGTTACTAACATTTTATCTGTACATTGTACAAGAAAATATATAAATGTACAAAACTAATTTTTGTAAAGCTACAGAATTCTGTAACTTTACAAGCGAATCCACTAAAATTATAGTTATCTTACTAAACTTTTATCTATAACCTGGATTGCAATTAGAAAATATATTCTAGGCATCCCAAGCTTTCTAAAAAATTCTTAGTAACCTTACAAATATTTTGATTTTTCACACAAAGCTGTATCTGTTACATGAATTTTTGCTGTTACTGATACATAAAATGTTCTAGGAATCCCAGTTCCCTAGAAAAAGTTTAGTACCTTTACAGTTTTTTTTTTTTTTTTTTACATTGTATATACATAGGTAAAGTTTTATTTAGAAATTTAATTACATTTATGATACAATAGAATAATTATTTGGGAAGTTGTTATAAAAGAGCATAATATAAATAAAAATTAACCACCTCATACTATATAAAAGATAAAAATCTATTAGAAATAAAATTAACGGATAAATACAAAATATTTTATCATATTCATTATAGAAATAATATATAGGTAATTTTAAAAAAAAATGAAAATATAGAAAGGAATAAATGAATATGATATGCATATTGTTTCAACATCTCCAGAGTTAAAAACTGTTAAAACATTTAAAAAGTATTCAACCGATTTTCAGAAAATTGATTTTCTTAAATAATCGTTGTCCATGAAAGTATAATAGAATTTGAATTCAATAGTTAACCGATAATTAAGGTTTAAAAACGACGGGGTATATCGGCAAAGCGATAACGATACATATAACGATAACTATATAGTGATAACATAGAAATAAATTTGCTCAATAATTAAAGAATAAAATGGAGGATACTGAATATATATTATGATTGAATATACGATTATTTCACTCCATTAAGTTTAAATTATAGCTAACAAGGGAACCTTTTTTGGCACTGCTCGCACTTAGTATTTGATGTATTTTAAAGTCCTATATTAGAAAATTTTAAAATCGGAAAAAATTTCTGTTAAAAGCATATTTTTAGATTTTGCAGCAGTATAACTTTCTGAAAATTTTGTTTTTGAGGCCATTTATCAAACCATTATAGTTTTTTTTTTTTTTTTTTAAGCATTTAAAACTATAAAAATAAATATTATAATAATAAATATAAAATACTGAAAAAAAGATTGAAAATTCTTTTAAAACCCCCACGAATTTGGCTTTGAAAAATTACGACATTACAGTCACATTTTTGGCAGAGAAAAAGATAGCATACATTCAAAAGTAGAGCTTTCCGGCAAACCTAGCCGAATGTCATAGCCCCCAAAGTAAGGCATGCGAAAAATTCTTAGCGTCCTATTAGGCATCTTAACTCACTTTTGGCGTGAAATAAAGAAATAAAAATGCAATAATAAAAAAAATTAAAATAAAAAAAATACACAAAATACGACTTTAACAGAGCAATTTTATCAGTTCTCTTACTGTTATGTACTCTCTTAAAACGAAAGAGTGGATTTGGCTGCTCAAGAAAGAGTTCTAATTTATTGGATCATGAATGAGTTGATTTTTAACCGATTCAGTCATCTTGGTTTGATTTTTTCTCTTTCTAATCCACTCATACAGCTTTAAAACTAAACAACTCAACTCAATAATGAAACAGCTCTTTTTCCGCGCTGATTTTCGTCGCTGACTCGTCACGTGACCTTGCAAGATAAGATGGAGACTTCCGGCGTTCGCTAAACAATTTGCTGAAAATGCCTTTTTTACGAAGTAAGTAAGTTTTATATAAGTATTTTATTTTAATTATGCTTTCTTTTAATAACTTTCCCTTCTCTTTTTAACAGACTAAAATTCATAACAGTATCATACCTTGAAATTAAAATGTCGTGTCACACGGTAATATTGAGGATGTGTTTAATGCATTTCTATATTAATAATTGGTGTTACAGTGCTGCTACAAAACTTTCGTGCTTTAATAAAATAAATTAGTATATTTAATCAGAGTAAAAATTGTTAATGCAATGTAAATATCTCGTTATTTAATTGCCTTGTATTAAAGTTTTGTAATTATTATATCTTTATTCATAGAAATTTATCAAAACATTGTATTTACGTCTTGTTTGCAGTGTCTTAGTAAAAACGTGCTCCGGATTACATTATACACATTTCTGAGATTTTTTTTTTTTTTCATTCTTAATGTTGAACTTGTGTTACTGTTTTGTTTGGCAATGTTTCATACTGTTATTGGGCAAAATTATTGCATGCATGGTCTGTATTATAATAATCTGCTTAATATTTATAAGTTGTTACATAATGCATGCAGAAATAATAGTTTTCTTGTGCCTGCTTCCCAGGTAGCTTTAAATCTAAATGAGAATTTATAAATAAAACGAAAACAGTGGACAAAAGTTTGTCTTTCTATACTGGTAAATGCATGTATTATTTCCTAAATATTATGCAACGATACCAAAAAGCAAATCCTCTTTCTCTTTAGAAAATACCTTGTAATATCATCCCTTTCCCTTAACATTTTTTATGCATAGCCCAGTGGTAGAATTGATTTTTAAAAAAGTTACTGGTCCCAAAGACCAGTACGCATGAGAGTTTACTGGTCAGAAATAGTCATCAGTAACCCGCTACATAAAATTCTATAAAATACTTTTAACCGTCCCCCCCCCCCCCTCTTCACACACACACACTCCTACTAGAATGTAAAATAAACCAAACTTCCTTTGCAGTTATACAAAATTTTTGGCATAATAAAATGGAAAATTACTATTTTATAAAAAAGTATGTAGTATGTAAACTAAAACTATAAAATTGTGTATTTTATTTCCGATCATTTATTTAACAGATAGTAAGGATTAATGCAATATTTTCTTATAATTATTTTTTCAAGTATTATTTTATGGTTTGTGTTTGGTACGGTTTTCTCAGGCAGGAAAATTTATTTACTTGTCAGAGATGAAGTGGATGTGCAGTGGTGTAGCTAGGATGGGTGACATCCCGGGACAGATGTAAAAGGTGTCAAGCCCCCCCCCCTCCTCCTCTTTTCCAATCTGTCATATTTTTTCAATCTCAATTCTACATTCTTATAAAAAATAACCTTACCATTCCTTATTTACCTTTTGTCCTTCTGCATAAAAAAAACCGCAGAAGTGAATCATCACTCGACCCATAGTCTGCACAAGTCAATGCCGTGCCTATACGTAGAAGAAAATTCTTTCTTTTAAAGTTTGCTTTTGTTACCCACTCGTTGAATAGGTTGGTTTTTGTTCCCTGGTGCGTATCTTTTTTAGACACACCGTTCTGTATAAAACTTCACTTTAGCAAAGAAAAGAAAACTAGCTGTATTGCATCATGAGCTAAAAATCTCATTTTATTTCCTAATTAGTCTCCAAAATTTTATAAAATTGTATTTTTTATTTGCAAATAAAGATTTGGTGTCACCCTTTAGAGGATGACACCCGGGTAATTTCCCTAATCAAGAAGAATTTCTTTTACAGCTTGACTAAAATCTTAAAGATCAAGTTGTATGCAGTTCTGTGGCTCCATATTCAAAATCATCATGTATGTTATGACAGATTGTTTTAAAAAAAAGGCATTTTTCTAAAATTAAAATATTTTATACTAAATAATTGATTATTAAAAACCTATTTTATCTTTGAAAAATTCCCAAGTTTTAAAAATTTTCTTTAAAGCATTAGATATGTTCACCAACACTACTAATTTCCATCCTATGAATATAAGCATGACCTGGACCCACTATATTTAATGCTTATTACTGAAATAAAGTGTTAAAAGTAGAAAACATTCATATCCAATAATTTCAAACCCTTAAATTATGTAGAAAAAATAAAAAATGTCATTAGATTTCTTTAAAAAAACCAATTGGTTTTTTTGAGAAAAAAACCATTTGGTTTAAACCATGGTTTAAACCATGGTTAAAACCAATTGGTTTAAACCGTGCCAACCCTGCGTACCAACCAAAGAAATTTGCGATTCTTATGTGATGAAATTTTACATTTTCTCACAGTAAATTGACGATTTTTTCCTACGGCATAAGCACAAAAATTTCAATTTTTTTCCAGTTGTAAATTGATGAAACTCGCGGGCCACAGGTTGTGCATCCTTATTTTAGTTTATTACTTATTTTAATAATTTATTATATTGTAAGCCTTTACAATAGTTTAGATTTCCTTGTTAGTTACATTCAAATTACTGTTTAAAAAATGTAAAGAAAATAATGACCAGAAATCCGCAAAATTCTAAAATCTGCAAAACCTCTGGTCCCAAGCTGTGCGGATTTGAGGAAGTTTACTGTAACAGCAGTATTACTAGCAAAGTGCCAAATTTTGACCTACTTGTGATATCCTTAAATTTGGCAGCAAAAATAATTTGCCATATATAAAAACAATTTAGTGAAATTTTCTATCTTTTAATGCATTTTTTAAAAATGTACAGTATTGTGCATGTTATATTAATAAAACATGCCTTATTTTTTTTTCATTTATATTTAATAATAATAATCTGGTTTATGTAAGTCTGTAATGTTTCAAACGATTTTTAACCGGCTTCCTGGTATGCTAGAATCATAAAAGTTGTACATAATGTTTTTGATGACAATATAGCATTAATACAGTTGCAATTATTAAATTTAATTCATTTTCATTCAGTTAACTCAATATTAGGTGTCACCCCCACAATTCATTGTGGTGTGTCATCGCTTTATTCTTGTGGCCTATAATCTGATAAAATATATGATTTAGAGGACCCTTGGGGGGAGGAGATTAACCCTTTAAATTTACTTACCCAGTCAAAATATCAAATTCATTTGGTAAAGATATATCAGCAATTTTTACATTTGTATATATAACATATAAAGCTAGGATTATTTTCAAGATGTAATAATATGCCTTGATTTTATTCACGAGAATAAATTTTGTTTTATTAGCAATGCCAAAAACAAGCTTCTTTGAAGGTTTAAAGGGGGGGGGGGGTGAGATCTCTAGCAACCAGGCTGTAGTTTCAATTTATCCACAAAAGATCGCCATGACTAGAACTCACAACCAACTACATCCTGTCGATACTCTACTGAAAGCAAATAGTAGCTGAACAAAATCCATCAGATGTACAGAACTTACGACTAAAATGAACAAAGGAACGAAAAACTGACCAACTGAAAAATTAACCAACCATCAATTTGATCTTCTGCTTATAGGCTGGATCAAGTCTTCCGGAGAGGTCTAATCAGTCAGGATGTCGGACTCAGTCAGGGGTGCCCAGAGAGGGGTTTGATGACGCAAGATGCGTCCTATAACTTAGTTTGGGGGGGGGGGGGGTTAATTTCAGAAAAAGTACACTTTGGGGGGGGGAGGGGATTTTAAATTCTTAATATTTCTTGTTTTTACTGTTAAAAAAATATCTTTATTTTTAATATCATTTTTAATTTTTTTCAACATTTAATTTCCAGAAAAGTCCCTGTATTTTCTTTCTTTAAATTCTAGATAAGGGTAATAAGAACTCATTCTGCTATACTCAACTCGCTATCTTTGTAAATCTTGATTCTTAAATTTCACTTTTAAATTTTTTCAACATTGAATTTCCAGAAATGTTTCTGTATTTTTTTTCTTTAAATTCTAGATAAGGGCAATAAGAACTCATTTCATTATGCTTAACTCACTATCTTTTGATGGTGCAGTAGGTTATAAGTAAAATATATTTTACAATTGATATTCTGTTTAGGGGGGGGGGGGTCAATGTTAAAGTATGAAGATTTTTTTTTTGGGGGGGGGGGTGGTCACCACTGGAGTCAGTAAACCTCTTAGTGAGATCATCAGCTTGTTCATTTAAGGGGATCCCCCGGTGTCCCAGAACACAGCACAAATGAATTTTAGGGGAGAGACCCGCAATGCCCCGATCTTATGCAACCAAATTTAAAAAAATTCTTCCGATTGTGGAGATTACTGCACCTTTTAGTTCACTAAACTGGAAGGTTCATTGTGGGGTTAGATCTAGCTGTGCTGAACTTAGCCTTCGAGTTTTGGACCAGAGTGAGGAAAGAGTTAAAGTTTATCTCCATCAATGAGTGCAGCTTGTTGTTATATCACGGCAGATCAACGACCAATTATAAAGGGGACGACAAGGAGGAGAGGGGTGGGATTAATAGTGACAGAAATGTCAGTCCGGAAGTGACCGTTGTCAAATAAATCTTCATCCACACGCAGCGTGGATCTTTATAACTAATATTTTAATTACTAATAATAAACATTTGAAAGTAGTCTGATAAATAAAATATTCTTCTCCATAGCTATCCAAAAAATAAATTTCAAATACTTCTTGAGATTTTGTTTCTTGAATGACAATTTGAAGTCAACATTTTTGGTGATAGATTCAGCAGATAACTAACAGGGGGGGGGGGGGGATCACTTATTAAAATGCTCTAAGTAGCATCCAATCTTTGAAAACTCTCTTATTCGACTTCATATTTTGATTTTAATGCTTAAGATAACCTCCCCAATTAAGATTGGGGATTTCTTTTACAGCTTGAAATCTTATGGATTGTGTTATGTTATTGCGTTAAATAATCTGCAGTTTTCAAAAAATTAAGATATTTTCTATTAAATATTGAATATTTTTAATCTATTTTATATTAGATCGATTCACATGTTTGAAGCTTTTTCTAAAGAGAAATAAATATATTCACCAATGCAGACTGATTTTAATCCTATACCCAAAAAGTGATCTAAACCTGCTACATGCAATGCTTATTGCTGAGTGTTAAAAATAGAAGTTATTTATATTCAATAATCTGACATACATAAATTATTAAGAAAAAGAGAAAATGTCATTAGATTTCTTCTGAATTTTTTTTTTAGAAAAATACCAGTTGGTTTAAAACTAAACCGTTGCTTAAACCAAAAGGAGTAAAACAGTTGTTTAAACCATAGTTAAAACCAATTGGTTTAAACCGTGCCAACCCTGGTCTAATTGTTGTAGGTTCTATCTTGTATTATATAAATATGCAAATATATAGAAAAACAACTAAAAATCCACAAAAACCTGTATTGGTTGGGTATTTGCCAGCGCTGATACATTTTGAAAGTAGCAACAAAGGTGAATTTTCAACAATATTTTATAATGTTGCTTTAAGAACTTTCATTTTAAATTTGTTTTTAAAATGGTGATTTATTGTATCAGATGTAACACCATGATTTAAACAAGCAGATAAGTGTAATCGCACAGGATTTATTTATTCTATTTCCATTTTATTCATGATTGGCTGAATTTTCAGTAGTGTAATATTTATAAAGCTAAAATTTTTAGTGTATGGTTCATTTTATGTTTAGACTATGGATGGGAAATTTTATAAAACATTTAATCTGAAAGCTGCAAAATATTTTAATATGTTCATAATCATTCCTTAACATTATATTTATTGCTATTTAACTTAATTTCAATATTTTCTTTTAACACAGGAAGATGGTGATTTCATGGAGGAGTAAAATTCTACTGTGAGTGAGGAGTCAAATTCAACAATCTTATTTAATCTCAAGGATTTTCAAGAAAGTGTCTATTTTGCCTAAGATTTTAAAAGTTGGACAAACCAGTGGACAGATTACAATATGCTCTTTATGTATTTAATGTTAAGTGCAAATGGACTGTTATATTTATAAAGGTCCTGTTAAAGATGTTATTGAAACTTGTTTATCTGATGTTGGAAAGAATTGTTATCAATTAATGTTAGGTTTATTTTGTCCTTGCTAAATAAAATGTTTTTGTTGTTAAATAAAATTAGTTTTTTTTCTTTCTTGCAACATTCTAAATTGCACATTTGGCTCTACTTTTGACATAAACTGCTGCAGTCTTATACTTTTATATTTATTTAAAAGTTAGTTGATTTAAGAAACATTGAATAAAATCAAAAATTAAATCAAAAATTCTTTATGAAGAAGAAGTAAGTTATTCTTGAATATAAATTCAAGTTTTAACAAATGTTTTAAATGATATAAAGAATAATTGCACATGGTCAATAAATCCATTTCTCAGTTATTTCTGCATTTAACTTCATACAATAAAATAATTGTCCATAATCAAAATTTTAGCTATACAAGATTTTTAATGACATTCCTCCACATTTCCCAATTGCAATGTGCTTATATAAATGCTATGGGTAACAATTATTTTATCTAAGATTTCAAAGCCATTTCAGATTTCAAACTAAACAATTAAAATATTTTTTTTTTTTAATTTAGTCAGTTTAAGAAATATGATTTTGATTGAGATTTAAATCGAGGAATAATTACAACAAGGTATCATGGGTTGATGTTTATCCATTTAAAATATTTTCAATTTCAATTATTTAAACACTGCACTGGCCATGTGTGGGGGGGGAATACTTTTTTAAATTTAGGTTTTATGTTTTTTAATACTTTCTTTTTCAAAACTGGGTCTGAAACTCCTATTAATATTAAAAAAAAATAATTAACCAAAATTGCAAAAGTAAAAACTAACCCACTTACAGATCATCCTCAAATATTCTATGCCCCCCTCCCAAAAAAAAAGGTAAACATTTTAAAATCCAAACAAGATATTTGAAAATAACTTCTGCATAGGATTATCTAAACTCTTAAGGGGAACAATCAGCTTCTGACATTGTGGTGCTGAAGTTGAGTCGTTGGGCTGATATCAAGTTTATTTTTTCAATATTTTTTTAGTAAGATGCCTAAGATTGGTTTATTTGATTGAAATCGTAAATTTTTAATAAAAAAATAATTGTTATTTACAATTAAATCAGAAGCTAATGAAAAAATTAAAATTGTATATAAGCATATCTGAAGCTATAAGTATCATTGGAAAATATGTAAACTTGAAATTGCCCAAGAAAAGAAAGGAAAAATCCCATAAGCACCACAGCATCAGAAGCTGATATTCTGTTTAATGTTGTTCGGGTGCTGTTGTACAGTTATGCAAATTTAGGCAGTTTGCATGAATAAGTGTTTTCAAATTTGCAATTTTGAGATCACCAGTATTTTTAATTTAATGAATATATGTACTTTTAAATTTAACAAAAGAAAATTCTGATGTTAAAAATTTCTGATTTGACAGAATAATAAAAAATTCATGTAAGCTCTATTTAATTTTGTATAACGATTCAATTGCCTTTTCCCCTAAATTGACATAGGAAACAGTTTCATTGAATTAGAAAGAAAAAAAAATGTTTTTATGATTCATTAGAGAACTTTCAGTCATGTAAATTAGAATGTTTTAAGTCTTGTTAATTAAAGACTTGGAAGAAATATTGGAGAATCCATGTTACAGTTTTCCAATCTCTCTCTCTCTCTCTCTCTCTCTATATATATATATATATATATATACCCTTGTAATGTCAATAAACAGAAATTTAAATCCGAAATGAGAATTTAAATGCAACACTTGAAAATGTGGCAATAATTCCATGTTATATTGAATTTCATTGATAAAAATTAATCGAGGATTACTGAATTTAGTTTTAAACGATGTGATTTTATTTAGACGAATTAGAAATCGCTTGAAGATTTTTGTAATTTTAAGCAATTTTGCTTTTCTTAAGAGTGAATTTATTCAATTCTACAAATTGAAGGAGTTTTGGATTAACTCTTAAATGAGTTGATTTTATTCATGTATGCATTGGTTACAAATCGCCTAAGTGCTACTGGATTAAATCAAAAATGACAACATTTCACTCCAACTTGAATTGATAACAAATCGCTCAAGTGCTACTGGATTTGCCTTAAATTATTTCACTTCACTCAAATACGAGTTGGCTGCAGCTAACTCAAGTGCTACTCGATTTAATCCTAAAGACTTCATTTCACTCAAGTATGATTTGGTTACAAATCGCTCAAGTGCTACGAGATTCAGTCTTAAATGACTTCATTTCACTCAAGTATGACTTTATTACAAATCACTCAAGTACTACTGGATTTAACCTTTATTGATTTGATTTCACTCAAGTATGAGTAAAAGAGAGATCACTCAATCATGAGTTGATTAAAAACAACTCATTCACTTGAGTTGCTTCAGCTCTTCTTGAGAAGGTTCCTTTCAACATGGGAAAAGAGTGGATTTCAGCTCAACTTGAGTTAATTCAGCTTTTTCGTTTTAAGAGAGTACAAGGCTAAAAACTAGTCTAGACACATAAGAAGAGTTTTATTTGGAAATTTAACAACATTTATGTATGTTTATTTAAGAATAATAATTTGGAAAGATGCAGTAAAAAAAGAACAATATAAATAAAAGTTAAACCACTTAATAACAATAGATAACTTAGAAGAGATGGAAGATAATTATAATTTAAGCTTGATACGAAGTATAGACAAAATATTATGTCACAGTAGTTTTAAAGATAATATATTGATCACGTTAATAACGTCAGAATTAAAAAAAAAAAATCTAATTAAAAATGTGAAATGAAAAAAAAAAGTTGGATATGTATATATTGTTTCAACTTCTCAAAAGTTAAAAGCTGTTAAAAACAAGGAGGATATCAAGCTGATTTTTAAAACAATAATTTGCACTTGCAGAGATAATCGCGGTCGGTGGCAATATAATAGAATTTAAAATCAGATTAAGATGTAGAAAAGAAAAGGCTTTTTAAAATCAATAAAGTGCTACCACATATGCTAGAATGAGGTAGTAAACTAAATTAATTTCTTAATAACTATAAACTGATTTACCTCTATTAGATTTTTGATTATGATTAAAATGAAACACTTTTCCATACTAAATTAATCAGTTTAAATACATTAAATTTATAAAGAAATTATAAGAAATGAGTAAACATTGCAAGAAAATGATAATAAATTATGGTTGATAATTAATGGCTCAAATAAAATGGAAAAAGGCATGCTATTATATATATTGGAAAATAAAAAAATAAAAAAATAAGTTGCGCCACGTCAAATGATAATATCGTCCGTCACTAATTGAAAACAACTCAGTGGGAGTAATTTAATATGTATGACGTTTTAATATATCCAAAAATTGTATCATATAAAAAAATTTAAATAATATTATATCTAAGATTTCTGAACAGATTATGGGAAACGTGTAAACTTTATAAGTAAATTTTACAATAAATTCAGGCAGTTATAATTAATGACTTAAAATAAAATAGGAAATGACACGGTGCTATATCTATTTTAACGCAAATACAAAAAAAAAGTTTCGCGATGTCAAAACGATAATAACGTCCGTCACTAATTGAAAACAACTAAGTGAAAGTAATTTAATATGTATAATGTCATAATATTCCTAAGAATTGTATCCTATTAAAAAGATTTAGGTTTATATAATATCTAAGATTTATATACAAATTATGAGAAGCGTGTAAACTTTACAAGAAAATTACAATAAATTCAGATCTATATTTAATGACAGAGCAATAATGACATGATTTACTAATTTAAAATAACGAAGTGGAAGTAATTTAATATGCATCATGCTTTAATATCCCCGAGGATTGTATCCTATTAAAAAGATTTAAGCTAATACTATATCTAAAGATTTATAAAAAAAATATGAGAAGTGAGTAAACTTTAGAAAAAAATTATACTATATTTAGGTAGATAATTAATGACTGAAACTAATGAGAAATGGCAGTTATATCTATTTTAGCGAAAAAAGTAAAAATGAATATTGCGATGCCAAACGATAATAAAGAAAGTCACTAATTGAAAGCAACAAAATGGAAGCCATTTTGATACGTCTTAAAATCCCTAAGAATGCGAGCAAGCAATAAAGCGGAAGTCATTTAAATGCACCTAATGCAATAATATTCCCAAGAATTATATACTAGTATTAAAAACATTTAAGTTCATATTATATCCAAGATTTATAAACACATTATGAGAAATGAGTAAACTTTACAAGAAAATTATAATAAATTTAGGTAGATAATTAATGACCGAAATAAAACGGGAAATGAAAATTGTTATATCTATTTTAACGAAAATACGGTAAATGAATATCGGGATATCAAAATGGTAATAAAGTGAGTCAGTCATTAATTGAAAGCAACAAAGTGGAAGCCATTTTAATAGGTAAAATGTTTTAATACCCCCCAAGAATTGTATTACATTAAAAAGATTTAAGTTCATATTATATCTAAGGATAATATGCTTAATTTCAAGAAACTCATTTACTGAGATAATGTGTTTCTCAGGTAGGATAATAGAATTTAAATTAATCTAAGACAAAAAGGCAAACTTCTATTATAAAAGTTTTTAAACACATTAGAAATATTATAAAATATAAGAAATGAGTTACAAGTTAATTATTATTTTTTTATGTCTCTCTCCTTCAGGTAAATGACTTAATAAGATTTGCAAACACCCTGTATCAATTATGCTTAATATTTAAGAAAAGATTAGCTTACGCTAGAGGTCTGCACGGGCCCGGGCTTGGCCCGTGGCCCGTACCCGGCCCGGCGGAATCGTTTCAAATTTTCTAACGGGCCGGGCAGGCAAAAAAATTGAACGGGCCAGGCGGGCCTGGCCGGGCCGATTAAAAAAATTTTCGGGCCTACCGCCCGTTCTGAAGATTTCAGCTGGAACGATAAAATATGAGCTATTTTCAATGGTTTTAACGAGAATAAGTGTAAATGTGCGTCACGAGCCATACTAGTTTCACAGCATCAATATAAAAATGTAGAGTGTAGAGATCAGCATCGGAGAATTACATTGTGTGCAACTCGTTTTAATACTTTTTTAACTGACTCATGCCGGTTCGAGATCAAGCTTGCATTATTTTTCTACATATAGACTGGCCGGACCGGAACTAGACTTAATTGTTCTCAAGATCTGTAAGGCAGAAAACATGATTTGTAAAATTATTAACAGCGATAAAGAACTCATGTTAGCTTTATCTTCGGATATATACTTCTTGATGGTTTTTAAATTAATTTCTCGATAAAACGAAAGTTTGACACATTTTCTGATTAATTTTAAATTGTAAAAGTATAAAAGTGATAAGCTTAACTATTGAAGGGATTTGGAATCGAATAGCGTTTTGGTATACTTGTATGACCTTGTTGAGATGTAATAGTTTCTCAAATGATTACAGGTTTTTCTCCCTTCCCATGCTATCGCTTCCGGAAATTCTATTCAAATCGCTAATTATGACAGTATTTTATTTGCTTGTAGTATTCTTAAATTACTTGTATCAAAAAATGGATAACGCCACTCGATTATACAGTTTTTGAATAAAGATACCTGCTAATCTTATGCATTTCTGAGAAAAAAGTGAATTTAGAAATGTATCAGAAAGGAGCTTCTTTGAATTTAAGAATGAATTCGGATGTAAAACCTTTAATAAAATGACATAGAAATATTTTTGTAAATCTTCTTTTACGCTGCCAATCATTCCTTTGTTTCAGTACCCCTATTTAGCAATAACTGTTTTCATGCACTTTAATAACAAAATTTTGTTTTTGAATAAAACGAAAATCCCAATTCGGAAATAGTGTTAATAAAAAGGAGGAGGGGATTAGACGTTTCACTTTTTATAAACAAGTAGTGACATGACATGTGAATTTAAAAAGGAACTTTAAAAAAAATTAAGCTCCTTATTTAAGCATATTAAACTTACGACAAAAAATGGTCAAGAACGAAAAATCCTAACTCGAGTAAAGATTCTGAAAAATTTTTCAGCACCTCCAACTGAGTGAAAAAGTGTGTCAAAATCAGAAATCGAGTCCATCAAGAAGCTTAGCTTAAACTGGCAACGTTCTTTTTATTTGGCTACCAGAACCGTCGACCGGCCCACCCACTTAATCTTGCTGGGCAATAGTATCTATGGTCTTCCAGGTAGACAGCTCAACAGAATATATACCAAATATATTTTATTATTTTTCAACACCATCAAAGTGATTGGTACATATATCATACGATAGCAAAATGTACTTGCGCATCCTTATTTTAGCGGGGTTCCATTATCTATACTATATGCCATTAATAATGACCGGACAATTTCAATTTTAGACATTTTGTCGAGTACTTAAAGATATATTTGCCAGATTAATATGGAAATTCAGAAATATGAAAAATATCTTCCTCTTCATATTTATCTATGGCGATTTGATCAGAAGGAATATTAGAGGGAAAGCAAAAAATCAAAGAAAAATAATAATGTTTGGGATCACTCCTTAAAATAAAATCCGCAATATAATCTATGGCTATAAATAAAAAATATGTAGATATTTTATAGTAAATGAATTCATTTGTGAAAATTAGAACGTATATTCATGGAAACATATCAATAAAATGAGAAATGACACATTTTTATATCGATTTTAACGGTAATGCAAAATATAACTATCGCAATCTCATAAAGATAACGCCAGTCCCTAATTGAAAACAATTAAATGGAAGCAATTCAATATGAATAATGTTTGAATATCCCAGCGAATTATGTCATATTAAAGAAAAGATTTAAGTTGATGTTATATGTAAGATTTATAGACTCAATTTTAGAAAACTCATTTACTGGATTAATTGGTTTCTCTAGAACTACAAGAAGAAATTAAATTAGTCTAGACACATAGGCAAAGTTTGAAGCTATCATAATAAAAATTTAATTAGCCTAGAACATAATAGCAAAATTCTATTTCAAAAGTTTTAAAACATATCAGATATGTTAGATAATACGATAAAAAGAAGGAAGTATATTAAATTTATCACCTTTATCAGTTAATTCTTATCATTTCCTCTCTCTTTCAAAAAAGTCATATACTGGATTTGCAAACATCGTGGAATCAATTAAGCTTAATAGATAGGAAAAGCTTTCAGCCACAGCTGTCAATCCTGTCTAACCTTTTAATTACCACTATTTCAGAATAGAAATTTTTGTATTATTTTCTATTATCATATACAAGCAGTATCATGATCAGCAGCTTTCAATCTACTGGTGTATGCAGAATTTCCTACTGTTTTCCATCTGGTGCTCTGGTTATCCAATTAACTCCACAATCACTTTCCTGATTTTGTTGCTCCATTTCAATTTGAGAATCTACTTGGTCATTTTACATTTCTGGGGTAAAATTGTGGGGTACTTGCGCTCTATCTATAATTGTCTGGTCTTTTTGCAATATGTACAGTCCATTTCAATTTTAACCATACAATTCTCTCGATGATATCTAAAACTTTCGTCTGACTTCTTATCTAGGTTTTTCTTTTTCTACCTTGTTATGCCAAGCATATATATATTTTCCATACTCCATTGTGTTGTTTGTAATCTTTGCATCTTTTTTTTTTTTTTTTTTTTTTTTTTTTTTTTTTTTTTTTTTGTCAGAATGTATGTTTTTACTGCATAAGTTAGTGTACGGGAAAATGTACTGGTAAAAAACTTTTCTTTTGAATCAAAGATGCATGTAATTTTTTCAGAATAATTCTGTTTTTCAGAAAAGCACCCCACTCTTTATTCTTCTATTAATTTTGTTATGATGCTATTGTCTTATCTTATATTGATGTATAACATCAACAAATTGTTATATAATGTTATCAAATTGTTATATAATGTTATATTATTACCAGTGTTCTCGCTGACATTTGACCAACGTTCGTAATTTGGCTAATTAAAAATCAAAAACATTCGCCAAATGAAAAAAATATTAGCAAAATAAATTCGTAGTGGAGCACAAAAAAATTATCTTTAATCCTTTAATGTACTCCCCTTTTTTAAATATGTTCTAAAATAACCTAAGTTTTTATAACTGCGACAATGATTGTTATTAATCTAATTTCAACTATCCGCTACTAATATATAAAAATATGTATGTATTAAAAATATGTATACATGCATACGTATGAAAAAAGAAAATGAAAAGAAAAAAAAAAGAAAAATTGAGTACTAGCAATTTGGCGAATCTAATTGCTTGTTTACTCGCCAAATGAAGAAATTAGTCGCAATTTGGCGAAATGGCGAGCGACAGCGAGAACACTGATTATTACATAATGTTACACTACAAGCTTTCAGATTTTTTCTGCAGAGCACTAAGGGATTACATACAACCAACTGACGACCACTTCTGTTGTGAACTACATTAAGATCTATCACTTGTGGCAATCAAAGAATATTTATCAAAGTTACTTTGTGAACAGACAGGGAGATGAACCAATAATCCTTTCCAATTATATTGGGAAGGGCTATAAAACAAAAAAATATTTGGAAGTTTTAATATTTGTGAAATTCTGTGACAATACGATATTCCCCAACCATCTCTAAAAACTCTTCCTTAGCCTATTGTCTGAATATGAATTGAATAGTACGCAAAATAATTCGTTACATTTCGGACAATGACATATTTGTTAAATTTTAATAAATCTATTTGCATAGCTGGTATTGTCATTACTGTAGTAAAAATAATATTTTTATCTCAAAATTGAAAAAAAAATCGAACACGAAATGGTTAAAGCTTATGAGTGATTATTACAAAATCTGAGTCTTTGATCATCTAAGATAGTTAAATTATCAATTGAAAATAATACAAAATTTCAAGCGGTAAATTTGTTTTCTATTAGAGAATAAGGTATTTTCCATGTTAAATTTTTAAATTTTGAAGAACTTAAATAATAAGTTAACTTTTATGCAATTATATTTTAATTCTAGACATATGTATACCAGGATAATGACAATTGCATTCTAAAACATTTTTTACATTCTGATTTTTTTTTAGGTCTAACATTTTAACTTTGTTTAAAGGAACATGCTTCGATATAGTAGCTCAAATTCCATGTAATGTTCAGTTGCATTTGTTTTATGGAAGACTGGAAAATGACATAACAAAGTCTACTCAATTTTTACAAAAACTTTAGTCACATTATTTTCAAAGAAAAGTCTAAAAAAGCTTGCTGGTAGCTATGATTTTATTACTTCTGATTTAATCTATGTCAAAAATAAGAAGAATTATTCTGCAGCGCCATATTTATCCCATTAGTGTCTAGCGTTCCATTTTTGGGACAGTTTTGGAAAATTCAAGTAAGCGTATTTCACATCAGTAAAAAGGAAGACAAATAAATACTTTCTTTCTCGAGACAAAGTCTGCGATAAATTAAGATAAAAGTTATTCTTGCTTTAAAAGTGGTGGGAAAATGCAAAATTTGAATTTTAACGAAGAAAATAATTCAAGCACTAATGGGTTATACTTCACAAGGAACTAAAATGCAGGCCAAGAAAATGACATTCATTTTCAGTGACATATATTAACTGTGGAAAATTAATTGTAAAATACAGAATTTGTCACCTTTTTCATATATTTATTTTATAAGATATAAATATTAATTAGAAATGATAACAACTGGAAAAATTTATTTATACAGTATAGCAGAAGGCATTATACTTTGCACACATGACAGTGTGACATGCCAGGGAAATGGCAATCTGAAATTTTAAGTCTTAATTGCTTTATTTGGGTCAAAAGAAATGTAAAGTCTTTTGAAAATACTGCTAAGGATGCTTTTTATTAGAATGTAACAAAATAAATCGCATTGTATAACATTTAACAAAAATTTACTGTGCGGACTGCAATTTCTGTATTTTGTTATATTTTCCCAGAGAAATTCTGAGATATCATATAGCGGGTGGAGTTACTTCATATTCTTCGATTTGCTGAATTGAAAAGGTTTATAAGAGACATTACAGCATTCATATATTATTATTATTATGTATACACAAAACTAAAGCGGTTACCACCAGAGAAAAATGATGCTGCTCTTTATGTGCAATATTTTAAGGATATGAAATCACACATGGAAAAGATAAATGAAACATAACAATGGGTCTATCCATCTTTATGTCAAAATGAAAAATTGGAGGAAAGTTAGATTCTCGGAGAGTTCGCCGACAATGCCACTAAACGTCCCTTAAGATTATCAAACATAAAATGCTCTACGCCCTCTCTCTTAAGTCTCCAAGGCAATCGATAATGCAGAAACATGGTATTTGTATATTGGTTGCCCTTTTTATTGTCATATGTTAGAAAAAGTGTCTAACAAATTGCCTGGAATGCAGAAAGGCTGGGACGCCCATCGCTGTTTTCCAGTTCAAGCACATTTATCAAAATTTTCAATCTTTAAAATTGAGTCATTAAACATATTTGTCGTGGATTGAAATATATGTTTATGAGCAAGTAGGGCTTCTATTTCCGTTGAAACATTTGAATAAATATCATATTTATTTATTTATATTCGTTTTTAAAAAGTAATTTAAAGTTATCTTCTTTTTTTTTCCCCCCTTTTACTTGTATGATTTTTTTATTATTATTTTTTTTTTTTTTTACGTTATTTTATTCTAATTCAATTGTAAATTTCTGACTTTAGTTAAAATGATAAAACTTTGAATAATTCACCATAAAATTAAATATATATATTCACAAAACACGTTTCCAAGGTATCTTGCACAATTCTGATTAAAAAAATTCCCTGATTTTTTCTGGTTTTCCCTGACTTTTTTAAAAAATTACCCTGACTTTTCTCAATAAAAATGCGGCTTACATATTGTAAAACACTCCACAGTGAACAACTTTAACCTTTTATCCGCCGTACTATGAACTATTTGTCAGATTCATTTTAATTTTCTATGATGGATATTGAGATTAATTTTTAGTGTGTGTGCAAAATTTTGGGCTATTATGTATAATATACGTAGAGATACAGGGAAATTTTACATATGGACCATTGACATTTAAAGAAGTATAAAACAAATAAAATAAAACACTTTGTAAAATCGCCATAAAATGAAAACTAAAGTAGGACGCGTTTCGAGCTACAACAATAATAGCTCGTCATCAGCTAAACTTGGGTTTAGCTGATAACGAGCTGTTATTGTTGTAGCTCGAAACGCGTCCTACTTTAGTTTTCATTTTATGATGATTTTACAAAGTGTTTTATTTTATTTATTAATTATCACCAGTGTTTACGATGTTTTTTCACAGGTATAAAACAAAAATAACATAAAATAACATACAATAAGAATACAAATATATGCAAAAAATTGCATAAAAAATCAATACGCAATACAATAACCATCATCACAGTACATACATTTGAATTATATAGGAATGGGCAGAGTAAAAACGCACTTACTCCCCCCTACTTTCTACTTTTGTGTTTTTTATTGCTTTTCAACAAGCATCAAGTTGGAAAATACAACAATTTTTAACAGATATTTTATATGTTAGAACAGGCGTCTTCAAAAAGATACATTTAAAATTTGAAACAGATTAAAGATATAATTAAATAATTGCAGTATCACAAACTTGATGTTCCACTCGTGGAACGTTGGCGGGTAAAAGATTTAATCTAAATAAATGCTGATAAAAAAAGTATCTGCTGTGAGAATTTTCAATATTTAATTATTTTTCATATTATTCTATTGTTACATAGTTTGCATAAATTTTATATAAAAATTTTAGATTGGTTGAATAAGAATTCAAAATTTGTTCATTTATGGTTAGCGAAATTTTGGTGGAAAATAATGCATCAAAAATTCCCCGATTTTTCCTCGACATTTTGCCTAAATTTTCAAATTTCCTGTTTTCCATGTTTTTCCTGACTCGTAGTAACCCTAATTCTGAAATGGAAAGTATAAAGCCCTTCATCAGCCACATTACTGTGGCTGATAAAGGGCTGTCCGTAAAAGAAACACCGTGTCCGTAAAAAAACAATTTCATTTCCTTATGCACACGACTTTACTTTGGCTGATGACGGACTGTTATATATTTTACAACCCGAAACGTAAATTGTGTATTTTTTTATTTTAATGTGACTCATATCAAATTTTATCATTTTAATTGTAACTTATAGCGAGTTTTATGGTGGTGTTTCAACTTTTGACAGTAATATTATTCATTAAAGGAATATTAAAACTCTGGTGTTAAATTTATCATGAGTAAATTATTAAAATTCGTATAAAGTGCGAATAAAATGTACTCAAATTACTTATAGATGCATATTTACAATGCAAAATTATTTTAAATGCATTAAAACACCTCAAAATACATTAAAATTCATTAAAATCTCAAAACGTATTTTATATCTCTTTTATAATCATTAAAAAAAATATGCTGATGAAATTATTTCTGAAAGGGGGAGCAATGAGGTTTAACAGCATTTAACGATCGTGTAATTTATTACTTAAAAAATGAAATAAATTCCATATAATAGAATTATTAATGAAAATTTTATATTGCTACTTTAATAATTAACCTCTTCATACCCAAAAGTTTATTTATGTCCTTCATTAAATTTCAGTTATGGATTTATATTAACAAACTGATAACTAAGAAAGGTTGAACAGCGAACACGGGGACTCAAAAAGGACATTTTTTGGCAATTTCTGGGGATTTTTTAAAAATTTATTTTACTTTTTTGCATTGCAGAAACATAAAATAATTATATATTTAATATTTATTTTTGTACTAATGAGGTTTACAAATGGTATCTTAACGCACATTAAAATTATTCATGTTTTCATTTTGTACATATCTTATACATATCTGCTGCAAGCCACTTTTATATAAAACATAGCCTGTTAAAAAAGTGCTATAAGAAACAAATGCCTATTTTGTTAATTAAGCTATCTATTAGGCTCGTTCCACACATTTTTTTTTTTTTTTTTTTTTTTTTTGCATTATTTATATGCGTGAAAAAAAAAAAGTTGTAAAGTTATGTATCCTACAAAATACATTAGGTCTGAAGAGGATAAAATGATAAGTTTCCTCATCCATCACATTTTCATTATTTTTACTACAAATAAATCAAAATAATTGCATAAACGTGAAATGAATAAACTTTTGCTGCTTGCCTTTTCTTTCTTTCGTTCCTTTTTTTAAGAAGAATTCTTACAACGATGGGGGAAAATTAATAACAAAAACTTAATTGCACCCATTCTAAAGTAAATGAGATTTACTAATGAAATTTCTTCTACATATAAATAACTTAATATTTTTTAATTGGCGTTAATTAAAGAAAAAAGAATATTCCCAAACAATGCAAATTTATTATTAATGCACAAAACTAGATAAATTAACAAAAGTCATGCAAGAAAGGGAAAAATTGAGAAGTGCATTGGTAATTTTAAAAGAACTACTTAAATTTTAAATGAAACAACACATTGTGAAAGATATTCTAAAAGATATAAATAACATCAATGAAATTCTTATTAAAAATTAGTTTTGCATTTCAACAATCTTAACCAAATTTCATAATTTTGCATACAAATTAATATGCCTGAAAAAAAAATATAAAAGAAACACAAACTGGTCTTATTAATGAAAAAAAAATTAAATAAGAACAGAAAAATAAATAAATGTAAGTTTCTAATAAATTTTAATTGAAATAATTCGTCAGTTGAAACAATTTTTCAAAGCTTATTAAAAGAAAAGATTAGTTGAATATTCATTCTTCTGAATTACCTTTAGTCCAATAATAGAAAAAACATAAAATCTTTCTCTTTTTAATCTTTTTAAGAGATACTAACAAATAAAATCCAAAATTTTGTCCTTTATGACATCATTCGTTATTTTTGTTACAAATAATCAAAGTTAATTATAAAATATGAAACAAACGAACTTTACTGTTTGGATTTTTTAGGTTAATTCAAACGAAAATAGAAGGAAAATTATTAAGAAGTTAATTACATCCAATTCTTAATTCAAAAATAAATTCTATTTACTAATAAAATTTCTTAAACAGTAAAATTAATTACAAAAACAGATATTTTTATCAGTGTTTCAGACTTTAAATTTTTTTTTCTCCATTTTAATACAGGCAGATATGATATTATTTAACATGTTTGTAATTAGTGCATGTTAATTACTTCGAAAGAAAATATAAGAAGTTATAAAATAAGCAGAATGAATTCATTTTGGATGTACAGAAATCGATAAATAAACAATATGTAGGTAGTAAAAAAGGAGAGAAAATTAAATCAGTGCAAAAACAAAAAAGGA
The DNA here is from genome assembly GCA_964019185.1 of Maratus speculifer. Taxonomy (NCBI): domain Eukaryota; kingdom Metazoa; phylum Arthropoda; class Arachnida; order Araneae; family Salticidae; genus Maratus; species Maratus speculifer. The sequence continues at coordinate 311,592,949 of OZ025297.1, read as the reverse complement.
AATGTTATCAATGCTGTAACAAATTAACATAAAAAATAGCAAATAATAAAATTAGAAGTGGGAATTCTCTAATTCTAGAAATAATTACAGAGAAATTTATATTTATTGCTATTAGGAAATGTTATTTTTCTATCTCGCAAAAATAGAAATAGAAGTATTTAATACTTTGGCAATTATTAAACAAAGTTATTAAAACACGCGGAGAAAACACATTTAAAATAAACAGGGGAAACGGGGAGAGAAAATAAAAGAAGGAAATCCATATGTCATATTTGATTAATGGTTAATTTTTTATAAAAGCATAGAAAAAATTGATATTCTATAAAAAAATAATAATAATAATTCAAATGAAACGATACTTTTTATAAACTACATAATATGAACTTAAAAGAGTTCACCGTTTAATTAAAAGGTGACACATAATAATAATACAGATGTTACACATTTAAAAATATACACTGCAAGAAAAAAAAAATCTTGACAGTTTATGACAGATGGTCTTTACTGATAAATTCATTGGTAATGTTTCTTTTTCTTTTCTGCAGTTGTTATAGTTGGTATCAACATACGTTATTTTAAAAATATTATCAGACCTGGCTGAAGTCTTTCTCGGTCTTTTTGTACTAATTTTCCGTTTTTGGCGTACTGATATGTGGTAAATCGGTCGTGCCATTTTTAGGCCATTGTCCTTATGCTTGTAAATCTAAGACTTTACAACTTACAGAATCATGCAGAAAAACAGAATCAGATGGAACCCTCCGGTAAATATTATTTATTAAATATAATCATTTAAAAGTGCGGCTATCTTTATCGCTTGAACGCATAAATTTTCGAGAACCACCCATCTCTAATTGTAAGATCAGCCCTGCAAAACAGTACAATCACATAAAGGACCTTCACTCAGAAAATGGGCATGTTTGCAGCTCGCCCAATATCCTTTCGTACAGCGTAACGACGTTTGTAGCAGCGTGGACTGTCAGAATGGCGACCATTACTGCAGCTTCCCTTGAAAATGCAACAAAAAGAGAGGTGGCCGGCGGCTTTGGCCCGACGAACGTCAAAGGAGTGGCCCAACGTCATCTTTTCAGCCGAGTCTCAGTTCTACGTGTAATAATTTGATAACTATATACAGGGTGATTCATAAAAGATGGGCAGAACTTTAAGGGGTTATAGTACACTTAAAGACAAATATCATTAAATAGGAGACTAAGGGTCCCAGACGTATTCCCAAGGAGATAGGGGGCATTAAAGTTTAGGGTCCGAAATTTCAAATGATTATAAAAAATGGAAAAATTGGTCGATTCGTTTGCGGTTTTTGCAAAAAATTTTATTTATGCCAGTATTTTCTTGAAATAAAATTTTAAAGTTCAATTTCAAAAAATGCCGATAGGGGGCGCTTTAGACTTTGGAGTAACAAACAACTATTTTTTAACGTTATTTTTTGTATTTCTTTAAATGATTTCGAAAGCTTAGACTTAAACTTAAATTTTGATCTAAAAATCTGAGTCCTAACGAGTAGTTAAGTAGCGTAAACTGAAATTTGAAATTTGAAACCCTTCTCCCCCCAGAACAAAAATCAGTTATTCCCGATCTTTGTGTCGTAGATTAGGCTCTAACTACTGCCGCGTTTTGCTAAAATTATTCTTTATGTCAGTATTTTCTTGAAAATAAATTTTAAAGAAAATTTTCAAAAAATTCCGATAGAGGGCGCTTTAGACTTTGGAGTAACGAACAACTACTTTATACCGTTATTTTTTGTATACTCATTAAATGCTTTCTAAAGCTTAGACTTAAACTTAAATTTTCAGCTCAAAATCTGAATCGCTGAGCGTGGTTCAGTAGCGAGGGGAGGGGGTTCAAATTTAAACTTCTGAACATAGTTCAGTTTGCACTACTTAACCATGCCCAACGATTCTGTGCTGTGATACGAGGCAAAAATACAACTTTCATCAAGGACTGCATAGTCGGAATTCACTCATAAAGGCACTGGCACAGTTGGAAACGTCGCTCATGCAAACGTTAAAGCTCCATTCCTGACGCTAGTCACCGGGTGAAGAAGGAGACAGAAAGTATGCAAATGTCAAATGGGGAAGAAGAAGAACACGTATGCAAAATTTCGACACGATTCAGGCATAAAAACCACTGAACGGTGAGTCAAGTGTAAGTCGCTGTAGTAATGAATCGGAAGATGGTGCCCTTCACGAATAAGGAAAAGGCTGAGATGCATTTAATTTACGGAGCGGCAGATGGAAATGGTGCAGAGGCACAGCGAATGTACGGAGAGCGATTTCCCAACAGGCGGTTGCCTAACCGCAAAACTTTCGAGCGCTTGCACAGGCAGTTGTGTGAGACGGGATCATTTCTCGCTTCCCGGTCGAATGCAGGTCGTGCAAAAAAGGACGAATCAGTAGTTGTTGCAGAAGTCATTCTGGATGTAGTAGCGGCGCAGCCAAGTACAAGTACACGAACAGTGGCTAGGCAGGTGGATACCTCACAGTCCATGACTTGGAGGGTACTGAAGGATGAACATTTGCTCCCGTTTCATGTGCAACGAGTCCAGAAACTGTCTCCAGGGGATTATCCAAATCGTATTGAATTCGCCCGCTGGTTTCTGCAGCAGAACGCGCTAAATCCACATTTTGGACGAACTGTGCTTTTCACCGATGAATGTACCTTCACACGTGAAGGTACATTTAACACACACAATGCACATGTATGGGCGGATGTCAATCCACATGCTACGTATCCACATGCTCATCAGAGACGCTTTTCCATCAATGTTTGGGCAGGAATTCTCAGAGACCACCTAATCGGACAGTACCTTCTTCCTGAACGCCTCAACGGTAAAGCATACCTCACATTTCTGCAACATGTGCTGCCAGACCTGTTAAACGTTGTTCCTCCACGCATCCGGTGGGTCATGTGGTTCCAGCACGATGGAGCGCCAGCCCATTACGTACGAGACGTCCGCAACTATCTGGACATCACATTTCCGAACAGATGGATTGGTCGAGGTGGTCCTGTTGCTTGGCCTGCTCGCTCGCCAGATCTTTCACCCCTCGATTTCTTTTTTTGGGGACAATTGAAGGCTCTTATGTATGAGGCACCCATTGAATCCCCCGAGGAACTGGTCGCCAGACTTTTCGCCGCTGTAGGGGAAGTGCTCGAAAAGCCTGATGTTTTCGCGAATGTTCGCCGTTCCATTCTTCGCCGTTGTTCTGCGTGCATAACCTCTGGTGGTCACAATTTTGAACATTTATTGTAATTACATGTTAATAAATATGCTTTGGTAACATAATCCTAATTTGTGTCTTTTTACCTCGTATCACAGCACACAATGTGTGGACATGGTAAACTGAACTGTGCTCAGGAGTAGAAATTTCAAACCCCTCTCCCCAGAAACTTAACCACGTCTAACGATTCAGATTTTGGGCTTAAAATTTAAGTCTAAGCTTTAGAAAGCATTTAATGAGACACAAAAAATAACGGTATAAAATAGTTGTTCGTTACTCCAAAGTCTAAAGCGCCCTCTATCGGAATTTTTTGAAAATTTTCTTTAAAATTTATTTTCAAGAAAATACTGACATAAAGAATAATTTTAGCAAAACGCGGCAGTAGTTAGAGCCTAATCTGCGACACAAAGATCGGGAATAACTGATTTTTGTTCTGGGGGGAGAAGGGTTTCAAATTTCAAATTTCAGTTTACGCTACTTAACTACTCGTTAGGACTCAGATTTTTAGATCAAAATTTAAGTTTAAGTCTAAGCTTTCGAAATCATTTAAAGAAATACAAAAAATAAGTTAAAAAATAGTTGTTTGTTACTCCAAAGTCTAAAGCGCCCCCTATCGGCATTTTTTGAAATTGAACTTTAAAATTTTATTTCAAGAAAATACTGGCATAAATAAAATTTTTTGCAAAAACCGCAAACGAATCGACCAATTTTTCCATTTTTTATAATCATTTGAAATTTCGGACCCTAAACTTTAATGCCCCCTATCTCCTTGGGAATACGTCTGGGACCCTTAGTCTCCTATTTAATATTATTTGTCTTTAAGTGTACTATAACCCCTTAAAGTTCTGCCCATCTTTTATGAATCACCCTGTATGTGTATGGAGGCATCGAGAACAACGCTTGTCGCCTGCATTCGAGGCATCGACATAGGGTCCTGCGCCTGGTGTGATGGATTGAACAACCGTTGGATACACAACAGTCACATCTCTAATTCGAATCGATGGTGGTTGGAACGCAAATCGGTATATTTCTCACAACATACGTCTAGTGGTTTTGCCCCGTCTTCGAGGCTGCTAAACGCTATCTTCTAACAAAATAACATAATATCACATACTGCACGCCGTGTTCTGAGCTTCCTCGATATCGGGTATTTGATTGCTGCCTTGGCCTACACGATCTCCAGATCTGCCACCTATTGAAAACATCTGATCATGAATTGTTGAGAGGTTGGCCCACCACTCCTCTCCAACTAATGTAGTGATAAAGTGTAGCATAGAGTTGAATTTGTTTAGAATGAGTGGCCCGTTTCTGTCATCCAAGCCCAGTTCGACTCCATGCACAACTAGATAAGGGCAGTTATAGCTGCCTGGGTCCACAAAAGAAAGATGAAATTCAAGCTCTGCTTCAGTATACTAACCTATAAACAAGTAAAATAGCTTCCTAAGTGTATGTTTCGACGCAAAGCGTATGAAGAATTCAAAGGAAGACTGGTATGAGCCTTTCTGTGAACATCAGCGACCGGTCAAAGTGCAGGCGTAAACGATTAACCACAGCCTGTGCTGACAGAAAATTGATTAGAAGGAGTCGAAGCAACTAGAAAACGAATTCAAAGCGACTGTTATTAAGACGGAATTATTCTGGTGTCAACGCGAGCTCAAAAAGTTTTACAAAAAAGGCTCCTAGAGTACGGCTCTGAGACTTGCTTGGACACACACGCATGAATAGTGGACATAAAAATGGAACAAAAGCAGAGTTGTCAAGTCTCCAGCATTTTGTATACCAGTATATTGGTACAGAAATGTTGTTTTATTTAATTGGAACATTTCTGTGATTTAACAGAAGCATATTTTTTTTTTTCTAAAATAAAAGTGGTGTGTAAAAAGCCGGAAACTTGAAAACTCTGGCAAAAGTAATTTACTTTTATTATTATTCAAAAAGTGTATAAATTGATTTGAGACACAAGAATTTTATTTCTTATATCACAAAATAATTTATACATTTAATATTTTCTATATCAAAATCAATATTTAAATCCTATTACTTTTAACTTCAGGTATGTTTTTCTGACGAGTCGACAGTGGAGATGATGAGCAATAGGCCCCACTTCGTTAGCAGAACACCGGATGAAAAGTTTCCACCCGAATGCCTCAAGCAGACTGTTAAACACTCTTCAAAGGTTTTGATATGGAGCATCATTTCAACATATAGAAACGGTAGACTTCAGGTTGTTCAATGTAAGGAAATGTGACAAAGTCGCCTGTCGCCTTAAGATGCTATCAGATTCACCATCTTTTCGAGCAGTGCTTGAACTAAAATTTATCTCCCCCAACTTTTTGCGAGATATTGTCTCAAAAGCCAGTGTGATAGTAAACAACAATATCCCACAACTTTCTTTCCGCAGTTCTAAAAACGTCTTTGCTAATCGCGACTTTTTTTCTCCAATTTTCAACATTTCAACCGATCAGAAATAAACGATTGATATCAATAGAAGATAGATATTAACGGCTGGTACTAGTAGTACTGGTTTTACGCCGACTTTAGCCACGTTGTAACCAGCAATTGTAACCCGTTTTTTACCTCTGAATGGGAAAAATAGAATTAAAATCGGGCAAAAAGTTTGGTGTTCGAAAAGTTTTTGAATATGATAGCAGCTTTAGATAAGTGATTGATATCCCAAAAATAATGGCATATTCACGAACAACGGTGCATCTTGCCACTGAACAAAGACAATTAAACTCTTTTTTTGTTTCTCAGGATTTGGAGATTCTTAACTGGCCGAGAAACAGTCCAGATATGTACTCTATTGAGTGTCTTTGGAATGATATGAAGAATAGGATATCAGAAAATATTTGTACAACAAAAGTTGAATTAATTGGGAGAGTTAGTTATACAAGCTTGGCACCACAATCCTCGAATTAGAGAACTTTCGAAAAAGTACATTTCCGGAATGCCAACTCGTGTGAAGGCCCTTATTACAGTTAAACGGCATGCAACTGTATATTAAATATGCATATATGTGCTTACCACTCCCAGAAACACTTCTGTACAGTACTGTATTAATAAAACCTAGTTAGTGTTTTCGCCAATTTTTGTGTAAAAAAATTTGAAATTTCAAAAATTTCTGTATTTTTGGCCAGTAGTATTGTAGTTTGTTATTTTTATTGAAAATAATAAATTTTATGTACGAAATTATGGAATAAATTACCTTATAGTATATTACACACACACGCACACACATATATATATATATATATAAACCCTTAATTGTATTACAATATAAACCATTTATATATATTGCTTAATACTTAAAGCACTGAAGTGATTTAAAAAATAATTTCCTAAGATAGAAAATTAATACATTCATGCAGCAGCAAATGAGATTCAGCGTTTTAAATCTGAAATTAATTATTAAAAATATTTTTTTTATTGCTGTCAGAAGTTATTGTTTACTTTTTCCACCGAATAGTTCATTATTTTTATTCGAAATAATAATTAATTTGATAATTAGGGGATGAACAAACTCTTCGGTTTTTATTACTTTTTGATCTTCACTTCAGGCACTAAAGAAACAAATCCTTAAAATAGAAAATGATAACATTCATCCAATAGAAAATTGGGTTTAGCGATGAACATTTTCAATCAAAAATTAATTAATGAAGACTTTGTTTTTATTACAGTCAAATGTCATTATTATTATTATTTCATTTTCTTAGAAGTAGATATAAAATTTCTGTATATTTTTATGATAGGAATATGCTTAATAACTTAAATTCTGTTAAAATAGGTTTAGATAAATAGGATTATACTTTTTTATTCTAAGTTTAAAAAAAGTAATTAAATAAATAAAAAATACATGAAAAACATTAAAATAACCTATGAAAAATTGCTTCCATTTTTCCAAATTTTTGTAATGGCTTTTTTTTTTTTTTTTTTTTTTTTTTTTTTTTTTTTTACGATTCTAGCAACAATATGAAAAAAATTTACAGTTTAAAAAATTTCCTTTACAATTATTTTTTTTCAACTTTATATTGTTGGTAAATCTATTAATAATAAAAAACCAAAATTTTGGAACAAAGAATGCGCTATGAAACTGCAACGAAATTTATTTTGTCCCGAAATTTTTTAGAGTATGAAAAGATAAAAATAAGGAAGGACAAAAATTTTCCGCATATTCATATACATAGGTCATTTCATATATCGGGTGTCCCAAAAGGTCAGGTGATCAATGCTGAGTGAAGCGTCGACCTGGCCTTCAATCGCCGTCAGCGCCACCTGTTGTTTGAAATTGGAACTAAAATAAAAAATTACGGTAAAAAAACTTCTGACATTATACATAACCCTCCTGCAAAAATTTTTTAAATAGCTGCCACCGTTTGCAAGTTATTGAATTTTAAAATCCATCAGTCATTTTTGGGACACCCGGTACATGCATATATGTGTATATAACAATAATCCGGGTGTCCTAAAAATAGCTGATAGTAATTTTAAAATGGTTGATTTTAAAATCAAATAACTTGCGAACGGTGAAAGATATTTTTAAAAAATCGTGCAGAAAAATAATGTATTATGTCAATTTTTTTTACTGTGACTTTTTTTTTTTTTTTTTTTTTTTTTTTTCCGAATTTCAAGCAATAGATGACACTGAAACAATAGGCAATCAGTCCAGACACGATCTTTAGTACTTGGGGATCCATTTAATACAATTTGATCTCCTTTTTTCGCATGGAAGAAAGGAGAGACCGAAAAATCGAGCCTGGATTTAGCAGTTATAGTGATCCTACATAAAGAGAGATTGGACATTCCGTCACCGGCGTTTTCGACGAATCCGCCATTTTAGTTCCTAGTTCCGTATACATCGGTATTACGCTCTGAAGAAAATTTGGATTTTTAAAGAGACAGTCTTTGAAATATTGAATCGAGACGTGCTACACTCTTAAGAGGTAAGTTGTTTTTGTTTTGAGCTACTTTTTAATATTGAGAAATGTTTATTTCTTTCAAAACTTATTTTAAATTGTCTGCGTGCAATTGCTGTGTATTCTATGAACTACTTTAAACACTTTTAATAACGATGGTCGAAACAATTAATCTAAACACAACAGTTTGGTTACTGTGTATGTGTCTTATATTTAAAGAATTTGTATTTAAATCTGCCTATTAAATGAATATAACATGCAAATAATTTCAAGTTTCGAAATCTGACAGTTGGCGGTAGTTGGCATCCGTTGTTGGCGATGAATTTTGTTTACATTTTGAAAGACTCATTTGAAGAACGTAGTACAAAATAAATTTGTATATTATGCATTGATTTTAAGTATAAAAAAATTATAAGTTATAAATAGTTTTACTATTTATTTTAATAATATTATTAATATTTTAAAGTCCATTGAATTAAAGGATGCATTATCACTTCGAATTTTCAGAGCAGACACCGATAATTTAAAAAGTATATTAATTTATAAGCTATATACTTCTAAAGCAGACAGCCTTTACGTTCCTTAAAAAAAAAAAAAAAAAAAAAAAAAAAAAAAGTACTAAGCATATCTGTGATTTTTTTTTTTTTTTTTTTTTTTTTTTTTTTTTTTAAGTATTTAGCTACATTTAGTATTATAAAATGTATTCAAGCTAGAAAATCAAAACTTTAAATTCATACATCCAATTTATTTCTATAAATCTATCTAAATTAATGAATCTAAATATTCTACTAGTAAATTTCAAAAGAAATACAAAAGCAGTCAGACAAATGGTATAACAAAATTTATTTAAAAAAACTTTACTTTTCTCAACATTTCAGTAATTATTTTTTTAATTTCTCATTGCTATTATATATTTTTAATTTTCTTATAAAATTCCTAAGAGTTTTGTGTAATACATTTTATTATTTACTTGTAACAATACCATGTCTAATTGATGTACATAATAATTAATATTTAGACAGGCGAAATGGGCTTATCAATTTTTGATAATTTTGGACCCCCTCCCCTAGTAATAATATCGTTATCAAAGTCTAAAAATTAAATTATATTTATTTATTTATTTTATTTTATTTATTTATTTATTTTTTTTGAAGTGATGTACTAATATTTTTATACATTCATTATTTACATACTTTATTGATTCAAATGAACAGAAAGAAGTCTTTAAAATATTACTTTGCACATTTTAAAACTTTATATCAAAAACACTTAAAAGAAATAAGTTTAAAATATTTAATAATAGCATTTTGTTATGAAATACATTCAACAGTAACAATATTTTTGCACTTGCCCCTGCATGGGTAGAGGGTGGAGTAAACAGAATTTCTCGAAGGCCCTCCAATATTTTGTGAACTTGGGAAATTTGAGCCTAAAGTTCAGAAAATCTAGATTTTAGAAATTTTACTTTTTATTAAAATATATATATATATATATATATATATAGTTTTGCTGACTATTTTTCTGAATTCTATAAATGTAAGCTTGAAAAATTTTCAGAAGAAATACAAAAAACAGTCAGACGGAATTTGTTTTTGGGCTTCTCTGTGCTATGAAAATATCATTACATCTACCAGATCTGAATTTTCCTACTGTTGTCCATCAACAGTGCTTCTAATCTACATCTTTCAAAATTTTGCTCCTCTCGCAATCTAAAAATCTCAGAATATCATAAGGATATTTTCACAAGAAGTACAATTACTATGACTCATACACAATAGAAGACAAAATTTTCATTAAATGAACTATTACAGTGGAGCATCGTTTATACGACGCCGAAGGGACTACCGAAAAACGTCGTATAAACGATAACGACGTATAATCGATTTTCACTTCCAAAACTAGAATTAATTTTGTTTTCACTTAATTTTAATATTTAACGCGATGATTTGCATGAATTTGTGAATTAAACAAACCAAAATATACAAAAAATAAAAGGGGGGAGGGGGGAATTAGTAAGCAATTTAAATATGCGTACCTTTATTTATGTTTCACCAAAAGGTTTCTCATTTGCAGTGCATCATTTCTTTTCCATTTAAATTCAAAGATAAAAAACTCTGCGTGGCCAACTAAAAGTCGCCAATGCTGATAACAATTAGAATAATAGTCTATTTGCAACTTAAAATAGGTCGGGAAAGCTGACCATCCCCGAAAAAAGAATGACACCTCCCAATGTAATCTGTTACACGTAAGCTGATTTTTCACACTAATCAAACACCATAATAGATGTCTAATGTAATCTAAAACCAGCCCACATTTTTATAATGTGGAGTGCATTTAAACACGCTCTTTGATGTCATTCATAGCTGCCAACTTCCGCTCGTTCGTTAAATATACAAGAAAAAATAAAAAAAAAACCTATACAAAATAGAAAAATCGACGTATAAACGATTTTGGGTGTCGTATAAACGATATATTTTTACATTAAAATGAATAGGAATGAATCGGGACCATATTAAAACGTCGTATAAATGTAAACGTCGTATAAGTGATCGTCGTATAAACGATGCTTTACTGTAATTATAATTTTTATGTTTTTAGTTTCAATATCTTTCCTTAATGAAAATTTTTTATGTATAAATATCATCATTATTATTCAACATACTTTTCATTTATCATTTTAGTTGGAAAATAGAGCAATTTGTTTCATGCTGGGAAATTTTTTAAGTTAGGAAATTTTTCAATTCCTCCCCCCCCCCCCTTTTCTGTAAAAGTATTTATAGCTATGTCTCTGGAATTTTTTATCAACTAAGCAGGTGGAAAACACTCTTTCATACTTATTTAACAGAAATCATTTCAAGCGTACCTCATAATTGGTTCCCTGAACATCAAATTATATGTTCATGCACATATGACAAAAGAATATGAATATCAAACTTATGGTATTCCATATTTTTAATTACCGTATTTTCGGGCGTAAGCGCCGCGGCGCATACGAGTTTAAAAGTTAAAATTATGCTTACTGCGGCGCTTCTGCCGGGGCGGCGGATACGATGTATTTTTTTCCCCCTTACAACGATATTCATTATAGAGGTGATTCTGATCGGAATTTTCCTGAAAATTTTGAAAAGTCAATCATCAGGAAGAAGATTGCGAAAGAAATACAAAGCATAAAAAATATTGCGAAATTCGACAAATGATAGTCTAATTTCTGTCATCATTTGCACAAAAAGCAAGAATTTTATCAAAGGATCGGGAGGAAAAAACACGAATTTTATCAAAGGTTTGCGGGAAAAGCGCGAATATGAAGAAGAAAAAATGTGTATTTCATCAAAGTATCACTTGAAAAACTACAATTTTAATACAGTAGACTCCCTCAAATCCGCACAGCTTGGGACCAGAGGTTGTGCGGATTTTAGAATTTTGCGGATTTCTGGTCATTGCTTTGTTTACATTTTTTAAACAGCAATTTGAGTGCAATTAATAGTGCATTTGGAACTACAATGAATTCTTGAAATATAATAAAGTATTAAAATAAATAATAAACTAAAATAATAAAAATTTAGATAATTTTTAAATGATTAAAGTACTAATAGCAAAGGTCAAGTTAATAATCAATAGTGTATGATTAAATATTAATTATAAAGATTAAATGTATTTTTCCAAAATTATTCAACAAAACTTTCCTTATAAAAGTACATTGCTAATTCACTTCAAAATCATAAAATAAGGATTTTTTCTTTTTAAGTTTAGCCAGGTTAATAACAAAAAAATAAATCTTGATTAATGCATAAATATATTTGTTAAGAAGATTGTGATTACCAGTGATATCAGCAGTATCTTGAATTTTTTCCAAAATAAATAAATAAATAAATTTTTATTCATAAAAAACACATGAATGGAGTACTATTAAGAAAATTACAAATTAAAAAATATATGGAATTGATACAAAACTAAAAAAATCAAATTTTGTAGATCAAATCTGAACTGAAAGTTTCATTGTTTACATCCATAAAATATGTGCGGATTTTAGAGAGTTGCGGATTTCTGGTTTGCGGATTTGAGGAGTCTACTGTATCGTAAAATCCGCCCTTCCCAATCACACGCCAGTCCCCACTATAAAAAAATCGCTGGAAAAAAAAACGCTAATTTCGCCAAAGAATCACGAAAAATAGCCGCAAATTTATTGAAAGGATCGGAAAAAAATCATGAATTTCGCGGAAGTATCATTAAAAAACCCACATTTCGACGAAAGATTGCACTAAAAACGCGAAATATGTCAAAAAATCTCTAAGAAACACAAATTACGTCAAAAGACTGAGGAAAAATCGTGACTTTCTCAAAGGACGCCAAAAAGAACGCCCAAAAGAATTGTTAGAAAAAACGCAAATATGTCGTATCAATAAATAAACGGTAAAAAATGAAAAGAAACAAGATAAATTCAGGCGAAAAAACGCAAAAAAGGAGAAATTTGAAAAAAGCATGAAATCTATTAAAAAATCTCGCAAAAACGAACATTTCATCAAAGATTCATGATTCATTCACTTCATCATAATTTATACCGTTCCCAAAGGCGAATGAGACAGAATTGAATCATGATGAAATGAATGGATCATGAATCTTTGATGAAGTGTGTTTTTTCGAGATTTTTAATAGATTTCAGTTTTTTATGCTTTTTTTTTTACAAATATCTCCTTTTTTCTGCGCTTTTTCGACAGAATTTACATTTTTAAAAAAAAAAACGCAAATTTTTTCAAGTACTGCGTCAAGTATCAAAATTCATGATTCATTATTCATTCAAATATTTATGATTCATTCAATTCATCATGATTAATACCTTGCTCATTCTCATAAAAAACGCAAATTTTTTCAAGTATCGCGAAAAAACTGCAAATTCGTCGAATATCGCGATAAAACCCTGCAAATTTCGTCAAATATCGCGATAAAACCCTGCAAACCTTGTTACAAACTATAAAAAACGTATTAAAAAATCGCGAAAAAAAGGCAGCACGAATTCAGATTTAATTTTATCATAAAAAATATACTAAATTTAAAATTGGATTTATATTACAAATGTTAAAAAAAACGCGAAAAAACACTGAATATAACGCAATTTTTAACATTTTGATGTATTTTCGTAGGTGCGGCGCTTCTGATGAATATTTGTTTTATTTTAATGCATTTTCGGAGGTGCGGCTCTTACTGTGGGTGCGGCGCATACACCCGAAAATACGGTAAATAATTTTTATAATAACTGTGTATTTCCATAATAGATAAAACTAAAAAAAATTAACTGGCTATATTGATGCTATAAACAAGTAACCAATAAAATCAGAAACTTTTGATTAGATCAAAAATGACAAAATTCTCCCCCTTCCCTAGTGATAGCTTATTAATTTGTAATATAATTTGCCCATCCTGTTTCAAAATTCTAAAAACTTAAATAGTGCTTTATTTAAAAAAAAATAATAATAATAATAATAATGTTATACTTATTTACAATGCACAATGTATTTTTCCAGTACTTTTTTATTAAATTTTCCAAAATTTTGCATTTGACTTAATACAGATTATTTCTGCATCAAAAATTTTAAAAAGAATCTGATTTGATATGTTTGGTCACTAAAACTTGAAATATTTTTGTATTTAATTCAGAATATTGCACAATGGTGGGTTGCTCAGCATATGATTGCAGTAACAGATCTGAAAAGGGATTTTCATTGAAATGTTTTCCGACGAATCCTACAAGACGAGCTATTTGGATTGCAGCTGTAAATAGAGAAAATTGGACCCCCTCTCAACATTCTAGACTTTGGGAGGTATGTTTGAAAATTATTCCAATACTAAAATATGCCTACTATTGTATAAATTTTATTTTTCAGAATTTAGGGAACACTTCAAATTTCAATGTTCAATATAAGCTTGTAAAGAAATTTAACAATAAGTGAAATGATCTTCATTAAGCAAAAATTTATAACCTGTACAACTCCTGATCCCAAATAATGCAATATAAAAATTCTCTACTATATTTTAATATGTTTAATAATTTAAAACTAATGGCCATTTTATATAAATTATAACTGAAATCTTATGAAATTTATTTAAAATTATGCTTCAGATGTTCATTTTTATTGCCAGTTAATAATTAACACATCAGAAAAGCCTCATACATGGCCAGTATGATTAAAATAAATTTATAGTACAGGTCCAGTTACTGTCTATGCTTATCAAAGTTATTTTCATGTTATCGGTAAGGATTATATTGAAATAAATAAGCAAAATGAAACCCTGTTAAGAACTTCACTCTGACAATTTCTTCTAGCATATGTGAGTGTGTCAGTAGTATGAATAAATGTCACTTGTTTATGTAAGAAGTTTTATACAAGGCAGCATTCCATTTTAAAAACATGAAAATATAAATAAATAACTAATTTGGTTATAGCTTTTATATATTCATTTATCTTTTAAAGTACAGCAAACTCTCTGTAAGGCAGACTCTGTGTATGATGGAAAACAGTCTTACTCAGAAAATTTTCTCAGTCCTGATTGATTGCACCTTATTAATCAATTCTGCATTATACAGAGTTTACTGTACATACTTTTTTCTTCATTTGTTTTTCCTTTTAAGGAAAGAGAAGCTGACACAATGTGGGTTATACTATGAGGTGGCAATGGCAAGAAACACCTGTCTGCTCTTTGACTCTTACCGTATATATGAGTTTGGTCACTTTGGTTAGTCTCAGTTTAATAAGTCGATGATATAATTGGCCTACATCACGAAAACTCCAGCAACAATAGCTATGGCCAAAAACGCTGTGGTGTGGTAGATTGGTTGATGGCAGTGGTGGCTCATCAGGGAGTTCACAATCACTTTTGTACCATAATATTTACATAATTACTTTGATTTTATATAACCATTGAATGATTAATAATTAAAGAAAATGAAATTCAGTTTCTTAAAATACTGATAGTAAAAAAATTGTGAACTCCCTGACGAGCCGCTACTGGTTGATGGATATGTTTGTACTTTCACAAATCTACCCACACACTGAAACAATGGGAATTGACTTGGGTCAATAAGCACACTTTCTCATCCACAAATTCCTCATAGTAAGAGAGGTCTAACGCGTCGCTGGATTAGCAAGATTCCAGGTACAGTCGACTCTCGTTAATTCGAAATCAGACAATTCGAATCTTTGCTTAATTCAAACTAAACATGAAGTCCCCAAATTTTCAATGGCAGAGTGACGTTAAATTTTTTTATTAATTCGAACTCATTTTCTCTTGACTTTGTTTAATTCGAACTAACTAGAATTTCAATTTTTTCTTTTTTCTTTTCTTTCTCACAGATTTCAGATGATTTGAATACTTTCTTTCTTTGATTTTTGTTAAAATTGTTCCAAACGAGTATACATAGAATCCAGTGCATTTGATAGCCACTTTCTTAGAGTCCCGTCGATCCATCAGTGACGCTTTAAATTTTTCTTCCATTGTGCTTGTTTCTAATCTTTTAATTTATGTATTTATGTATTCTAATTTAATATTAAGTCATATTCTAATTATAACAGACGAAATAAGTTTAAGAAACACTATAACATTAATTCTTTTGTAATAGTACTATATTGAGCATGTTTTCATTTCATATTTTCCATAATTCGAACATTTTTTGTGGTCCCGACGAGTTCGAATTAACGAGAGCCGACTGTACTAATATATTTATTCTTAAAAAAGAGACTGAGTATGGGAAAGGAAATTAAGAAAATTTTTCAAGGTATGGTTTTGTTTGAAATAAGATTGAAAACATCTTTGGTGCTAAAAAATTTATTACAGTGCACTGATATTTAAAAACAGCCAAATGATTGGTATATTCCATAGACCAGCAGTAACATATTACTTTTTGGATAAATATCTTATTTGGTAAAAATCATTTGAACTATTTATTAACTATTTTGAACTAGTTTTTATTGCATAAATTTTCTATTAAACATTTTTACTATCAATTTACTTACAATTTAATTGATGATTTATTTATTAGACAGTTCTACCTTAATTTAATGTACATTTTTATGGCACTAGTAATTAAAAAGATACTAATTAACAATGCATTTTGTTTTAAAAACAGTTTTTGTAAAAAATAATAATTTTTAGTAAAAGCAAGTTTTTTCTAAATAAAGCCAGATTTTTTAAGATGGTTTAAACCAGCCTGGCTAAAATCCCACAGCCCTGTGACTTAATGTAAATATATTACAATATCACACTGAAAGCAACTAAAATGCAAAAGTAAATATTTAAGTAAAAATTGTTTATAAATATTTAAATTTCTTTAAACAACAAAATGTTATCTTGGTGCAGGGAGTAATTTAATGCGTGTTCATAAACAACTGAAAAAAAAAATGACAACAAACCAAAACTTAGTTACCTTTGCATTCGGTCACATTCTGAAATATGCATTTACTTTTCCTAATGAATAATATACCTAATATGTATATAAATTAATTTTAACCAATTTTTATTATATTTTTCTAGGTTCCTTTTGAGGCAGATCAATTTGAGAAGCCAAAGAATTTTGCTGAAAAAGTTAATGAGGAAAGCTTATCCCTTGAGTAAATTTTCAAAATGGACGAGCTGATAAATCCCCCCCCCCTTTTTTTTTTTCAGCAGTTCCCAGTCATTTACACAAACAACCAAAATTTATGGTTTGCCCAATATATAATTGCTGATTGGTTTATAAACAATTTCGCAAAAGAAGCACGGAAACATTGTAATGATATAGGATTAGCATCTGACTGCAAAATTCTGTTACTCTTACACAATTGTAAAGCCCATCCACCTGCTGTGTGTTGCAGATTGATAACATAGAAGCCCACTTTTTACTTCCAAACACAACTTCCTTGTTCCAACCTATGGATCAGGGAATTATAAAATGTTTTCAAGTCTTATTACAAAACTGAATTTATAAAAAAATTCTTAATGTAAATCCATGTCTGAAATTAGCAGATTATAAAAAACATTTTAACCTTATGGACTGTGTCAATCTGGTGGCTGAATCATGGAATCTTGTTTTGCAATCCACATTAATGCATGGCATAATACATGTCCAAACTGCCTGTTTATTTATAATGATGATAAGGAATTTCCTGGATTTAATCTCGATCCAATAAAAGAAAAATCGAAAGAACTGTTGTTTGCAAAAGCAGTGACAAAAAATGACAAAATATTTGATGAAAATGAGATTATTGACTGGATGTCTAATCTGAATGAACTTAAAGAACAGTATTAGATGACTGATGATGAAATTTTTGGCAGTGTTTTAAATCCAGCCAAAATAATTCTGATGATGATGAAGATGAGTTGGATAATTAAGAAAAAGTTTCATTTGAAGAGGGTTTGAATTTCATTGGAAAATATCTTATTTTTTTCAAAACAACAAAATTGTGTTACTGGACAGAAATTAATGGTTATATATAACTTAGATTAGAACAATCTAAAGTTTTGAAACACAACTATTTATCAAATGTTTTCAAAGTTCAAAAAATAAGTTTTATTTATATTGTTTTCAATTTTTTTTTTCATTCATAATAAAATAACTAAATAATCCAATAATTTATTGCAAATAATGTTTTTATTTATTTATTTTTAATGTTTATTATTTTTTCAATGGCATTGAATCTCCGAAATCCGCAAAACATCCTCTTCCAAACAGTGTGGATTTCTGGCCTTCTACTGTATGTTGAGAAAATTGATTCTGTGGTCTGATCAAATTGGTGTAGTTTCTGTAACAAAATGTGGACAAAATATTTTATGAATGTTGTTGTTTTCTGCTTTTGTATGTATATAAAATGAATACTCCTTCTGATGGCTTATTTGTATGTTCAAATTCCTCTGGTGAAATGATGTTATCTAAGTCTTTTAAAAATTTAATATTTTTCAAAAATTACCAACATATTTTCTAACATTAACAATATATTTTTTCTTGGATTCTATATTTATCCAATTACTATGGCCTTTTTGTTTTTTGATTATTTCCAGTATGTGCAGAGCACTGTTTTCGTTACCTGCTGCTCTAGGCAGCTGAGACCGAGGTCTCAGGTTTGTCTGGAAGATTAGTTGAGAACACACTCACTGGCGTAGCTGGGATGGGTGACACCCTGGGGTGGATGTAAATGGTGTCAACTCCTCCCCCCCCCCTCAAAAAAAAACACTCCTTCTTATTTTTTCAATCACAATTCTATGTTATCATAAGAAATGATCATATCATTAATTATTTATCTTATGTCTTCCTGCATAACAACAAAACAAAACAGAAGTGCTTTATCCTTTACCCCATAGTCGACATAACTCAATGTGGCGTCTATATGTAGAAGAAAAGTCTAACTTTTAAAGTTTCTTTTCGCTACCCACTCATTAGATAGATTGGTTTTTGTTCACTGGTGCATATCTTATTTAGATACACCATTCTCAATAAAATTTCAGATTCTCAAAGAAAGAAAAAAAAACTAATGCGTCATGCTCTAGAAATTTTATTTTATTCCAGAATTCCCCCCACTAGGCTACACCACTGAACACACTAGATGCCGCTGAAGGCAGGGTGTACTTAAACTGGGTTCATATAAGATTTTGCAACTAAATAAACTTAAACAAAATTTTGTTTAAGGTTATTATAACAGAACCCGAGCAGTTCAGCTAAAGAGAATTTGTTTGCATGACGAATACGCTGAATATGCACATGTATTAAAATAACTTAACATACTTAACCTCTGATGCATAAAATCTTTTAAATTAAAAAAATAGGTTATAAATAACTGACATACAATTAAAAACAAATATATAACAACCATTTAAATTCACAAATGTTTCAGGTTAAATCTTAATCCCTCATCAGTATGATAACATCAGAATGAGAGAAAAAATAGATATGTTTATATTTCAATAAGAAATATATACATGAAATTATCACACTGATGAAGGATTAAGGTATAACCCAAAATATTTGAGTTTGATTGTTTTTTACATTTTATATGTTTTTAACTGTATGTCTGATTATTTATAATATATTTTTTAATTTTATCATACACATATATATTCTTTAGCAGTAGCAACAAGTGGAATGGAAACAAACTATGTTCTCCAGTAAGACTGAGATACAGCCTGTTTCCATCTACATTGCATCAAAAGATTTAGCTTAAAATAAAGCGAGGAAAGTTGTCAGCTGAGACATCTGTCTCACGACTCTTTCTCAAATAGAAATTATCTTAATCGCTTCACTACGGTGTTAAATTCAGGGGATGACTGGGCAGGAATTCCACCCATGGAGCAATGAAATGGCCCCCACCCACTCGGAAAGTTCGAAATTTTGTGTTTTTAGTCAAAGTGTTTGTGTTTGGTCAAAAAGTGCAATTTCATCCATGGAATTCTAAGAAGTCTTATCCCCTGAGCCACAAAAATCTCTCTCGGAGAAAAATGTCTGAATTCAATACAGCCTCACTGCAGCTAATGTGGCACTGAGCATACCCAGTGGGGTGTGGGCTGATGATAATGACAGTAATGAAACAATAACAATGTGTTTTAATAATTTCACAAACAGTACATTTCGAGCCCTAGTATGTATATAAAATGAATACTGCTTCTGATGGCTTATTTGTTTGTTCAAATTCCTCTGGTGAAATGATGATATCAAAGTCTTTTTAAAATTTAATATTTTTCAAAAAATGTTGCTCTTGTATATATGTTGTGAAAATTGATTCTGTGAGCTGATTAATTTGGTTTAGTTTCAGTGACATTGGTTAATTATAAAGGGGAGGAAGAGGGTGAATAGGGGCTAACCCCTTCCCCCTTCCCTTAATGTAGATAAATGGTGTTTTTTTACACAGAATTTGCCAATAAGCTTCAAGTTTTGGATATAGGTGCATTTTGATAAGGTGCATCCCTGATTTGTTTTGGATATTTGATGTTTAAGTATAGAGGAGTTTTCTGTGGGCTAGCCCTCTTAATTTAGACAAAAGGATTTTTCATGTAGAATTAACCAATTTGCTTCAGTTTTGAGACATAGAAGCTCATATTGATAAGATGCTTCTCTGATTTGTTTTGGGGGTTCTTTTGTTACGCATGAATGAAGGAACAAGCGATTACCCATCTTAAATGAGATAAAAGGTTTTCATGCAGAATTATCAGATTTGCCTTTGAATTTTGGATATAAGTTCTTTCTTATGAGGCGAATCACAGAAGGGTTTTTTGGGTGTAATAGTTAAGTATTAAAAAAAAAAAAAAAAAAAAAAAAAAAAAAAAAAAAAAAAAAAAAAAAAAAGCTCCATGGATTATTAATGTTTCATTGCTAAAAGTTTCTGCTATGTTAAATTAACAAAATATTGCAATTACTAAAATTTTCTGTTAAAATATATAATAGTTTATGCTTGTACAGAAATTTACAGTATTTACAGTCCCTTTTAGCTTATTTCATTATTCTTATAAAATACATATAAGAATTTAAGGTTAAAAATGGGAAAAGTATTGCCTAATTCAAAAATTGATGTAAAAAATACTGAGTATTTGGTGACTGAATTGTAACTTAGTTTGTAACATTGATTTTGTTTGTAATATGTTGACTGAATTGTAACTTAGTTTGTAATATTTATTTTGTTTGTAATATGTTGACTGAATTGTAATATTTGTTTAATATTTATGATAATGTATTTTAATGTTTCTTTGGAAATAAAATAAATTAAAAATTGATCTTGAATTGTTTGTATGTTTAGAAATTTCAACAGTTTTGTGAATTTGGTGTAATATTTGAAATATTGATAAAGCCTATTAATTTTCAAGTTGAAATGTTATTGCCATTTAAAATATATTTCAACTATCCAGTAATATTTTTATATTTTCTTACATCCAGTATTATTGTGTCCTTCATAATGCTTACTTTTAAATATTATCAATGCTTACTCTTTCACACTATCAGTGAGTTATACCCCCTAAAATAATTTTTGTAAAATCAATTTTGTTGCAAGAAAATTCTTTTATTTTAAATAAAAATTAAATTTTAGCAAAATGAAATGTTGTAGATATATTGCGTTTAGTATTAAGGTTAAATTGCTTCTTTATACACATAATACCAACATCAAGAAAAATAATATATATAATATGTGTACTTATATAGAATTTGAAAATAATAAAACTGAACTGAAGCTTGAAAGTTAAACTGTCTAAAATATGTATGATTTAAATTAATATTAATGTTAAAAAATTTTCAATAAGCCGAAAAAATTTATTCCAAGTTTTTCCTTAAAAATAAAATAATACTGCTGCACAATGCAAATCTTCTTTATACATTTAACTAAACCATTATATATTCATGAAATTTACTGATGGTACTCAAATGCCTTATGATTAAATCATTTTTCAATTTTAGCTATAATCTAAAATAAAGTAGACTCCCTCAAATCCGCATTGCTTGGGACCAGAGGTTGTACGAATTTTAGCATTTTGTGGATTTCTTGTCATTGCTTTGTTTACATTTTTAAAGTAATTAACAATGAAATCAAAATTATAATAAATGTTTACAATGTAATAATATATTAAAATATGTAATAACTAAAGTAAAAAAATTTAGATAATTTTTAGAAATGATTAAAATATTAAAATCAAAGGTCAAATTAATAATCAATATGGTATAATTAAATATTTATTATAAAGAATTGGTGTATTTTTTTCTACAAAATTTGCCTCATAAAGATAATTACTAATTCACATAAAAATCATAAAATAGAGAAGTTTTATTTCAGGTTTAGCCAGATTTAATAACCAAAAAAGTTTAATACGTAAATATATTTGGTAAAAAGATTGATTACCAGTGATATAAGCAATATCTTGAATTTTATTAAATTTATTCTACCTTCATGAAAACAGCATTAATATTAATGAAAATTACAAATTAATATATACACGGAATTGATATAAAAATGACGTCAAATTTTGTCCCTACATCTGAACTGAATTATTCATTGTTTACATCTGTAAATTATGTGCGGATTTGAGGGAGTCTACTGCAATCTAAATAATTAAAAATCATTTTACTATAAATACATCTAAAATCAATTATTCCACAATGGTTATGTTTTAAAAGCTTCTTGAATTTTCCCAAAAGATCTTTAGCCTTTAAAGAAAACAGAAAAATGCTACTTGATTTCTTGGTATAAAACTTTTTAAAAATGTTCACTTAAACATGAAAAGGATTGCATGAATGTGTCTAGACGTTCAATAAAATCATTATTTTAATCATGGGTTTACTTAGCTAAATTACTGAATTATGCAGAAGTTTCTGATATCAACTGAATATTTGGTAAAATGATTAGGTATTTGTTTGATCCTTATTCAATCAATACTAGTTCAAAACACAATAAAACATTGAAATCTATTTCAAAATACTGATGGTAAGGGTTAAGAAGACATGGAAATTCTGTAATCATGAAGTTTCATATTTATCAAAGAGAAAGAGGTAGATTTGAGAAAAAGTCATGAATGTTTTGTAAAGATGGCAGTACATCTACGTAGTATAGAAACCGATGAAAATTTTTTTTACATCCTCTCTTTCAACGCATGCTCCAATTTTGTCATACAACTCTGTTAAATTAGATCCTTTTTGAATTATATACCAGGAAGTAAAGAGATTTTGAAAAGGTCTGTATCTGAATAAACTGTAAGAGAAAAAAAGATTATCGTTCTGCAGAAATTGGGATTAGTCTTGAATAATACATGCATGTTTCATCCCAAATTTAACTTAAATCATGAAAAAATAATGCTACACAAAAAAGAGTTATTGTGAAATGAATAAGCTGTAGGCAAAGGAAGTTGCTGAAGAAAAATCTAAATCTTCTCATTCAAAAATTTTAAATGGAAGGAAAGAAGGGGGGGAATAAATCTTATCAAAATTTTAAAATGTCAATTTTTATCTTAAAGCATGATTATAATGAAACCAATTATAAGTAATTAAATGTATCCTTGGCTTTTTCCAATTTTGATTAAAAAAAAAAAAAAAAAAAGTGGAATTATGAAATTACTAAGAAATTCTCATTGAATTCAGAATCATGGGAACAAATTTTTTTTATGTAAACTGTATAAATTAGCATATACTATGAAACAGTGATGTTATTTTCCCTATCTCCAAATTTAATTCAAAATATGAGAAAACAGTTGCTCTGTTTTGTTAACTTTTCGAAATTTTATAGTAGTGGTGGGAGGTAAGAAAAAGAAATCTGAATTTGACATATAGAATTTGCAAATGAGGAAAGATGAATAATTTTAAACAATTCATTTATATGAATTTTATTTCTTTTCAAATCCTTCCATCCTCAAGGTTTGTAAAACATATAATTTATTTATAGTTTTGTCATTCAGCATGTAAGTATAGTTTGTTAATTTCAATGCATATACATTTCTAGTTTTATTATCATTAATTAAAATAGTAGACAGAAGATTGGGCATGTAGGAAATTTAGTTTAATTTCACAATGTTTCAGAAAACAAATTGTAGAATTCAATTTTTTTTAATCTAAAATTTATTATGCATTTCAAAATGACAGTAATTATTATAATTTTCGCATGGAAATTTTCAGACAATAAAATTTCAGTATATCATATACTACTCTTAAAGAAGGATGCGTGTGATTAAAAGGTAATTTAACTTGTTACACTGACGATATTTTATAAATTTCTAGGTGCTACAACCGGTATTAATTTTGTTTACTACGAAAATCTGGTAAACAGTTTTCGAATTCAACAATTACAATGAGTATTGTTATCAAAATATTAAATAAAAGTTT
Organism: Maratus speculifer; assembly: GCA_964019185.1. Lineage (NCBI taxonomy): Eukaryota > Metazoa > Arthropoda > Arachnida > Araneae > Salticidae > Maratus > Maratus speculifer. The sequence goes on along the minus strand of OZ025297.1, from coordinate 311,568,992 downwards.
AAAAAAATAAATGGGGACACTGATGTTAAACAAAAAATAAGAAAAAAAATTCTATAAATAAAAATCCGATAATTCAATGAAATCTCAATGCTGCGTAGTTTAGAAGTGAATGACAATAAATTTAGCGAAACGCAGTTTTATTCTTCTTTCTTACGAGGGCGAGCACGCGCCAAAATATAGCAACCTCTTTCAAAAATTTCGTCTGCTCTCTAACTAGACTCGAAATGCTAACCCTGCATTTCGGCCGAATAAAAAAAATGCATTTTCTTCAAATTCTTACTCATTAAAATGAAAATGTGTTTATAATTAGGTTCTTAAAGACTGTCTGAAGGCATATAAGACGAAATTTTCATACATTTAATAGAATACAACGTGTTAGACGCCGGAGAAAATGCATTGCGTTATACGGCGTTCCATCAACTTTGGAACTTAAATGGGGGATCTATTGGCAATGTCCAATCTCTCTTTATGTAGGATCACTAAGCAGTTATTGTTTGCAGTGCCATCTATCGCTGCTATTTGTAACTAAAACTGAAAATCGTAACATAAAAATTACTGATATCGTACATAACAATCTAAAAAAGCAAAATAATACCACTTTCGCTGATTACAAAAAAATATTACCAAATAATAATTGAATGTAACTCTATAAAAAATTTATTATAAAAATGTCAATTCTTAAGTTTTCTTCCCCCTTAAGACCACCAGACCACCTCACAGGGCGTAGTGTCGTTTGTGAGTTCTTTGATGACAAATTTCCTGTTAGTTTAATCGGTCGGAATTGACCAACACCATGGGCTTCTCGCTCACCCGACATTACTTCTCTTAGACTTTTATTTTTGGAGGAGACTTTCGAAATACGAGAATTTTATACATGGTGAGAAATGGCATCAAGCAGCCTTGATATTTTTGGAGATGTCAAGGGAACATCGAAATTCACTGACGTTAGCATTTGTATTAACTCCTTGGGGATGAGCGATTGGTGTACTTAGCGCGTAAGTAGTATAGGTGGAGATTCACAGTCGCAAGTTTCTACGTGGCGACTAAATTTTCTGACTTGGTAACTAACTTTCAGCGTCCAAGTCGTCATCGTCATCCATTGGCGAATTTTGCTTTTATTCCCTCTACCATTTAAAGAAAATTGCATTTTTCAACGATTCTTAAACGAAAGTAGCGCTTTTCTTTGACGAAAATTGCGGGGGTTTTTCAATCCTTTGAAAAAATCAGCTTTTCTTCCTCGATTTTTTGACAAATTTCCGCTATTTCTCCGTTTTTATTTATTTATTTATTGTTAGAAGTTAAGCTCTGGTGGCGATTAGCATTTTTGGGGTTAAGGGCCACTGGCTCCTTAAAATTTTGGGAGTCTGCAGCTATAGTAAGTAGTAATGTGCTCAGAATCTTTGATAATTCTCATCAGTAAATTTTTCCTGTAAATTTTGCCTCTTTTAATCCGAGCATTTTTCCGATTCAATTAGGCAAAAATTTCTGTCTTAGAAAACCGGTGATAAATGATTAAACACTCTGTAAAAGACGCTCGTCCCAAAGAAGTAAAAAACTTCATAAATCTATTTACAATATACTAAAACAAGAATATGTCTGATTGTATTAACTTTTCTGCAACAAATTATTATTATCAGAGTAAGACTTTATGGCACCCTCGAATGTATACACATGTATTTGAATTATCAAAAATTATTTTATATTCAATCATCACCCTGTTTAAAAAAAAGCTTTTTATCTATCTTGAAAAAATACACCAATTTATCAATTAAATAATGTTCATCCGGAAGAAAAAATATTAAACGCAATTAGTTTTAAAAAATGTTTTTTTTTTCTTAATTAGATAGTCAGGAAAATTCATTTTCGGATATGAAAGACATCTATTATGGAGGCACAATCCATTTTGAGATAATTATGTTCACGGACGGACAGACTATGGGATATCGTTAGCTAATTTTCTTCTTTAAATAACACGTCAGAAGCAATTTGCCGAAAAATGGAACCCTGCTAGCAAAAGGAAATCGAGGAATTTTATGGCGTCAAAAAATATTGAGATTAAAAACAAAGATTGTTAGGTTAAAATATGAAACTAATGTAAAAAAGAAAATGAAAGGGAAAAAAGTGAGAGGGAGAGAGAGATAATTGTACAAACACAAATTAAAAGATAGATAAAATTACCCTGTAATGTTAATATATATAAACAACGAAAAAAAAATAGAATAGATCAATAACAGATACTAATTCTAAATGCAACTTTTAACTGAAATCGTAAACATTAATAATAATAATAAGAAGAAGAATTTAGTAAAAACACTTTGGAATAATCTGATTCTGCTTTTGTAATGCTAACTTTAAAACGTTTTCAAAACTTTTTATGCCCCGACCACCTTGCGATGAAAAAAAGATATAAAGCATTTTAATTCTCCCCCCTCAACAATAATAGTCCCTTTATTATTATCAGTACTTAAATAACATAATAAACAAATTGCTATAATATTACACACTTGACTACCTTTTAAGTATAACAATTATGATTAAAAATAGATTTAATTAAACAGTTTTTTTTTATTATATAATTTATTTATTACATACATTCATCCCAGAATAAAATATCTAAAGGAATCTTTTTTATATATTCTGTTTTTCTAATTAGTTTGTCTAAAAAAATTATTTGCGGGTAGACTCGACAACATTTGTATGAAAATAACTAAACTATTTAGCGAAATCTATGCTCAAAGGCAGACTTGGAGAGATTGTTAGCCAATCTTTGCTTTTAAAGAAAACGATGTCAAAAACAAGTTGATAAGAAGAAAAAATTGAGAATAAAGTGAACACGAAAGAATTTTATTTGCCGTAACAGAATAATGAGGACAAAATAAATGCTTGTTATATTTTAAAGTCGAGTTATTCTAGAAAAGTCATGATATATTATGAAATACTGTATTTATACCTCAAAATTGAGAGAATTTGCATATTTTGTAGAATTCCATGAAAAATACAGAACGGAAGGTAAAACTAAAGCTTAGAAACAAAGATGCAACTCATTAATGTCGAATATGTAAGCGTACACATGTGTATGAACAGAATTTGTAGAGGAACAGATTTTGTATGCGAGCGTAGTTATTTCCGGATTTTATTTGCTTGCACACCTCGCCGAGAATATATATATATATATATGGGAGAGTGGGGATACTTCAGCATAGGGGATACTTGAGCCACCCCTATTATCTCTACAGTTGGTAAATTTTTCTTTCTAAAACTGCCAATATGGTAACATATTTATAGTTCTAAACATGTAAAAAAGAAATCACACATCTTGGTACCATTTTGAAAGTATAGTGATTAATAGTTGTCTTTTCCCTATCTGAAGCAAATATTTGGGTGCATGGTTTTTAGATTTTTTGAATTCAAAGTTTTGTTTAAAGTTGCAACTATATGCATAAATTTAATAAGTATAATTTCAATTGTATTTTGAATCTAAAATAGTTCTAATAGCTGCATGCTTTATTTAGTAAAACTCTGGAAAACAAAAATAGTGGTAGTGGGATACTTGAGCCAGTGAGAGTGGGGATACTTGAGCCATGTCTCAACCATCCCTACGAGAAATTAAACATGTGTGAAACAAACAAAAAATAAAATTCCATCCTTATATTCACTAATAGATTTTTTCTGGATAAAAGGCAGAATAATTTTTCACTTTATTTTATTTTTTTTTTTTTTTTTTTTTTTTTAAATAACCACCTAAAAATGTTTAAAAATGTATATTTTTTAAATGAAAATATCCATCTTATTTTTCATTTTGACTAGCAAAATAGCCTGTCTATATAAATGTAAACATAGTTTTCAATTTAACTTTTATTAAATTAAAATAACTTTTTAAAACTGTTTTACAGGCTATAATCTCTAATACTTTAATTAGTTAGGTCCAACATATTAAAATAATTATTTTTAATATAACATATTAAGATTAATATTTTATATTGAAATCGTAACCTCTGTTGCTGTAACTTTTTTTAAACTAAGAAAATTGAAGAAAAATTGGTAAAAAGAGCGCACAAAAAACAAGAAAAGCAACAAAAATCCCAGTTCAAACTAACCTGCATGGAGCCAAAGAGGAAGACAAAATCTTTTCCAGTGAAATCAAAAAAGTGTTTGAAATAGTAGAATGATACGTCTGACTTAAATTCCGACAGCTACTAAATTAAAAGCATGAGTTCGACAATATCATTAGAGGAAAATTCTGTCAATGATGGTGATGATATGAAAAGAAAACAAAACCTTCTATTGATGATTGGTTACTAATAAAATATGCCAGAAAGAAAACTGTAAACATATTTGTTGGATAAATGCTTAATATTTTGAAAATGAAATTTGGCTGAAGAATTGCAGATTCCAAATTTAAATGGCTCTGAACTGAGGATGTTTCTACCGTCGTTATAACTCAAGTTAAAATTATCCTTCGACAACCAGTTCTAAGGACAAAAAATGATCGTATTACTAGCTTTCTTTCTCAATTTGTTTTGAAGGACTTTATGTTTCATAATTTATCATTCTGTAAAATGTTTGTGCAAAAATAAAGCGAAAAAAATTACTTTTGTAGGCATTTTTCCGTAGTGGCTCAAGTATCCCTTCACCATGGCTCAAGTATCCCCCCCATGGGGATACTTGAGCCACGATGTAAAGCAAAAAATAAACATTTATTATACATAGAAAAATAGTTCAAAATGAATTGAAAGTGGTTTTCATTTGAAGAAAAAATATCAAATTTTCATTTTCAATACTTCATTTTATTCTAAGAAATTATAAAAAATTAAAAAAAATTAAAATTCAAAAAATGGCTCAAGTATCCCCATATATATATATATATATTTCCTTTTAATAATCTGTGAAATTAAAGGAAAGCTTAAAAAATGAGTTATGAATCACCAACTTTTGGATGATGGAATGAAGTGGCGAATCGCGGAGAGATTGGAAACAGGGCAGTCTCCAGTGCATATTCCTAAATAGTCCAAGAGCCGACAGCACAAAAAACCTAAGGTATCAAGCACACACAAAAAAATCCTTTATTTTATGGAAGAGTAGTAATGAGGAAATTTAACAATCCATGTCTGAGGGAAGTGAAGTGATGCATAAGCCAAAAATTAACACCACCAGTGGTTGACTCTTAGGTTTATCATCGTGTTTTTTAGCTTCCAATTCTCTATGTTTTCATACCTTTCATTGTAGGGTAAACAGAATGATAAATCTACAAATTAACCACTGGTGGTATTAATTTTTGGCTTATGCACCACACCACTTCCGGCAGACATGTATCATTAGATTCCTCTTTTACTACTCTTCCATTACAGAATTTTTTTTCTTGTACTCGATATTTTAGTGTTTTGTGATGTAAACTCTTGGACAATAAAGACTTCAGTGTAAAGCCTAGCGTCATGTCCATTTTATAGAAGTAGTTTAAAGATGCTGGATCTATAGAGAGGAAACCTACACAAGGTCGTTCAGAAACTATGATGGCCAACGAAGATCGCTATTTGTCCATTACAATAATGGGTAACAAAATGCAGCAGCTTCTCAGCTCACTCGTAGCTTTTACTGTGCACATTTTGTCAAGTGTCAGGGGTTATTGTTTTCAGAAAACTACATCACTGAGGGCTATATGCACCAGCTTCTTACTTTCAGATCATTTCTACATACAGAAAAACACATTTAGAACTGTCCAGAGATCATAGATTTTAGATCAGTAATCATTAAGGGACCATCCTAGTCAAAGATGAGTCCATGTTCAGCCTAAATACAAATTCTCGACATAATTTCACATGCCTGCAGAAAATCAGGATCCATTACCTGCCTTCCATCCTCCGAGAAAAGGATCATAACGGCAAAGAAAATTTTATGGTCCGGTGAAATATCATGTTAGATGGCCGCAAGTCCCTTCATGTGTTTGGCAAATGCTCTATGACTGGTGTGAGGCATAGAAATGATATTTTATCCTATATTCGCCTTTTAAGAGATGCAATTGGCCCTGATTTCATTACAATATACTACAATATGCATCTTGGTCTACGAATATCTGTAAAATGAGGATATTCGATTGAGGGATTTGTTAGGCAGATCTCTAGACCAAAACGGAACAGACTATGGCTGGAACGCTCCATGGAGAAAAATTGGAACTTGCTTTCCATCTCCCAGAACCATCCAGGTCCTAAAAACAGTGTTAAAAAGGAGTCTAACTGCCACATAGGGACCCATAAATTGCCTAACTTTCAGTATGAGTTCACGCTGTGAAAGTTATATAACTTTACCGTACCTTCTATTAACTTCGATATTAAAAGCTCAGTTTTATATCTTCTGACGCACTCATGTTGATTATTACGAATGAACATGCATGCCCATTCTAACTGCTAAATGTTTATTTTTGTTGCTTTATATCAACTCATGTGCGAACCTAATTTCATTAAAATTTGTCCTGTAGTTTTTGTAGTAGCCTAAAGATAATCGACCAAATCTGAAAATTCCCTTAATTTTGAACATGAGAGTATATGACCATACATACATATAGAGAGAATCAGGTATTATTGAATGGTCGGATAATGTGGAATATGTCAATATTTGGCGAATTACGGTGTTACAGCCAAGTGTAAATCTGCCACAGGACTTTCTTCCATGAGGGAATGTTCTTAGTTCTATTTGGATACTTGTTTTTGGAGGGAAGTGGTAATATAAAATCTTACCCTCATTTTTTTTTTTTTTTTTTTTTTTTTTTTGTATGTAATTTTATAAATTCAAATTAATTATATAATTTCACTCTCAGCGATGTTAACCAAGGTCTGTATAAAGTTGAACAGTTATATTTATTGAGTCATTTTCCCCCTATGCTAACTTGTTGACGTGGATTATCAGCTAGTCGAACTGTTTCAAGAAGAGTCTAAATATTGAAATTATTTTTAAAAGAATCTTATGATTTATTGATGATGTACTTAGATTTACTCATTCAATAGCTGCGGTTATTCTTTTGAATCGTGTTTTTTTTATAGTAGTTTAATATTTCTTGCAATTTATTCCATATTTCCCACTGTTTGTCATTATCCGAAAAGTATGATATTATTAAGCTATATATTTATGTTATTATTATTATTATTATTTTACTTTCAACGCATTCAAAATATCTTAAGGAATAGTAAAAAAAATGTTCTTTGGTAATTTTTAATATATCCGATTTTTTTCTGTTGACTTACAAACAAATATAAATGATATTTCATAAAATTCAAACTTAATCCCTACATATAGGCTTTTTTTTAAACAATTAATTTACATTTTCAAGCTATTTTATTCAATTTATTTTCTGCCATAATTCCATTATCCAGAATTAAAAATCATAACTTTGAATAAATGCATTATGCTATGAAGCAGCAGACTAATTTCTTTTGTTTCAGAACAACAAAATAAAAAGTGAAAACATATACACGTCTAACACTATAAAAAATAAACAATTTGGAAATTGCACGTGAAGCGTAGCAAATAAATGCGTTCGTACGATAACGAAGTTTTAAAAATATTCAGATCTTGCTGTTATAGTAGACAGTACTTCGGATATAGTATAGGGGTCGAAATCTTTTTTGTGTTCCTGTAAATTACAGGAAGTAACTTTAATTACACCCCAGCAGCGTATATATCATATTCATAAAATGTGAAATAGTTTATTATAATTAAAACACGCCCCAAACAATGTTTCCCGTATAGCATTATGCAGTGGAATTACTTTTGCATGGCCCTTTAATTTAATAATAAATATTCTTTGCATCACAGATTGTACAGAATGTATATTTTAGTGTATATATATATATATATATGTACACTTCAAAGTTCATGTCAATTAAATTATATTCGAAAGAGTTTAACATCATTAAAATGCACTTGAAACTATTTTTTCCTATTGATCGCAATATAATGGAGTACTTTTGATTGTCCCTCTAATTAAACTATACATCATATTTTCATAAAATTTAAAATTGCACCACAAAATTAATCAAAAATTATATATTTTAAATATCGTACGATTTGGCTGGGCAGTTTTTGCTTTGTTATATGCAGGCAGACAGACGGACGGACTGACAGAATGAAGGACGAATATAGGTGCAAACTATTTATATAATTACGGAAGCACCTAAAAATATTCAGATCTCGATAATAGTACACAATATTTCGGATACAGTATAGCAGCCAAAATCTTTTCTGTGACTCTTTAAATACTATCTGCTTTCTTTTATACAGAAAATAACTTATAGTATTCCTATGCAACGTATATCAATCTCATAAAATTTTAAATTGTTAATTAACATTAAAATGCGCACCAAACAATGTTCTCCCTATACCATTATGTAATACTTTTATGTGGCCTTGTAAACCAATAAAAAATGTTCTTTGCACCATATATTGTGCAAAATGTATATTGTAGCATGTACTTCATAGATGCATATCAATTTTTATTATGTTCGAATGAGTGTAATATCATTAAAATGCATTTGAAACTTTTTTTCCAATTCACCACAATGTAATGGAATACTTTTGATTGTCCCTATAATTGATCAATGCATCCGATTTTCATAAAATTTGAAATAACTTGATAAAATTATGTAATAATTATATATTTTAAATTTCAAACGATTAAAATGCATTTGAAACTTTTTTCTCCATTGACCGTAATACTTTTGACTGCCCCTGTAATTGATCTATGCATTAGACGTTCATAAAATTTGAAATGACACGACAAAATTATGTAACAATTATATATTTTAAATTTTAACGATTCGGTTGTGTAGTTTTTGCGTTGATATATGCGGACAGACGGATGGCCTGAACGGCAACTATAGGTGCTACGTATTTACATTATTACGAACGCATCTAAAAAGACTAACACTAAAGAAAACATCAAAATTTTCAGCTATTCACTTTTCACTTAAAATGAGTTGTGCTACAAAAATTAATCCTCTTTTAGAATCCACGCATTTTTATCTAGATTAAAAAAAAAAAAAAAAAAAAAACCATACCTACAAATTATTATCCATGAATAACTTTTAGACATTAATTATAATTCAAAAATAATTAATAAAAGAACTATTTTACTGAAAAACTAAACTAATTTGTCAATTATAATTGCTTATCCTGGAAAAAAAATCGACGGCAATTAGTTCAAAGTCTGGTGCTTACGTAATTAGCTCGACTGAAAACTCATTTGCGAATAGGAAAGACAACACTTATCCAAGAAGAAATAATTTATTCTTCGAGCTTTGCAGCAAAAAGACTTCGAGTGATGGTTAGTCAATTTTATCTTTTCTTTAAAAAAAATAAGAAGTCAAAAACTATTCGCCAAAAATAATATTGATAGCAAAGTGAACGCCAAAGTATTTTATTCAGCATAACCGAACACTGTTAAAAGTGAAGGTGACAAACCGGTGCCATTTGGGACCCGGAGGTGAAAAGGCCCTAGAGTCTATTGGAACCCGGGGCAATTGGAACCCTAGGGTGCCATAGGGGCTTGGATATGTGGTTGCAGTGCCGACAGGTCTCTTACTGGGTGATTGGAGCTAAATAAGGTGACATGCACTTCGTATTGGAGGCAATATGGCACCTCATCGGGTGACTGGAACCATGCGCATTCGCTGTGACGTGTGTCTTTCTGTTTTCTGTGACGGCAAGTAAAATATATGCCTATGAGTGAATGAAGGTGAGCTCGATGGCCGGGCGGTTAGAACGCTGAGCTTGTAATTAGACGTTGTGAGTTCGAATCCTTCGAGGGCCAAAAGTCGGTTTGTATATTTTTTAATTTTTTATTATTGGACAATCTGGATTAAGGGTGCCATCTTTTCACCCTATATTAAAGGTGTTATTCTGGCTCCTTTAGGGGTGTCACCAGTGAGATAAGCCTTTCACCCCTAAAAGGTGCAATGTGTCACCATTAGTTTTAACAGTAAATAATGAGCTTTAAGGGCTCAATAAAGGCTCCATTTTGTTAGCTTGTTATATTAGAAAGTTAAGCTGTTCTAGGAAATTTATAAATTATATTATGAAATACGCGATTATAAGTACAGTAGAACCCCGTTAATCTGGATCTCCGGATAATCCAGATTGGTTTGGTAAATTTTTTTTCAAGTTAAAAAAATTTCAAACTGAGGGTTTCTTTTTTTTCTAATTTCCATAAAATTAACTTGTTTCATCATCGTATTCTGAATAGAAAAAAACTTTTTTCTGAAATCTTATTGGAAGAATACCTAAAGCTTTCTTATTTAAACTCCTATTTAAACAACACCCAACAAACTACCTATGCTCAAGCGGATGCGTGATCGTACGGCTCACAAAAGGTATAGAAAACTGGCACAGCAAAAAATTACAAACTTTTTTACTACAAAGTACACATTTTTACTGTCTGTAAATAATCAATAAGTTAAACATAAGGGTGATTTTCTGTAAGTATGTTTTATTTTATTTCATTTTTTTTCTAATTCTCCGGATAATCCGGATTTCCGATTATCCGGATTGGGTCTGGTCCCATTTAATCCGAATTATAGGGGTTTTACTGTATTTTATTAAACAGGAAAACACTGTATTGTTAAAATAAAAAAATTGTTCAAAAAAGTCTTTTACATTTTTCAAAACTTTTTATGCATTTGAATGTTTTTCTGTTGATTTAAAAATAAAAATGTAAATGGGGGCATTCCATAAAATCCGAATTCTCCCTCTCTACAAAAGGAAGAACATCTTTTTAAATTCAAACAAATAATTTATATTTCCAAAATATTTTCTCCGGTTTTTTTTTTTTTTTTTTTTTTTTTTTTTTTTTTTTTTTTATCATCATAATTCCACTACCAAGAATGAAAAACACTAATATTGAATAAAAGCATATGATATGAAGCTGAAGACTAATTTCTTTTCTTTCAAAACAGTAAAGTGAAAAGTGATTAGATAACAGAGAAAAAAGACAAAAATTTTGAGCATTTCAGTTTTTAATAAAAAATAATTTACACGATGAAAATAATTTTTTACAGTTTTTGTATTTTAGACTATTTTTTTAAAAATATACACCCACAAATTATCATTCATGAATAATTCTTTAATAATTAATTATAATTCAAAAGAAAATTAATAAGACCGCTTTTTACCGAAAAATAAATTAATTTATCTATTATATTTGTTAATCCTAGGAAGAAAAAATCATCGGCAGTTAGTTCAAAATTTCGGGTTTCCGCAATTAGTTTGAAAATTTAAAACAAAAGAACACTTATTCAAAAAGAAATGAGCTATTCTTCAACATATGCCATACAAAGATTGCGAGGATTCTTAGACAATATCTTAAAAAATCAAGAAGGAAATAAAAAGTTAGAAACTTATCGCCAAGAATAAAATTGACAGCAAAGTGAAATAAAACAATTTTAATTCTCGTAATGGAATAATGAGATTAAAACATAGCTTTTTTACATTTCAAAGTCAAGTTGTTATAGAATATCTGTAACTCATACTTTGAAATACGTGGTTATAAGTATTTTAGAAAATCGGGATAAAGTTATATTATTAAAATTAAAAATGTGTTAAAAATATTCTTTTTCAATGTTTAATGTATATGATTTTTCTTTCGTTGACTTACAAATAAAAATGTAAATGATATTACAAAATACCAGAACTTCCTTTCAATATATAGAATAAAATTTTTTTAAATGAAACAAATAATTTATAGTTTCAAAATATTCATCCATTTTTTTCACCATAATTCCATTATTTAGAATTAAAAAGAATAATTTTTAATCAAGGCATATGCTATGAAACTGCAGATAAATTTCTTTTATTTCAGAACAATAAAATGAAAAGTGAAACAATAACAATACACGTCTAACACAATAAAAAATGAAAAAATAACAATAAAAAAACAGGAAACACTTAATTTTTTAATTAAAAAAAAAACCTTTACACTATAAAAATTAACCATATTTAGAATTCTTGTATTTTTCATCTTAAAAAAAAAAAAAAAAAAAAAAAAAAAAAAAAAAGACCCACAAGTTATCATTTTTGAATAAATTTTAAACTTTAATAATAATCCAAAAAATAATGAATGAAACAGCTTTTTTGCCGAAATTCTAAACTGATTTGTCGATTATATTTGTTCATCCGAGGGGAAAAAAGTCAGCGGCAATTTATTCAAAATCCGTAATTAGTTTACCTGAAAACTTATTCACGAATACAAAAAGACAACACTTATCCTAGAAGAAATAATCTATTCTTCGAGTTCTGCCGCACAAAGATTGCGAGAGATCGTTAGGCAATTTTATCGTTAAAAAAATAATAAAAAAGTCAAAAACTAGTCACCAAGAATGAAATTGTTAGCGAATTGAACTCCAAAGAATTTTATTTCACGTAGCGGGGTAATAAGATTAAAACATAGCTTGTTGCATTCGGAAGTCAAGATGTTATAGAAAAATTATAAATTATATTATGCAATACATGATTATCAGTAATTTATGAAATCTGAATAAAACTGCATTATTAATGTTAAAATGTTTCAAAGTAATCTTTTTTTTTTTTTTTTTTTTTTTACTTTTTTTTTTTTACTTTCTTATTTTACTTTTATTGTTGTTTTTTTCTGTTGACTTACAGATAAAAATATAAAGGGTATTTTGTAATACCCAAACTTCTTCTCTATACATAGAATGACTTTTTTTTTTCTAAACAAATAATTTGCAGCTTTAAAGGTTTTTTCTATTTTTATATCTATTACCATAATCCCACTATCAATAGAATGATTTTAAATCAAGACATATGGTAGAAGCTGCATATTAATTACTTTTGTTTAAAAACAGTAAAAGGAAAAGAAAAAAGATAACAACATGCGTCTAATACTATAATTAAAAAGTTAAATCAAAACAAAACAAAAACGAAAACGAAAATTTTTAGCACTTTTTTTTTTATTTAAAAATATTTACATTATAAAAAATAATCTTCTTTTAGAATTCTTGTATTTTTCATCTATTCTTTTAAAAAACCACATCCACAAATTATCATTCTTGAATTTTAAACTTTAATAATAAATAAAAAAAAAATGAATAAAACAGTTTTATTGCCGAAAAGCTAAGCTATTTTGTCAATTATATTTGTTCATCCCAGGAAAAAAAATCAGAGGCAAATTGTTCAAAGTCCGTAATTAGTTCGTCTGAAAACTTATTCACGAATACAAAAGACAAACACTTATCCAAAAAGAAATAATATATTCTTCGAGCTATGCTGCACAAAGATTGCGAGAAATCGTTAGGCAACTTTATCTTAAAAAAAAAAAAAAAAAAAAAAACTAGTCGCTAAGAATAAAATTGATAGTAAAGTGAACTCCTAAGAATTTATTTCGCGTAACTGAATAATGAGATTAAAATGTAGCTCGTTATATTTGAAAGTCAAGTTGATACAGAAAACTATAATTTATACTATGAAATACGTGGCTATAAGTATTTTATGAAATAGGGATAAAGTTATAATATTAAAATAAAAATGCGTCTAGTACCCAATATTGTTTAAAAATACGCTTTTCATAACATTTATAATGTATTATTTTTATTATTATTATTATTATTATTATTTTACATAAAACTGTAAATATGGTATTCCATAATACCCTAACTTCCTTTCTATATATAGAATAACCAAATAATAATAATAATAATAATAATTTATAGTTTCAAAATATTCTTTTCCATTTTTTTTTTTTTTTTTTTTTTTTTTTCAGCATAATTCCACTATCTAAAATTAACAAAAATAATTTTGAATTAAGGCATATGTTCCGAAGCTGCATATTAATTTCTTTTGTTTCAAAAGAACAAAATGAAAAGTGAAAAGATAACAATACACGTCTAACACTATAAAAAGTGAAAAGATAACAATAAATAAAAACATCAAAAGGTAAACAGGAAAAATTTTATCACTTTATTTTTTAATTAAAAAATATTTACTCTATAAAAAGTAAAAAGATAACAATAAAAAAATAAGATTAAAATTTTTAACACTTCATTTTTTAATTGAAAAAATATTGATACTATAAAAATTAATCCTTTTTTAAATTCTTGTATTTTTTCATCTATTTAAAAAAAAAAAAAAAAAAAAAAAAAAAATCCACAAATTATCATTCATGAATAACGTTTAAACGTTAATTATAATTCAAAAAAGATTGAATAAAGCAGCTTTTTTGCCAAAATGTTAAACTAATTTGTCAATTATATTTGTTATCTCAGAAAAAGAAAAAAAAAATCAGCGGCAATTAGTTGTAAGTCTCGGGTTTCCATAATTAGTTCGTCTGAAAACTCATTTTCCAATAGAAAAGCCAACACTTATCCAAGAAAGAATTATCTATTCTTCGAACAATACCCACAAAAATTGGAAAAATACGTTAGACAATTCTCGCTCTCTCTCTCTCTCTCTCTCTCTCTCTCTTTTTTTTTTTTTTTTTTTTTTTTTTTTTTTGTTAATAAGAAGTCAAAATTAATCGTCAAGAATAAAATTGATAGCAAAGTGAACTGCAAAGAATTTTATTTCGCGTAACGGAATAATGAGATTAAAACGTAGCTTGTTACATTTGGGAGTCAAGTTGATACAGAAAATCTATAAATTAAATTGTAAAATACGTGGTTATAAGTATTTTATGAAATCGGATAAAGTTATCGTATTAAAATTGCAGATCATATTGAATCTTTCTATTAAACTGAAAACTGATTTAATCTGATTTATTTATTTATTTATTTATTTTCTGATGTACTTTTCATTGGTATATTTCTCTTGGTCCCTTTGTCTCAATTTCAAAATTCTAATTTCTAGTACCCAATATTGTTGCCAAAATTTGCGTGGGTTAAAATTTACCAATAAGTTTACATTTTATTATAAATTTATGCGGTCCTTTATATTGTGAAACAAATTTATTAGAACATACGTATTTTAGAAATATGGAATAAAGTTCTATTATAAATTTTGCAAAATATATTGAGCTTTTATGATAAATCGAAGACTCTTTTCACATTTTTTTTTTTTTTTTTGTATAAGCCAATGGGTCTCTGCGCCTAGTGTTATGCTCGCCAACTCCTGTTGAGACAGCCCAGATACTAAAAGCACGCTAATTTTAAGCTTTAAAAGATTTAATAATAACAATAACAATAACAATAACAATAACAATAACAATAACAATAATAATAATAATAATAATAATAATAATAATAATAATAATAATAGTCGTGATCTCCCTGTAAATGAGTCACAATTCATTTTCTTATGATTGGAGATTTTTAAAGACAAGTCAACCGCAGTTAGGTGATACAATGTTTGTTTTCGTCTTTGATTTAAAAAAAAAATTAGTAAAAATTTTAAAATAATAAGCTAATGTAAAATGAATTATGTAAACAGAATCTTTGCCTCTCAATATTTTTTAGCAACGTTTTAAAAAGTTATTTTCAAATGTCCTTTTGGACATTTGAAATGCATCGATTTAATCTGACGTTGCACCAAAGTTTTTTTTCTCTTTTTAATATGCACATATGGAAATAATTTTGTTGTTAGAACGGAAATGTTCTGTTTTAGAATTTACAACAATAGTTGAAAAAATTACATGAAAATATAAAATAAATGAAGCACGCAAATATTTTTTAAATTTAAACTGTTTTGCTAATTGTTAATTATTTCGCCATATGTTAAATATTCATTTTCAATACCCCTCTATTTACTACTTTTAACACATAATAATTAATTTATTTTTTTTAAATTTTGTTTCGTTTTTAAAATTTGCGTATAAATGTAGTTTTTATGACATAATTTTCAATATTTTTCTGCTTTTAACACGCATTTATTAAATTATAATTTTAAAAGGTTTTTTTTTTTTCGCTAAGTGTAAATATTTTTTTTTTTTTTTTTTTTTTTTTTTTTTTTTTTTTTTTTTGGAGGATTTGTAATTCTGGTGATATGACTTTATTTTTAATTTATAAACTAAGCGAATATAAATACTCAAGACAGGGTTGAGTTTTCGTCGTTAAAAACTGGTTTTTGACCTGACAGTGGTAAAAACCGTGTTTTTGCCGGTTTATTCCGTCAAAAATCTATCATTTTCGATTTTCCTCCAATTTATAGTGTGAGTGCAGCATACAATGCATTTCTATATTGATTTTTCCTTGTTGTTCTCGTTATTATAATTATTCACAATTACATTTGTTAAATTTATTTAAATGAAGAACATTTCTTAAATAGAAAAATTTTTAAAATACTGAGTAAAAAAAAAAAAAAAAAAAAAAAACAATCTTTCTTATAATCTTCTTTTATATAGATAATATTAAATGATAATAAAATGTTATTATAGTTATTAAATAACATTCAATTTATATTTTTAATAAAATACATGAAAATCCTTTTAGAGATTCAATAATGCTGTTATATGGTATGACATTAAATGTCAAGCATGGACTGATCATTGAATAAATTTGAATATTCTTAGATATAATACTTCAAAATGCATATTTTATGCATTTCATAAATTCAATTAAATGGTAATTTTCATTTTCACTGTAATAAGCAGACTCTTAAAATTTTTAAATTAATAAAATTAACCGTAAGACCTGATATTAGGTGAAAGCCCTTAGACTTAAAATTTAACACAACAAAACAAAACTTACAAAAGAAAAAAAAATCAGAATGTAATAATTTATATATTTATGTACCATAGTTTTTATTTGTTAACTGTAACTTACATGAATTTTGTAGACCATTCCATCACTTATATTTTTAGATGTAAACTTTTATCCGAATAATAATTAAATATTTTTTAAATAAAATTTTAATTAAAGCTATTATAAAGTCAAACTGTTTATATCCTGTATACATTTTATTTAAAATTATTTAGGTATTATTTAAAGTGAATTGAAAGAATGATTATTGATTTATTATAATGGTATTATTTATTATAATGATATATTTTTATAACAACAAAATTGAATCGACAAGGCTCAATTTTACTTTTGAGCTTGAAGGATTTTTTAATTAATTTAGGTTTTGAATTTCATTTTAAATCGTAATTTTCGATAGTTAAATTTCAATATAAATACATATAAATATGGATATGACAAAATGGTACAACTTGGTTATCCCGTCGACCAATTTCGCCAAATTATACAAATCGCCAAACAAATAGCCAAATTATACATATTGACATCATTTTCATTTTAAATAACAAAAAAACAAATATTTAATAGAAATTTAACAAAAATACAAATAAAAAATCGTAATAAAATTCACTTAATGACGTTATAAACAGATGTATGTCATTGAATGTGACATGCACGATCATCCATTATTGGCATTTAATCTTATAGTTTGGCGATATTTTTTGGTCGACTGGATAACCAAGTAGTACCGACAAAATTATAGTTAAAACTAACTAAAACTGGAAAAATTAAAGTTATTTAAATTTATTTAAACAAATTTAAGATAAAACATTTGTTCCTTAAAGTATATTTGACATAAAATATTTTTGAAATTGCATTTCATCGCCAACTGGTGATAAATCGCCAAATAATGAAAATTTCATTAGTTTTTACGGACGATATATCGAGGTTCTTCCAAAACAATCTTAATAAACATATATACCTTCATGATAAGAGCCTTCTGTATATTTTTCAGGTTTTTCAGAATATACCCGTATCGAAACCTTCCTTGTAAGTGATAAGTTGAAATACGTCAACAGTTAAATAAAACGAGTTTTCTATTTTAGAAAGCTTCCTTACACCTTTTAAGCAATTAGAAAGAATATAAAAATTGGAAAATGTAAAAGTATGAAGGTAATAATAAGAAAAAATGGGGAAGTTCTAAGCGTTATAATATTTCATTAAGAAATATTTGCAATAACATAAATTTTCTTCAATGTTTTACCCCTAAAACAACATTTAAAAATATGTAAATTACTACATATAGAAATAATTGAAAACGCCCGGATAAAATTTAAAAGGAAACAATTATATACAATCGTTTCACTGAACTATTTCTTATATGATAGAAAATTGTGTATGTGAAAATGCAGAGAAAAATATTGCAATTAGCTCCAAAACCGAAGTTTGCGTGATTAGTTTGTTGAAACTTCCTAGTTTATAAGAAAAACACTTGAACAACAAGAAGTAAAAATATTTTGAGAGAACTGCGTGAATTATCTTATGATGTAGTCGTAAGTTTAAAGCATTATAATTTTTCATCAAGAAATATTTGCAATAAAATTAATTTTCTTCAAAACTTTACGGGTTTCTCAACTACTTTGCTCAACAAGCGCGAAACGTTTTGACACATTTACAAATTCATTTTTCAACGGAAAGATAAAAAATTGCAAAACCTGACCATGGAAGCGATTTGGAATCTAACTTAGTTTTCCATTTTTGATCAATAAATTACCTATTGAGTTATAAGCAATTTCAATCACGTGATCAAGCCTTTTTCTCCCTTTCGTCGACTGATTTTTCTGCTTTCGTCGGGAAATGCAATTCAAAACGCTGACCTTGACTACTTGTTCTAAAGTATCTATAACGTTTGCAAAGAAAAAAAAAAAAAAAAAAAAAAAAGGGATAATGAGTGCGATTTGATGGTTTCTGAACAACAACATCCGTTAGTTTCATGCATTTCCGAACAAAAATAAATTAAAATTTATGTCACAAAGTTGCCCTGTTTCATTTAAGAACACCCTTACATCTAAAACAATACTTAAAAGTATGTACATTATTTCACAGAGAAATAAATAAAAACGCGTAGATAAAATTTAAAATGAAAAATATAGTTTCCGTTGAAGTCATTTTTATTTGACAGAAAACTATGTATGTGAAAACTCAGAAAAAAATATTGCAATTAACTCGAAAACCGAAGTTTGCGTAATTCGCTTGTTGAAATTTGTTAGTTTATAAGAAAAACACTTAAACAAGAAGAAAAAAATATTTTGAGAGAACTGCGTGAATTATCTTATGATGAGGTCGTAAATTTAAAGCACTATAATTTTTCATCAAGAAATATTTGCAATAAAATTTTCTTCAAAGTTTTACCTGCAAAACAATACTTAAAAATATGTACATTATTTCACAGAGAAATAATTGAAAACGCCCGGATAAAATTTAAAAGGAAACAATTATATAGTATAGTTTCTATTGAAGTCATTCTTATGTGATAGAAAATTATGTATGTGAAAATACAAAGAAAAATATTGCAATTGGTTCCAAAACCCAAGTTTGCGTAATTAGTTTGTTGAAACTTGTTAGTTTATAAGACACTTGAACAGGAAGAAGAAAAAAAATGTTTTGAGAGAGTTGCGTGAATTATGTTATGATGAGATCATTAGACAAATTTAGGTGAAAGTGTCCCAAAACAATTTGCAAAGGAAAACAAGAAAGAAAAATCATGCACCAAGCATGGATTATGAAACCCAATCATTTCCAATGCATTCAAAATAGCGTAACAAAACTTCATAGTTTATTAGGGTGAAAAATGATGTCTAAATAAAGAATTTGAAAAACGCTTAATGCAGTTGAAAACCCAATGTTTGCTATTACCATCCATAGCCATAAAATAACCCCCTTTTTTTAACCATTTGATGAATTATTTGCGGAAAATAATTTTTCTGTCGGCCGAGAATAGAGAAATCTGAAGCATATCTGAGTTGATGTTCCGATTTTATTCATTTCCTGATTGGTCCACGTTAAATGTCCAGAAATGGAATACCTTTGTTGCAACAATGACAAAAAAGTATAAAAAAACTACAAAAAAATTAATAATTCTAAAACAAATTGAGATACAGCTTTCAAACAAATTGCATTTAAAAGTACATTTTTTTCCTATACGATAGTGTAAAAATTTAATATGTGCGATGTTTAGAAATGTAAAAGTTTGCAGTGCCTTAAATTGTGAAACTGAAATATCATTTCAATTTTTTATATGGTTGGTCCTGGAATATTAATGTTTAATCCATGGACTAAGTAATATAGGACGTTGTTATTACGTAAGCCACGTTTTGGTCATCATAAAAATGATGGCTAAAATATTAGTGTTGCTGTTGGATAAAATTATGAGGAAACGCAAGAAAAAAAAAATAAAAGGCGAAAATTTTGCTATTTCGGTATTAACTCAGTTCTTAGACCTTACAAAGAAAACAAAGAAGAGAAAATATTTTCCGTTTTACTAATTTTTCAATTTCATTTCCCACAAATCCGAAAATCTAACTATGGAAATGTGAAGAAGAAAGTAAAACGGAAATTTTACTATTTCGGATCCGTGGGCTCGAAAAGTGAAAATTGTATTATTTTTTATGTTAATTCATATCCTCCAGAGCAGAAAAAATTCGATGGAAAGGGAAAAAATATATAAAGACAAAATTTTATTAGTTCGGAAATAATTCGGGATCTACTAGAGTTTTTAATTAAAAAGTTTTCAGCTACAATGTATATGCCAGTCAGTATATTGAAGATATTTAACTTGAGTAGCCGAATATATAATAATTTTAAAAACAATAATTATTAGCTCACAGGCTATCATAGCCTGAGAGCTTATGTGCCCGTCCGTTCTGTATGTATGTTCGTATGTACGTAACGCGATAACTCATGATAAAAATATCCGATCCACTTGAAATTTTGTATGTAGGTATATCCTGACAAGGCGCTTCCCTGATTAGTTTTTGGAGTTCATTCGATATGTATAAGAGGGGGAACGGGGGGCTCATGCCCC
Source organism: Maratus speculifer (assembly GCA_964019185.1). NCBI lineage: Eukaryota > Metazoa > Arthropoda > Arachnida > Araneae > Salticidae > Maratus > Maratus speculifer. The sequence goes on along the minus strand of OZ025297.1, from coordinate 311,548,244 downwards.
CCGTTAGTTGATATAGGTGGGATTTTCATGCAGAATTAAGTTTTCAAAATTTAGATTAGGATCATTCTGATGAGGCGATTCCGTGACTGTTATTAGGTGTTCATTGATTAAGTATAAATAGGGGGAACAGGGGTTCTAATGCCCCCCCCCCCGTTAGTTGATATAAATGGGATTTTCATGCAGAATTAAGTTTTCAAAATTTAGATTAGGATCATTCTGATGAGGCGATTCCGTGACTGTTATTAGGTGTTCATTGAATAAGAATAAATAGGGGGAACAGGAGTTCTAATGCACCCCCCCCCCCCCGTTAGTTGATATAAATGGGATTTTCATGCAGAATTAAGTTTTCGTTCAAAATTTAGATTAGGATCATTCTGATGAGGCGATTCAGTGACTGTTATTAGTTGTTCATTGAATAAGTATAAATAGGGGGAACAGGGGTTCTAATGCCCCCCCCCCCCGTTAGTTGATATAAATGGGATTTTAATGCAGAATTAAGTTTTCGTTCAAAATTTAGATTAGGATCATTCTGATGAGGCGATTCCGTGACTGTTATTAGGTGTTCATTGAATAAGTATAAATAGGGGGAACAGGGGTTCTAATGCCCCCCCCCCCCCGCCGTTAGTTGATATAAATGGGATTTTCATGCAGAATTAAGTTTTCGTTCAAAATTTAGATTAGGATCATTCTGATGAGGCGATTCCGTGACTGTTATTAGGTGTTCATTGAATAAGTATAAATAGGGGGAACAGGGGCTCTAATGCCCCCCCCCCCGTTAGTTGATATAAATGGGATTTTCATGCAGAATTAATTTTCGTTCAAAATTTAGATTAGGATCATTCTGATGAGGCGATTCCGTGACTGTTATTAGGTGTTCATTGAATAAGTATAAATAAGGGGAACAGGGGTTCTAATGCCCCCCCCCCTTAATTTATATAAATGGGTTTTTCAAGCAGAATTGTCAGATTTCGTTCAAATCTCTGAATAGTTTTGGAAGTTTAATGGTTAAGTATAAAAGAGGGGGATAACTCCTTTTAAATTACATAAATGCTAAATGGGTTTTTATTAAGAATTATCTCATTTGCTCTGAATTTTGGATATAGATTTTTTATATGATAAAGCATGTCTTTGATAGTATAGGAGTTTCAATGATTAAGTATAAAAAAAGAGGAAAGGGGAGAGCTGTTTCCCCTTCTTAATTTTTTTTCGAACGGAATTAACCCTTGAAAATATAAGGCTCTAATGTACAATTAGTATTTGTAGCCTGTGAGCTCAATGCCATCAGTTTAACTGGGCAGTATTCTTTATTTTTTTAATGGATTTGAAATTACATATAACTAGCGGACCCGACAGACATTGTCCTGGCACCGACTCCAAAAAATCAAATAAATGTACATAAATATAATAATACGCACGATAAATACTATGCTCTTAATTTAATTTCTTATTACAATTATATAAGGAAATTATTTTTCACTTTGCAGTAGTTTTTGAAGTCGGTTCAATTTTTGATAGAAAAGTTTATTTTTCTCTTTTTACTTAAAAATTAACGATTTTCTAAAGTCTGTTAATTAAAATTATAATACAGAAAATATTATTGCAAATCATACACGTTTGTCAGGAATGGGATTCGAGCACACGATCTCTTTCTTCGAGAACCAGAGCTTAAATCTAGCGCTTTAGATTGCTCGGCCATTCCGTCCGCACTCTGTTCAGCGAACTAATTCAACAGTTTTAATTAGCGAAAAATCACTAACTTTTAGTTTTTGCCTAATTACTAAAAAAGTGTTGAATCAATTTCAATGAAATGTGAATCAAAGCCATTCTCGAATCCACTGGAACGCACACACAAAATTTCATTAAAATCGGTCCAGTCGTTTAGGAGGAGTTCAATGACAAACACACGCACAGAAGATTTATATATATAAAGATTGGTTTAATTTCATTTCAAACTATCTAACAAGAATTTTTAAAAAAAAGCCCGGAGTCGGGGTCGGTTTGTTTTTTAGCGATTCCAAATCTTTTGCTCAAAAATAGACCCCACTCCGACAGTACGACTCCGATTCCAACACCACAGCTCTGGATTTTTCTCCCTGTCCTGCAATTTCAATTTAATTCAATATTTTTACCTGTTCTATTCAGTTCAACTCAGAAAAAAAGAATCATGTTGCAATTAGCTATGAAACCCAGGCATGTGCTATTAGTTTGTCTGAAAAACTTTTTTGCGGATAGAAAGACACTTATAGAATGAGAAGAGAAGATAAGAAGATAGGAATAAGATAAATAAAAATATTCTTTCTGCAAGAACAATACTCAAACAGATGGTGAGAGGTCGTTAGATAAATTTATCTTGTACTGTTCCAAAACAAGTTGCACAGAAGAACGTTAATACTAATCGATTGGCAGAAGTCGCATTTCGTAAACAGTCACAGATCAGAAACATGAAAGCATTTTATTTAGCATAAGGGAATAAATTGATAAAAATCAAAGTTTCCGATGTGTGAAAGGAGACTAATACAAATATTTTGTTCATGAGAAATCTACAGAATAGTAAAATTATAAACATTTCTGATATTAAAACGCAAGATGCTGAGGTGTTTTCTTAACTATTAAAAATGAAAATATTAAAGAGAACTCTCTGCAATAAGTTAAAGGAAAAACACGAAAAATAAAATACTCCACAGCTACAGAATATTGTATAAGTGATTATCACATTACTAACTAAGCGTAGAACAAACAGAATGAAAAATGTCCAAGACGGGGATCGAACCCAGAACCCTTGGAATAGGTCACCAAATATTCTACCGTTTAAACTATCGGGACGATACTTACCATACTTACCTTACTTAGCTTACCATTTGATTAGGCAGAAACTGCAGCAGAAGAAAGAAACAGGAGCCAGTAGTTGCAGCACTGCGAGTTACAAAGTTGGCGTAGTTCCATAAGCTCATGCCTACTTGAGCTCTGATTTGTAGTTTGCTCGAAAATCAAAACACAACAAAAGATTGATGTAATGTCAATCGTTCTTATTTTTTGGAACGAAAATTTTTTTTTTTTCTTTTTTTTTTTTTTTCTTTTTTTTTTTTTTTTTTTTTTTTTCGAAACGCAATCGAAAAAAAATGTATTATAATGAAAATTTATAAAAAATATAAATTAAAAGTACATTTTTGTAGCGCATAAGTAATTTTCTAATTACGAAATTTTGAATGTTTAAATATGTAGTGAAAAGTAAAATAATAATAATAATAATAATAATAACCAAATAAAATAAATAAAAAGTACAAATATTTATGTCCAGATATTGTTGTTGTTGTTGATGTTATTTAAAATTATTTATAGTTGTTCCACTATTTAATCTACTATTTCTAACAAAGAAATAAATATTCGTTCCCGAAAGTAAGTTCGAGCAGCATTCGAACTCAAATAGAAAAACCTCAAATCCTGTATGCTGCTGACCATACTACAAAGCCGCCTGCCAACGAGGGAAATTTGTCCGATTATAAAATGTAACGCTGTTTAGATTCGATCTTGATTTTCGCGCAGACGACAAACCAGAACTCAAATACGCATGCGCCAACATTGTAACTCTCAGTTGCTGCAACAACCGTTTCCCGATGGGAACGTCTACATCAGCACACAAATTTGTGGCCTAACATGAGACATAAATAAACCCAGCATCGATGAATACATATTCATTTTCAAACGTAATTTCACTGCTAATAATTTATTGAAAAAAATTTCTGTATTTACATTTAAAAAAATACATTAATGCGCATTATTTCACGTGCTTTATAATTAAAGAAGTCTTATTACAAATTAAAAATAAGTAAATGTGTGTGTTATTTGTTGTTGTTGTTGTTCCGACACACCAGCTTAATTCAAATATTTTATTCAGTATGCTATGAATTGTTATATTTGAGTACCAGAATTTTCGGATAGCTTTACTTATTAGCAGACTTCTTTATATGCTGAAGAAAGTGGTCTTAAAAACTACTTTATTTTTGTAGAGAATTATGACTAAAACTAATCTAGAAAAAATGTTAATGGTTACAACTACTTAAAAGTGGCGACTATTAAGCTGCTTTTCGAAAAAAGTCACAACTTTCACAGGGCCGTAACTATAAACTTGGGGGCCCCGGGGCAAAACCTCCGGGGGGGCTCCCCAGGGAGGCAAATTGAAACTTTGCCCTGGGCATAGTTTTTTTTTTTTCTCGCACACTGTTGTTTAAATGTACTTAGTATGATAAGCCCAAAAATGACTAAAAAATGTAGAATTGGACAACTCTACACGGCAGGCACTTGGCGGCGACGCCATTTTTGCCGATCCCACTGAAGTTAGCATAGGGAAGAAAATACGGACTTCTGATTGGTTGAATACTTTAAAAAAGAGCATTTTATTTAGGTTCATTTTTGAGTATATGTAACTTAATCATGCGTTTCTGTTTAAAAACCTTTTGAAAGATGGATTGTGGTAATTTTTTTTTTCTATTTTATGTATTTATTAATAGACTAGTTGACCCATCCGGTATTGCCCGGGACACGTTATGATAATCTTAAGCAAACAATTAACATTTTAGATCTACAATTAGTCAAAATTAAGCATAGGATATGAATAATTCGTTAAATAATATTTTAAAGAAATGCATAAAAAATGAGTAAATGCTTTAAAAAAGGTTTTTGGACCACAATAAAAACATCAGGGTGTAAGTCCTGAAATAAGAGCCAGAGTTTGAATTTATCACCGATTTTTTTTTTTTTTTTTAATTTTCGGAAATTTTTTTCAAAATATCACGCTTCTTTGAAAAAAATGCGCTTAAACGCCGCATCGCTTGAAATTTTATCTTAAAACACGTAAACGCCGCGGCGTTTCTTCCGAAAATTACGGTACTGATAATCTTAATTTTTCAGCCCAATTACTGTAGATATTATGCATCACGAAAAAATTTGGTAAATTTATGTTAAAAATTATGACTAATGGCTTTTAATTTCGAACCCTGGTCGAAATATACGTTCGTAAATGGTGTATAGCCCGCGGATTATACACCGATGCATCTCCGCGGATTATACACGAACTTTTTTTACTGCACTGCTCAATTTAGGGGTGCGGGTTACACACAAGATGCGGGCTATACACCCGAAAATACGTACTTAGCTCTTTAGATCTACAATTAGTCAAAATTAATTATAGGGTATGAATTATTCATTTTAATAATATTTTATCGAAATGCACAAATTGATTCGAAAAATGCTTAAAAAAGGGTCCTAGCCGTGGATGAAAATATGAGAATCTTGTCCCTGAAAGAAGAGTCCAAGACTCAAATTTAAAAATTTTGCACTGAGAAGGGGATAAATTTAAAGAGTGAACTATGTTTGCCTCACAAAATGTTCAGGGGCCCTAGACTGAGCCCTATGATTCCACAGGAGACCAAAGTGTCTCATATGGAATGTCAAAACATTAAAATATCTAAATGAATAAAGAATCCTAAAAATGAAGATCGAATTAAAAAGAAACAATTTATTAACAATTTATTATTACAAAAACTTCAACGGGCCCCAAGGACCAGGAATTTATTTTGCATGTAGTTGGGTATAAAGATATTTTTTGTAGTTATTAAAACGATGGAAAGATGCTATAACTATGTTAAATAAAATTGAAAGCAATTTGGTTATGTTTAAAGAAGCTGCATCAAGGGCCTCAAGAACGCAATTGACAAACAAAATTAATGGTAGCTGAAGTCTGAGAAATTCTTTTGTCGTTCATGTAATAGGTAGAGAGAGGACATAAAAAATTGATAGAAAAAAAAGCTAGTGAATTAGACCATTTTTAAGGGGGCCCTGTATAATATGGGGCCCTGTAGGGACCAACTGACAGTTAAAACCAGGACCCTAATATGAAACCATGTTAAAATATTTTAGTACATATCGCTTTAGATCTTTAATTAGTCAAAATTAAGCATATAGTAGGAACTATTCTTTGGAATGATATAATTTTTTAAATGCACCAATTGATTGGGCAAATGTTTAAAAAGGGGCCCTAGGGTCCGAATAAAAACATCAGGTTTTCTGGATTAGTCCTGAAAGAAGAGTCCCAGGCAACTTTAAAATTTTGCACTAAGAAGATCAGAAATATAGGAAATGAAATATGTTTATTTCACAAAATGTTGAGGGGCCCTGGGCTGGACCCTATGATTCCATAGGGGAACACAGTGTCTTGTATAGAATGTCAAAACATTAAAATAGCTAAATGAACAAAGAATAATAAAAATGAAGATCAGATTAAAAAGAAGCAATTTATTGACAATTTATTATTACAAAAACTTCAAGGGGGCTTGTATTGGGCCCCAAAGGGCCAGGAAATTATTTCGCATGTAGTTGGGTATAAAAATATTTGTGTAGTTATTAAAATAGTGGGAAGACGCTAAAACTATGTTGAATAAAATTGAAAGCAATTTGGATCATTTTTAAAGAAGCTGCACCAAGGGTTCCACGAAAGCGATTAATATTCATAAATAGTGGTAGCTGAAGTCTAAAAAAAATTTTTTTGTTGTTCATGTCGTAGGTGGAGGACCTAAAATGTTGTTAAAAAAAAAAGCTAGTGAATCCGACCATTTTTAAGGGAGCTATGATAGAGGGCCCCGTAGGGGCCAACTGACAAATACAATCAGGGCCCTAACATGAAAACATGTTAAAATGTTTTAGTACATGACGCTTTAAACCTTTAATTAGTCAAAATTGAGCATAGAGTATGAATTATTTGCAAGAATAATATATTTTTTAAATGCACCAATTGTTTGGGTAAACGTTAAAAAAAGGGCCCCAGGGCCCGAATAAAAATATCAGGGTGTTGGTCCTGACATAAGAGTCCAAGACTCAGCTTTAAAAATTTGCACTAAGAAGGTGAGAAATTTAGGGAGTGAAAAATGTTTAGCGCACAAAAAGATCAAGGGGTCCTGTTTCGGCCTTATGATTATCTAGGGGGCCCCAGTATCTTATATGGAATGTAAAAATTTGAAAATATCTAAAATATCCCAAAAATGAAGATCGAAATTAATGGAAGCAATTTATTAACAATTTACTATCACAAAGACTAAAAGGGGCCCTAAAACGGGCCCCAAGAGTCCAAGTCCATAACTGAAGAGTAAAAAGGTGAAAATATCTAAAAGGAGAAAGGTACCTCAAAACGGAAAAGATTAGATAAAAAGTAGTCAAGCTATTAACAATTTGGCGCATAAAAATTGTAAGAGGGCCAGGGCCCTGGCCCTTAAAATATTAAAAGTCTGATCCTCAGGTGCATCAGGACCTGTCTTGGACTATCTTCACCTAAAATTTCAGACTTCTATGTGCGGTAGATTTTGCTAACCATCGCAGTCACATACTCACACACACATACGCAGACATACACAAACAGAGCGTTTTGTTAACTTATTAGTATAGATAAGAAGAAAGATTTTCTAGAATTTTTTAGATGCTTTTTATATTATTCAGTCGATTAGAAGTCCATATTTTCTTCCTTATACTAGCTTCGGTGGGATCAGCAAACATGCTGGCGCGACATGACGCATTCGACTCGACATTTTGCTGTCTGCTGTAGAACTCCTTTTGCATGCGAAGCGTAAGGAGTGACAGACAAGCAAAAACATCTATTCTAGCATTTTGATTTTTTTTATTACTAACTTTTAGGTATGTGCTGGGCATTTTATAGGAACTTAGACTAGAAACTAATATCAATAATTTTTTTTATCATCAGTTTGGGGCCCCTCAGGTTGGGGGGCCCCGGGGCAGTGCCCCGGCGGTAGTTACGGCCCTGAACTTTCAGATTTTTGTCAAAGGATTCAATTAACAATTGAAATTTTGGACAAGGATTAAGTAATACAATTCTTGCGCGTTATATCGCGTTTGCTGAGATACAATTAAATCAATGCAATAACTAAAGTTGAGATCAAATAACGCACAAGGATATAGTTTGTGTTATTCTAAAAAATGTTGGTTTAAATTAAGGATCGACTGAAACCTAATTTCGGTAATCTTATTTTCGGTCAAAAACGAAAATGTAAAAAAAATTAAGTAATTAATACATACATAAGTATACACAATTATTAATTAATTATACGTGTGGTCCAAGTTGGCTTCTAACCAAAATATTTATTTTCATATAAAATAAAATTAATTCATCAACCACATAGAATGATTTTCTAACTATACGAATTTCATCTCATTAAAAATGTTTTAGGTATACATACGTCGATTTTTCTTTCATAATGATTTTTGTAAATGATCAAGAGTATTCGAAATACTTCTGTAGTTTCAAACTAAAAATTTTCTGTTAAGTCCGCAGCTTTTAATGAACACTTGAAAAGCGCCTTTAAAATTAAATCATATACGCATAGCTTGTTAACTCACAGGCTATCATAGCCTGAGAGCTTATGTGCCCGTCCGTTCTGTATGTTCGTTCGTGCGTAACGCGATAATTCGTGATAAAAATATCCGATCCACTTGAAATTTTGCATGTAGGTATATCCTGACAAGGCGCTTTCCTGATTAGTTTTTGGAGTTCATTCGATATGTATAAGAGGGGGAACGGGGGGGCTCATGCCCCTCCTCTTAGTTGTTATAAATGGGATTTTTATGCAGAATTAAGTTTTCGTTCAAAATTTAGATTAGGATCATTCTGATGAGGCGATTCCGTGACTGTTATTAGGTGTTCATTGAATAAGTATAAATAGGGGGAACAGGGATTCTAATGCCCCCCTTAATTTATATAAATGGGTTTTTCAAGCAGAATTTTCAGATTTCATCCAAATCTCTGAATAGTTTTGGAAGTTTAATGGTTAAGTATAAAAGAAGGGGATAACTCCTTTTAAATTATATGAATGATAAATGGGTTTTTATTAAAAAAAATATCTCATTTGCTCTGAATTTTGGATATAGATTTTTTATATGATAAAGCATGTCTTTGATAGTATAGGAGGTTCAATGATTAAGTATAAAAAAGAGGAAAGGGGAGAGCTGTTTCCCCTTCTTAATTTTTTTTCGAACGGAATTAACCCTTGAACCCCTTGAAGGCTTTAATGTACAATTAGTATTTGTAGCCTGTGAGCTCAATGCCATCAGTTTAACTGGGCAGTATTCTTTATTTTATAATTTGCACTTATGTCTTGAGAGAGACTTGACTGATAATCATAAACAGTGTGATGTCATAGCAATAAATAAAAGTGTGTCGTCTGAATCGATACAGCCCAAATCAATGAGAATGTTGAAAATTGTCAAAGGAAAAAATGTGATTTTTGGAATACATTCAATAAAGTCGAGTTTCGGTCAGTCCGAATTTCTCACGGTTTTTTCGTGGAAATCAAATGTTCGGCGGAATCCGGTTAGATTCGGATTTCGACCACAAACGAAACCGAATTTTCGATCGAAGTTTAGCTTAAATATATGTTACTCGCTATATGCCGACCAGAGTAATATAGTTTTAAATTTGTCTGTCATAATACAACAATACGTAAAATAAGTCAGAAATTGCAGGTCAAACGTAGCAAATGAGGTGCGTTCGTACTATAACTAAGTTTTTAAAATACTCAAATCTTGGTGTGATAGTATACAGTGCTTCGGGTATATTATAGTAGCCGAAATCATTTGGGGGTATCCCTATAGCTACTATCTGTTTTCTACTATACAGGAAGTAACTTGTAGTAAGCCTCAGCAACGTATATCTATTTCATAAAATGAGAAATAGGCTAATATAATCAAAAGGACCCCCCCCCCCCCAAACAAAGTCTCCCTCCTGTACCATTAAGTACTGCAATACTTTTGTGTGGCCTTGTAAATTACTAAAAAATATTCTTTGCACCACAAATTATACAGAATTTATATTTTAGTACATACTTCATTGATTTATATCAATTTTATTATGTTCGGAAGCGCCTAACATAATTAAAATGCACTTGCAACAATTTTTTTCCAATCGTAACGGAATATTTTGAGTGCCCCTGTAATTAATTAAAGTAGTTATGCATCCAATTTTCATAAAATTTGAAATGATTCGACAAAATTATGCAACAATTATGCATTTTAAATTTCAAACAATTTGATCGGGTGGTTTTTGCTCTGTTATATGCGGACAGATGGATTGACGGATAACCAGAATAAACGGACTGAACGACGACTATAGCTGCTATGTATTTACATAATTACGAATGCATCTAAAAATGGTATTCAAATGCAAACATACTACTCTGCAGTATTTCGAATTCTCTGACTTCCAGCTCAGAGGAAAAAATAAATCTTCAACAATTACATCTAAAACTCGAAGTTTGAATAATTAGCTGTCACAAAAACTTATTAGGGAATAAGAAAGACAGTAGAACAAAAAAGAAAAAAAACAATTCTTTTGTTCAAGAGCTGAACTAACAAATAGCTGGTGAGAGATCATTAGACAAATTGATCGCAAACTGCACTCGAAAGGTTTTGATTTGGTGCAACAGAATAATGAGATCAAATCAAAGTTTGTTACATATCGAACTAATCAAGAGATTATTTTCTTTAATTTATTAATGAAGTAAATGATTATATTACATAAGAAATTTACAATGTTTTAAAACAGCAAAACTTCCTGGAGCTTAAATAAAAGCTGTTGAGAGAATTAATAATAATGAAAACATAAATGAAGAGACTGCGTTGAATAATCCTTTAAATTGAAATAAAATACCAAAAAAATTAAGTACTAAGCACGCCTCCATGAGTATATTTAATTAAAAATACATTATTTTACACACGAATAATGTAAGAAATTAGTTTTTAAAAAATAATATTTTTTTAAAGGCATGCTAACTTGATGACAAGATTATGCATATTCAGCTCAGAGAGGAAGAAAATCTGCAAAAAATAGCTTTAAAACTCGGTTTTGCGCAGTTTGTAGATAAAAAGACGCTTAATCAAGAAAAAAAAGAAATATTTTATGTAGCAGCGAGGTTTACAAACAAATGCTGAGAATTTTCTTAAAAAAAATTAATTAAAAAAAATGATGGTAAAGAAAGAAAGAAAATTGACGGCAAAATGAGTTGGAAAAAGTGTTAACAAATACAGTATAGTGCCAATTATCCGGACTTCGATTAACCGGATTGTCCAATTAACCAGATCGATCACTGACAACATTTTTTTTTTCGACTTCTTCAAAATTTTTGAAGAAGAATTTTTCGAAATTTCTTTAGGCACTTCGGCTGGATGTCAGGAAAGTTAGCCATTAAATGATCATTTTATAACCCTGAAGTGATAAAATTGCTAATAAATGCAAAAGAGCAATCATAAAATCTACAGTTTCTAGAGCCAAAATAGTTACAATTTTAATGTACCAGAGTCCAACGTATATATATTTTTTTCACACCCAAAATATCTCATTATCTTCAGATTCTCCAAAGGTGCTCAAAAAATTGATTATTTAAGCCCTTCCCCCTGTTCTCTGCTCGCGTTTGTTCGTACAATGTATGCATGTATACATGTAACAATTTCTATGTGTACTTCTAGGTATATCTTTGTAGTAATTTTGCAAAAAATAAAATTTTAAAAAAGTAAAAAAAAAAAAAAAAAAAAAAAAAAAAATGTATCATTTGTTTTTAATAGTGATTGCAAAATAGAATTTCACACGAATGAACGAATACATCGCATGATCGAATATAAGTAACTATACCTAATTATATCCGAGCAGAGACTCCAAAAATGTCTTTAGACTGCTCTGTAATGCCCAATCGAACAATTTATTTAAAAATTGGACTTTGAAAAAACTTTATATTAAATGCTGAATTTTTCATAACTTGATACTAATGAAAATTATCGATAAAATGTACTAGATACTTGTAGAATTGTTATTATTATTTTTCCCCGTTATAGTTTTATTTGTGTTTCCAATGATTGATCAGTTGCTGAAAACACAAACTCCTGTTTTTCTATTAATAAAAATTCAAACAATTTTTGGAGTAATATGAAATAAATGTATTTACATAAGTGCAAATTGTAGGTATAACATAATCTTCTAATCAATCAAATGACAACTTTTAGTGCTAGTTACATATTAATTTACTAAATGCTGAAAATTTTCACAAATACACACACACACACATACAAAAAATGGACTGTATAAAATTTTAACTAAACGCTCTTGGTTTTCAAATTTTGGAATAATACAAGTCATCAAAACAAATGAGCTCACAGCTTTGGTCAGAAAAACACAAACACTGTCATTTTCAGAAGATAAATTTAGACATAAAATTACAGGAGACAAACAAATGTATTATAAGAGGGAGGGCATGAATTGTAGAAAAAAAATAGGCGCTAATTTCCAAATGAACATTGAATCTTTTTTTTTTTTTTTTTTTTTTTTTTTTTTTTTTTTTTATGTTTTAAAACTATTTTTACTTTTATATTTATACATATTCTTTATATTTATTTTTGTTCAATGGAATAACAATCAGTCTTTTTTTTGCATATTTCATATGTTATCATCTCCGTCTCTCTAAGATAAATTCTATTGATGATCGCCCATGCAAATGCATGGATGCTTGAGCGGAGGTGAAGGAAGTAAGAGAGATGAATCACCTCTTTTCCAGTTCCTTTGAAGGTGAAGCGCTGACTCACCGCAGAGCAGGTTGATTCAACGGCCAGTTTCACTTTTATGGGGCTACCTGCAGCTTCGTTTAAAATCTAGGAAAGATTTTAACTTTGCTGCATAACACACTTCGATTCCTTTTTTTCTTTTTCTTCTTTCTTCCTTTCCTTCACTTTTTTTTTTTTTTTACATAAGTATGTGAAGTGCGATTATGGGTGTAACCAAAATAACTTAAACTTACCACTACAGTGTTAGGATTAATGCTTAAAGGAATTCCTGCTGTGCATTTTTATAACATAAAGATTGATCGAGAGTTATAAAATCTTTTATATGTCTTAAGCTATACTTCTAAATAGGAAAAACATATCTAAGTCAGCGATGGTATCTGAAAGACTAATTTTTTAAACCTTTATTTAAGTCGGTTAAAAATATTATTTTTATACAATAAAATCACATTAAAATTTACATTTAACTTATTAATGTTTCAGTAGTCAGTCCGTTATAATTTTCAAAACAATGTATGTGTAAAATCCACTTCGTTCCAGAGTAGAGTCCTGCGAGGTTTAGGTAGTACCGGGTGAACCCGAAACCCGACCGGAACCCGATAGAAACAAAAAAAGAACATTTTAATACAATTATGGAAAAGTAGTCTACAAATAACATGAGAAGTACTAACAAGATTAAAACTTAAAAGATATGGGGACGGGAAAATAGTGGTGGGGAGGGCAAGGGATTGTATTTAATAAATCTATGGATAGAAAATTATTAGTAAAATATAGTTTCTTTTTGAAAAAAAAAAATCTGGTAAAATTTTTTGCAGTTTCTATGAAGGTGAAGCGCTGACTCACCATACAGCAGGTTGATTCAACGGCCAGTTTCACTTTTATGGGGCTACCTGCAGCTCCATTTAAATTGCAGGAAATTTTTTACCTTTGCTGCATAGCACACATCTCATCCTTTTTTTTCTTCTTCTTTCTTCATTTCTTTCTTTTTTTTTTTTTATTTATTTATTTATTTTTATTTATTTTATTTTTTTAATAATTATGTGAAGTACGATTATAGGCGTAACAAAATTACATAAAATTAGCACTACAGTGTTAGGATTAATGCTTAAAGGAATTCCTGCTGTGGATTTTTATAACAGAAAGATTGATCGAGACTTATAAAATCTTTTATATGTCTTAGGCTATGCTTCTAAATAGGACAAACATATCTAAGTCAGCGATGGTATCTGAAAGACTAATTTTTTAATCCTTTATTTAAGTCGGTTAAAAATATTATTTTTATACAAAAAAATCACATTAAAATTTACATTTAACTTATTAATGTTTCAGAAATTCGTTATAATTTTCACAACAATGTATGTGTAAAATTCACTATGTCCCTGTGTAGAATTCTGAGAGGGTTAGGTTGTGCCGGTTAAACCAGAAATCAGACCGAAACCCAAGAAGGAAAAAAAAGAATTAGTATAATTATGGAAAAATAGTGTACAAAAGACAGTATTAAAACTTAAAAGATATGGATAGGAAAGAAATAATGTGGAAAGCAGGGGACTGCATTTAATAAATATAAATATTAATATAAATATAAATATTAATAAAATATAAATAGTTTTTTTTTTTTTTTTTTTTTTTTTTTTGAGAGCCCCCCCTCTCCAAAAAAAAAACTATTTATATTTTTTCAGATTTTATATAGGGACAAAAATGTTAAATAATTTTCAGTTTTATAATATTTTTTTCTCAAATGTGGTGAATTTTTATTTAATAATAATGATAAAAATTGCATTGCTTGATTGAATAATAATTTTCCTTCAAAAAACTATTCGGGTGAATTTCACATGAACTGCCAGTTTGATGTCCTGATGTTTAAATCTAAATTTCATATTAATAAATTTATTTTTTGATATTCTAAAATCAGGTAGTAGCACATCTTTTTATGCTTAATTCAATGCATTCATTATATTTTTTCAGAGTTGTTAAATAGTGATATTTTTTTTTTTTTTTTTGTACTTTAGTTAGCAAGTAATGGGAATTTACTTGTCCTAAATAAAAAACTCGCAAAATTTCAATCTTTTTTTATGCTTCCAAACATTTAAAAAATTTTATATATGAATTAAAAGTAAAATATCCTGTGTTAATTAAACAAATAGATAGTTTATATATTTAAAATTAGTATCTAAGAGTTAAATATTTAAATGTATTTTGTGTCCGCATATGCAGAACATGAGTGTTACTTTAGGGAAGTTAATATTATTTGTTTTCAAAATATTTGTATATTGCAGTTGGCAACGGTAGTGAAAAAACGATGTTGTTTCTTCTTCACAGTGCGCTTATTTAGAACGCGATAATTTTGTTTTATAATTGCTATTTATCAGAATGTTCATTTCAACATGGTGAGTATTTTTATTTTCTTACAGGAGTGTTACCCATTTATTTATTATTATTTTTTAACGTATAAAAATTTTAAGTTAGGGAATGCTGTATTTTTTGTTCAGGAATCGATAGGCCCAACTAAAATTTCAATAAAACAATTAGAATTTATTTTAGTAAAGAATTCCTTAATAAATGTCATGAGTGTTACCGTACATGAGTGTTACCGTACATGAGTGTTACCTTACATGAGTGTTACTTGGAAAAAGTAACACTCACGAGAAAAGAAGTTAAGTAATTCTAAAACTATAAATCATGTGTAAGATTTAAGTTATTATTATAATAGATTCATGATTCAGGGATATATTTTGTCATATTATATATATTTATAATTATTTAAAAATTGTGTGCACACGTGTTTTGTAAGTGCTCTTTAAGATTCAAATTTTTAATTTTTAATAAATAATTTTCAAAGGACTATCTATTTTACACAAATCATAGTTTAAACTTTTAAAAATCTTTTTTTATATATATTGTTACAAAAAAAGCTGTTTGCTGCAAGATGAGTCTTATCGCTTGTCATGAGTGTTACCACTTTTCATGAACGTTACTGTAACTAAGAATCAGAATTTTATTAATGCATTTGTTACTTCACTTAAATTAATTGTTTTGTCTATTAAAACTTTCTACTTCTTTATTATAACTGCAATGAAAATAATTAATTTTTAATTAAATTTGTTTTTAATCAGAAGTTATACCCTTTATTTAAGAAGCAAAGTAACACTCATGGCATAAAAAACTAATAAAATGCTTTAAATTTATGAAATAAATAAATACTAATACAATTTTGATTTATTAATACGTATGTAAGAACCTTAAGAAATTTTTTAATTAATTATTGATACAAAAAAAATCAGAATGTTTTATTGAGGTCACACTTATGAGAAAAATAGTGACTGGGGAAGACATTTCTTGAAATTTCTGAAATATAAATAAAAAAACTCGCAAATAATTTACTGCTTAGAATGTTGTAAACTATAAGCAACTCATACCTGAGTAAATTTTTATATTTAAACCAAATTATTTTTTCAAATTTTGTTTCACCTAATACGGCAATACATTTGAAAACCATCCATTCAATAATATGACAATAAAATATTATAAATTGCTCAAATTAAAAAAAAAAAGTCCAAAGGACACTAAATCCCCCAAGTAAAATATCAAGTAATTAACAGACTAAGCATTTTGAAAGCTTAAGCTATTAATCAAAATTGCGAATACTCAGATATTAACAATGAAAAAATACGAGTTAGTAAAAGAATAGGTTTGACCATAAAATAGAATGGGTTCGCAAGTAATTATTTTTATAGAGCTCCTAAAGGTCCATTAAGTATTAAGTAATTCTTTTAAAAGAAGAATTAGTCATTTATTATAAGATGTATTTCAAACAACTACAGAATGGTTTCTCGGAATATATAGTAAATAAAATTAGCACTATCACTTAATTAATTAATAATTTAATTAAAATTAACACTTCAATTAAATATTAAATTATATTATTATTAAATATTAAATCATATTATATATTAAATTATATTAAGTTATAAATTAAATATATAATTATAAGTATTTAATTATATTACTCTATTATTAAACTAAATATGTATTCAATCCTCTTTAAAAGCCCGGGATTATCACAAAAGGTAGTATTACGCTAATTTCCGACGTAAAACCTGCGAAAAAACAAACATGTATAAATCTAGAAATTTTAATAAATAAAATACGATTTATTTCTATGTGGTACTAATTAGGAAATATTTTTAAAAATGAATTTCTGATCTGAAAAATATTTATTAGGTTGTATGCAGGAAAATATTATAATTGTTATTGATTGCAATGAAATACTTCAAAATACTTTTTTGAGTAAATTATAAAAGTGTAACTAGTAAAAGCCCGAAATAACGCGTTCCGATATACCGCGAATTCGAATTTAATGTGCGAGAAAAAGTATGTACCCCGAAAAAAAGGAACAATTTTAAAATAAATTTTGCATTTAAAATTTCAGTGAAACACAATGAGAGACTTGCAGTCTGCGGTTAGTTTTATGCATCGCGTTATCACTGTTGACGATTTAAATGACTGTATAAAAAGTGACAACAGCGAGCCAATTTCAGAGTTCATAATAGATCAGGATATCATTGATGCTGTAACGCATAAAAATTGCAAGATGATGATGATGAAATTGAAAATGGTAACGAAAGTAGACGTTCCACATGTTGGTGAAATCATTTCATATTTAACGAAGGTAATTTGGTGAATAGAGAGGCAAGACGATTCAGATTGTGTTCATCTACTCCACCTTGCAAGTGTGAAATAATACGCCGAAAACAAACGAAACGAGTCAGTTTGCCAAACCATACTAAAGAACTTTTTTTTTTTTTTTTAAATAGCGTTAGATTAAGTCTGTGTTCAATGAATTATAAAGTTAATTACATTTCACAACGCGGATAAGTGTTTTCATCATTTTGTACCATTTCGTTGACAACATTTTGATATATCGCAGTTGAGTTATAACGCGGGTGTGAAACATGTCTCCCAACAACCGCATTATATCGAGCTTCTACTGCGCAATTAAATGCGATTAATTACAGAATTGTATAATTCATCATTCATTACACATATTGTAGTTCAGAAATCTATTATAATTTTCGCGAAAGTATATCTATGATCTTAACTTATTGATTACTTAATTCAACGCGCGAAGTTCATAATGGGTTAATTAAGTTTAGAAGTCATTCTATGCAATAAATAAAATACATGCATATGACAAAAGAGGTGGAATGTTGTGAGGACAAACTACTTAATGACTTAATGCGCTTTATTAATTAATCATCAAGTAATTAAAGGATCAAGCGCTTTAGTTGCTTAGGCAATTAATCAAAATTGAGATCATTGCAGCTTTCAGAACGAAAAAATATCTATTAGTCAATAAAAGAAATAACGGATTAGCCATGAAGTAGGTATTTATACTATGTCTGAAAGTTACTCGTTTTTAGTACAGCTCATAAATATTTATTTCATTAAATAATAAACAGGCCCTTTATAAGATGAATTGGCCATTTATTAAAAATGTAACGGAAAATATTTAATTATTGAGTAATACTCTCTAAAAAAAGAGTAAATAAAATCAGTACCAATATATAAAACCTGAAAAAAAAGATGAAAGCATATGACATCTTAAAATTTTCTATAATAGAAAATAAAGCTAATAGACACACATTATCTTTTTAAAAAATAGAATCATACCGATCGGTTCAAAGGATTTATATGGATAAGGGTTATTATGAATGGTTCCACTACTGCTACAGATAATAGATCAGATAATATTGCGTAAAACAGGCGATCAGGGGAAATTATGTCTGCTGGATTTATCCCGGATAGCTTATTGGAAGAGTGTTGTCAGATTAAATCAAAGTCCTGGATTCAAATCACGACTTCAAACCTTGGGTTTAAATCGGCAAAGCTCAAATAAGAGCGAAAATGCAGACAGAAAGTTGTCTACAAAAAAACACTGTCAACAATAATTTAAAAAAAAAAAAAAAAAAAAAAAAAAAAAAAAAAAAAAAAATGAAAATATAAAAAATATCACACACAGTATTCTGAGAATAAATATCAAATATCAAAGCTGTCAAACTTTATGACATTTTGAAAATAAATATCAGATATATATATCAACTGATATATGTAACTAAACCCTGCGGAAGATTAGCTCGTTTTCACTTAAAACAAAGTAAATAAGTCAGTTTGTTTGGTTCCATATAATGTTCCATAACTATATTTCCAAATGAAATTGACAGTTCACCGAAGTGGAGGTCTTTGAAACAGCCACGAATGATGCTTATTTCTACACCGACATAATTACGCAATATGCGATTAATCGGGTAATATAGAAATCATTTTTAGGATTTTCCTGATTTCTAATCAGAAATTAATCGTAATTGTTGTGTCTACTTGGTATTACCCTTGAGAATGAATCAAGTGCTACAATTTCCAATAATATTCGTTATTGTTACAATATTGCTAACTCCTCTTGTCTTGTTTACGTTTGTTATAATTGGGTTATTCTATATTCATTGTAGATGTTGAATAGTAGTATTGTATAATAGTTCTATATATATGTATTTTTTTTCTTTTTTTTTTTTTTACAAACTTTTCAACAACATACAAGAACGAGATAGCGCAAGTAAATTTTAAAACACAAGAGAGATACAACCAAAGAGTGTGTGCAATGGAGCCAGTGATAATTGAACCCAAGCACTCTCCCATACTATCAGGAGATTAGTGGCGTGGTGCCTTGACTACTCGGCCACACCACATGCCCATTTCATTTCATTTCATTTGTCTAATGTTTTCATTTCTTATTCATCAAATCGCTAAAGTTGGTCAAAAACCTGCGAGAAGACTATCTGTCTATGAACCATAACTGATGAAAGTACGTTTTTAATTGTTAGTATGCGCTTCTAAATTAACAAAATTTAAAAAAAAATTCTACATAAATTTTACAAATTATATACAGGGTTGCACAAAAGAACTGAGTCACATTATGGAGGAAAATTCTTTTCCAGTGTATGTTAATGGTGTTATATTATTTAAATCATATTAAATTTGATATACATCATTGAATTTCACTACAAGATTGCTTCTATAGAATACGGCGATCATGATATTTTAAAAATAGTACATTTAAACAACTCATTCCATATAGTACGGGAAAAAATAGATTTTTTATAAATGTTCTATTAGGGTCGGAAAATGTTTCATAATCTATGCCGAACGAATGCTATTTCATTCTTCTTACCAAAATTAAATTATTTTTAAAAATAAATATAATAGTAATACCAAAACTAATCCCTTTATCTCTAAAGTTCAAAAGCAAGTAAGCTCAAACAATAGATTCGAGCTCTTCACAAAACTGTGTAATAAATTATAATCGCATTATTTATTTAAAGACTTAATCAACATGTATTAAAACAATGATACCACGACGCTGTCTACTAGGTCAGTAAAACGAGATTCGTCATTATTCTGTAAACGGGCTTATACATACTAAATTTAACTGGCACACTATAAAGAGGGTCAGAACAAAAGTTAGTAAAAAAAAGTACAACTGAACTACAAAGTTGAAGAGCTTCATATTGTGTAACAAAGACCTCTTCACAACGAGATTGATTTCGGCTTTCATTGTTAGAGTTTATAACGTTTTTATCTGGTTTTAAAATTCATTTTATTTTAAATGACATTGTATGGAATTAACGAGGCATTGATGTCAAAAAATTCAGGGAGAATTTCATATTTATCACTGTAACTGTACTTGTTTGAGTTAGAAAAAGAGAAGTAATCAGTTTGATTTAAGTAATTTTTTTCTGTATGTCAATGTTGATAGCTCAATAAAATGTTGATCTTATGGACTTATTGCCGAATAGCAGATACTGAATATCCTGCACAAAATTTTACGAATATTCGATATCTGGCCGAATACTTTCTTGAATTAAATTTCTATAGTAATATTTCTGTTTTGTACTAGCTTCAGGGTGTAAAAATTTAAATTATTACAATTTTATACCTTTCAAATACTAATAAAGGATTTACATTCTTTGATTAAATTTAAGTTACTTAAAAAATGCTTTATATTATAGTAATGTAATGTTGAAATGTAATAACATTTTGTTTTTAATCCATTCTATTAAATAAATATCAGTATTTTTTTTTTTTTTTTTTTTTTTGGATTATAGTATATAAAACGATAAACACTTATTTCTTGGGTTTTCTTTACTGATAAAACTGGTTTATATACTAATTACTGAAAATCTTGTTGAAATAGCATTATTTTTTCTATATACATATTAATACTTAATTTACATATGAAAAATACTTTCTAACAGAATTTAAATGCAGAAGATCCTTATTTCAAGTAGCATACAGTTTTGTCGAATAAAAGGGGCAAGAAAGTGGCACAATTCTTTTCATAATCTATATCAATATTATTTTAATACAGCTGGTCTTTCCCTCAAAAACAAAATAGTGAAATAAGATTCAATAAAATTATTTTTACCTTACAAATGTTGAAAACCCTAAAACAGACTACCAGAAGAATCAATGCTTATTCTCAGAAGCAAGAAATATTAGTGATAAATATTACAGCCTGAAAATATTGGGCACCGAACATGCTAGCTGCCTTTAATAAAATTTAATTTTATAAGTAATTAGTTATCATAGTTTAAACATTATATAATCATTATAACAAAACCATAATTTATCAATAGCTACCTAAAACCATATAATTTCAATTTTGCGAGAATATATATTTATTTTTGTTAGAATTGTTTTTAACGTGAAAATGTTGGTAAGGAGGAAATTAATTTTGCACTAACTTTATCCGATAAGTATAAAAACATAATTTTAAAAATGACTCACAATCCGACAGCTGGATATTAAAGTATTTGGCAACACTGATAATTCGGTTTCAGTGCTGAATAAGCAGGATATCCAGCAAGTACCCGATTTCGATGCATTTCTAGCAGAAAGAGACAGTCATTTTTGTTATATGCTACATGTAACTTATTTTTTGAATTGAAAGTTTAATAATACATACATACATCTACAGTCTGTATACATATAATATATAAGGAATACACATATAATATATATTTGCTGCATTGTTATCAGAAAACAAGCAATTTTTTAGATATGCACTTTCTTAAGATAATTCGAATTTGGCCCAACAGATGCCGCTGGTGGCAGCATTAGGCTGTCGAAATTCAGATATTACCCTAGTTTTCATACGCATGGGCTTTTTGGCTCATTTCGCAGAGTCGAAAAGTATGAGTCGCAGAATCAATCAACATGTTGAATCGACTCTTCACTCATCTGCAAAAATAGAGTTTGTGGGATGGAAAGAGATTTATAATAATATTTATGATTGAATAATGTCTATTATACTTAATAAAAATAAAAAAAAAAACATACTTTATAATAAGCATTGAATTTTCATTCATTTACCATAAATAAATTGTATTCAAAAAAATGTTTTTGTAACGTAGAGAAGAATACGGTTTGCGGAAAAAAGAAAATATTTCGTAATAGGCAGGATTCCGTCTTAGCAGATAGTTTTGTATATTACTTTCACCGTCGTGATCAATAATTTTTTATGTTTAAGACAGGGTTTGTTATACACAAAATATGGACGAACCTTTATTATGAGGTTTAATATATTTTTATGTGCCGATTTATAAGTCACTGCCCCGCTTTTATTTTAGACAGGGAACTTGCCACCACTATTTGCGTACCATTGTTTTAACTTCTTATTTCACTACACGACGTACAACAAAGAAGAGTTTGCTTGATCCATCCCTTAAAGCTTTTTGACATCACTAATTTTTTTAAATACAATTTCATACTATTTAATGGAAGAAATGTTTAGATTAAATATTAAGATTTTTTTAACATAAAAGAACCATATTTAACCCATATTTTGAATTTATTGTACGTTAAAAGAGAATCAGTTAACAGGTTCCAAAAACATATTTTGATTAAAATTTACGTATGGTAAATATGTGAAAAATCAATGCTTATTAAAAAGTATGTTTTGTTGGTTTTTATTAAGTATAATAAACATTATTCAATCATAATATTATTATAAATCCTCTTCCATCCAACAAAACCTATTTCTGTAGGTGAGTGGAGAATCGATTTTACATGTCGACTGAGATTCGACTCTGCGAAATGAGCCGAAAAGCTCATGCGTATGAAAACTAGACTTATGTCTGAAATTCGACAGCCTGTTGACACCGCCAGCGCCATTTGTTAGCCAAGTTTCGAACTATTTTAAGAGAGTGTATATCTAAAAATTTATTGATTTTCTAATAACATTGCAGCAAACCGCGCATTTTCATCTCAAACCTTTTTTTTTTTTTTTTTTTTTTTTTTTTTTGTTATTTACATTCAAAACTGATCAGTCATTTACTGGACACCCTGTACATACTATATACTAGAGCTCCCGATTATACGTTTATACGAGTATACGTATTATATGGAATACGTATTTGCTATACATATAATTCGGCATCGGCAGTTATACGTATTACACGAAACAGCATATACGGTACATCGTATATACGGTTTTTACCCAAGCGGTTAAACGTACAAACGTTTAAACGTTTTTCATTCAATGTATGAAATTTGATGTTTCAATGTTTTTTTGCGGATTAGAGACATTGAGAAATATCCGGTAGAGTATCCCCATCGCGATTCTTTGTTCAAAGAACTACTATGTGTTTACACTACTACTTGTTATGCAGGTACTTGAAAAAAATCTGAATACTTCCTCAGTTTAGATTTTGGTTTTTTTTCCCAAAAAAACTAAGTTATTTATTATAAAATGTCTTACATTAGTTGTGGGTAGAATCAAACTAATCTTTGGAAAATCTGCGACGCAGTACTTAGTTTTTTATATTTTCTTGTATCTTTAGAAGAAGAAAGTATTGGATTCGGGAATACTTTCGACGGGTTTACACGTTTTAAGGGTAAGAGAGTCCGAAAAACATGTTTTTACAAAATATCTGCCTGTAGTTTATGAGTCTGTGACTTTGTCTGTCTGTATGTGACATGGATTTTATGGGTTTTCTATCTCAAGACCTAATACACAGAACTAAGTAACATATATGGAGGAGACTAGGGCACATGTGAAAATGGGGCATATAATAACATTGCCATTTTTCACTAGTTATTATATTTTTTTTTTTTTCAAAAAATTATCAAAGATGGGAGCACCTATAGACATATGGAAATTTTTTTTGAAACTCTTCGACATTTTGTTTGTCCCCAGGAGCCAAAATACTGCTTACTGTACTTAAAAGTAAAATCTCCAGCTTGATAAAAGAATAATTTTATTTATTTATTCTTTTTTTTTCTTTATTTAACAAATACTATGGATACTAATAAATATTTATTATATTTTTTATTTTTTAAATTGAGAACTCTTAATGATTTGTCATTTTAACTCCTGTGGGAATGTGGGACACTTATGAAGAGTCTAGTTGGGGCAGATCTGAATATGTCATTAAATTGCCCAATAATCATTCAGTGATTCTATTTCATTTAGTTAACTTCGTGAAAATAATGCCAGCTCCATTATCTATATTTTTATAGAAATAGAAGATATTTCTATCATATAAAATTGATTTTGTGTAATAGAAACTTCTACAAACACAACTGTCAGCAAATACATAAAAAGCAACAAGCTCTTTACGTTCAATTGTAATTTAAATAAATTTCATGTTTTCTAAATTGAAATAAATGCTATACATTATTTTATTTAACAGTTTTCAATACTATTTTTTATGCATCATTAATGCAAAAAAATATTACGTTTAACAACTTTGCAAATTTTTCTGTTTCATTTGTTGCATATTTTACTTCCATTTCTAAAACAGCTATTTTATTTGGTGTTTTGAAAATAGATATATATATATTAAGAAAATAAAATTTTTAAACTTATAACTACCGTGAAATCTCCATTAGTGACTCCCCCCTTTCTTTTAAAAGCAAAATAATTAAATTTGGAGGAAGCTTATAAATGTAAAACAATTTTTTATCCTTAATTTACAGGCAAATAAGGCAAATATAGGAATGAGAATCTTTCGCCTCTTGGTATTTTTCATATAAATATTATCCAAATGCCCCCTCCCTAAAATCTCCCTCAAACAAAAAGCCCTAAACAAAATTTAAATTCTTTAATTATTTTCTCAAGTTTACTTCTTTATATATTTATTTATATATTTATTTATTTATTTATTTTTTGCTATATTGCAACAATATTTTATCAATTATCTAAGCCCCCCCCCCCAAATCTACTTATTTTTATTTTATAATATTTTGCTTAAACATATAACCCAGAAACTAAATAAATATACATATATTTTTCTTTATGGTGAATTTAATAAATAATACAACTAATGATTAAGATAACATATGAAAAAGATAATAAAAACATGTTAAATTTTTTTCCCCTTGTGTTCACATGTTTTCCTTATGTGTTTACAACTGCTCTTTCGTTGGGGCACATGTGAACATTTTTTTTTTTTTTTTAATTCAATAAACTATTAAGAAAAGTAAGAAGAACTGTAAAGTTAAAATTTAAAAAATATTATGCGTAGAAAAAGTTCTGTTTACTATATAGAGTAAATTAAGTTCCCGCTGCACAGGTCTGTAGCTTAGTTCATTTAGAAACACAATAATTTGTAGAAGATGAATAAATTTCAAGTCTTGAGCTGAAGAATCCAATATATTTTTATCTTTATTTATTGCGACACAAGGAAAACGAGCGTATTCACTTTCTTAACAAAAAATCATTACTACATTTCTATATTTCATACTACGATTTTCAGTTTTTATTTTTAACTCCACGAAAGTTCCAGAAAAAAATGATTCATCAGTTCTGCCGTTGCCATTTTTCGAAATCGGAAGAAACTTGAATGTAGCACTATTTTCTTTTCGTGACAGTTCACGCAAAGCCATGGGGTCAGTCCTTGGCCATAGAGTTGGTCCCCAAAGCTCCTTGACTCTTACAACTCCCCCCTAAAAGAGCTCATTAGTGGCTTTTGACACAATGAAGCTTTAAAGTATATACACACAAAAAAAAATATTAGCAAGGATGAGAGCAATGTGAATCTTCCCATTTCTTTTAAAATAAATATATACAAATACCACAATATATACACTAAATATAAGCATGAACAACCGAAATACCAAAATACATCAAAATTTAAACATTATGCAATCCCCCCCTTTTTTTTTTTTTTTTTTTTTTTTACTTTTTCCAAATGACCCGCCAAGGGAATTTCGTCAGCAACAGATAAAATACACTGTCTCTTACACTGAGGTAACACTACCTGCTTCACATTTTCACCACAGACAGCTTCAGAATGCATATGAATACCTTCCTCTATAAAATAAGCACTTTTATTATTTTTATCAATTTCCCAAATACTTCTTAAAGTATCATCAGCTCTCTGTAGTTTCATAAAAGATTCCTCTGTTTCCTTCTCACTCAAATCAAGTTCATCTTTTCCAGGATCAGAATTCAACTTTTCAACCTTTCCATGCTCATTGTCCATTTCTAACTTATTTCCACCCTCCAAATCAACATCACCAGTGAGATCAGAGACATTCTCAACCTTCGTATATAATATAACCTTATGGTTTAATGCTTCATAAGCAGTTGGACATATAAGCATCTCATTCACCAGTTTCTTGGAAACGGCACAAGTTACCATTACATTTCCATGAATTTTGTCATCTATTCTCATCGGTATTATTTTTAATGGAGCGACTTCTCTCTCTCCGAATGCTGAAGTTATCTCAATCTTTCCCTCTCCTTCAACTGCTATATCCTTGACTAAGTCTGCCCGTATCACCGAGATCTGTGTACCAGAATCATAGATACCGTCCAACACATTACTTCCACATTTAATCCTAACCACTTCCAATTCATTAAATTTTCCTTCTCTTTTCACGCAGGACGAAACAGGTATTGTTATTCTTGCAGTTAATATCGATGACTGCTCTTCTTCAACTTTCGCATTCGATTGCACAGAGTTCGTTTGTGCTCTTTGTACACCTTGAGTACCACGTTGATTTGGGCAAAATGATGCCTTGTGACCCTCTTGTCCACACGAATAACAAATAATTTTATTAGGTATCCGTGTCCTCGCTTTATAAGTACCAACTCTTGACTCATATCTGCGATCCGATGTAAAACCAGGATTTCTATTATCAGTGTGCTTAGGATAAAATGAAAAATTACTCTTCTCTTCCGAGAATCTATCTTTCTTAACTAACTTCCTAAAATCTTGTCGCACACTTTCATATGAGTCAAGTTTCTCAGCCAAATCAGTTGGAGATACTATTTTAGGCCATTCATCCACAAAATGATCTCGAATCTCATCAGGCACTCTTCTTTTTAATTGATCAGTTACAATCAAATCTTTTAAAGAATTGAAATCAGCAATTTTAAGTCCATCAATCCATTCTTGAAAATAACCATTTAATTCAAATACAAATTCTCGCCATGTGCGTTCAGGGTTTCTTTGATGCTCCATAAACTTTCTACGGAATCTTTCAGGACATAACTTAAACCGTCTCAGTAGAATCCCTTTAATATATTCATAATCTTCAAATTTTTCCTCTGCCTCACGTGCGAGAGCCTGTATAATGTCGGACGGCAGCAAAACCAACAAGTTCGATACCCAATGTTTTGGATCTACACACATCCTCTTTGCTTGGCGTTCAAAAATAGATAAATACAAAACAATGTCGTCCTCCTTGACATTAAATTTAGGCATAAGTTTCGCAAATTCAATTCCATAATTATAGGTTTTCATTTCCAATCCATCAATTCCTGCTCTTTCGCTATCTTTCCCTATCCTCAACTTCTCCAACTCAACTCTTTCCAACGCAATTTTAAACTCCCTCTCTTCTCTTTCCAACGCAATTTTTTCCATCTCTTTTCTCGTCTCTATAATAGTTTCCATCAATCCCTTCACAAACTCTACTTCATAATTTTTACTCGCCATAATTAGTTGTTTTAAATCAGCTATTATTGCATCCGGTTCAGGGTGCTCTCCCAATTCTTCAGCCAGACACCGTAAATCTTCTTTACGAGCCTTACCCAAAAATGACATTGTTACTTTTTAAATAGTTTCTCAAAAGGGTAATAAACTGTCCAACAAATTTGCAAAAACTCAATTTAACCGTAACTCGGAATCACTAATCCACCACTCTAATAAACACCAGAAATAAGTCACACTTTGTAACCATATCACACACATAAATTCAATACCATTGCGAGCACCATAGCAATTTCAAAATTCAACACCTTCACATGTATCACGTCACAATACAACTCTTCAACTAATACTACTTCATAAATCAATCCAGATTCATATTAAAACAAAAAATATACACACCACATCAATGAACACTCATCATAATTTATAAATCCTTCAATTAACATATATACACAACCAATACTCAATTACTCTCCGAAATATACACAGCCCTACTTTCATAGCAAAGCATCTCATATATAAAATCAACAATAAAAAAAATCATAACCAAAATCAATTCAAAATATCCTCCATCCAGCCGGCACTACAAAACACCACTCCTATACTGCTACAATACTACTACACCTTAGCACTGACGTACTACTTGGTTACATTCAAAACAAATTCCTTTCCTTAACGTCAAAATATGAAATAAATCGCAAAATCTTAAAAAATTTATCATAGATACAATATAGATTCTTATAATGGGAAGTCACATTAATAAAAAGCTCTCACCTTGCATCCTTCCAGACTACGCCAATTAAGTTCCCGCTGCACAGGTCTGTAGCTTAGTTCATTTAGAAACACAATAATTTGTAGAAGATGAATAAATTTCAAGTCTTGAGCTGAAGAATCCAATATATTTTTATCTTTATTTATTGCGACACAAGGAAAACGAGCGTATTCACTTTCTTAACAAAAAATCATTACTACATTTCTATATTTCATACTACGATTTTCAGTTTTTATTTTTAACTCCACGAAAGTTCCAGAAAAAAATGATTCATCAGTTCTGCCGTTGCCATTTTTCGAAATCGGAAGAAACTTGAATGTAGCACTATTTTCTTTTCGTGACAGTTCACGCAAAGCCATGGGGTCAGTCCTTGGCCATAGAGTTGGTCCCCAAAGCTCCTTGACTCTTACAGAGTAGTTTTGCTTATAGAAATTAACCCAGTTACGACAAAAAGCTATGTTTATGTAAATTGTTTACATGCATCCCAGTCTCCCCTATATATTCAAGTAGTCCCTGGTAGAAATTGTTGCTGACTAGTTTTATATGTAAATCGTTCAAGAGGTGGCTCTACTTTGCTGTATTTTATGTACGATTTCTGCAATAGCTCTATCTCTAGAATTAATGCACGGATTTTCATCAAACTACAGATTCAGTTAATGCTTGATATAAAGTGATTCTATGTATGTTTTTGTGAGAATGTCAAGATTAAAAAAATGAAATTTCATTATACATTAACAGAGTTAGAAAATATTAGCTCCATGAAAAGAATAGCATTTACGCTCGGGTGCAATCTTGAGTGTAAAACAATAAGTGAATAAAGAATTTTTAAATAATTAAAAAGAAAAAACTAAATTTAACAAGAATTCACAATAAATCTGAAACATTTATACCCTCATTCTTTCCTCAAAAAGTGTTTAATTTTGCTGGTTATTTACAATGGATACAATTTGTATACATTACCTATACAAAATGTAAAATAACGGGGTATCTGAGCTCATTACCTTGATATGAATAAAAAAATCTAAATAAATTCAAAGTACAATCTTGCAAAATACTTTTGCAATTCACGGTAATAACTCGCTATTTTGAAAATAGATATTTCACTGTTAGTGAAACGAGATTGGCCAATCAGGAGTCTGATATTTTGTGAAATTTTTGCAAACTGTTTTAAAAAATATACGCTTTTCATTGTTTGATCTTGTATATATAAGACATACTATACGAATTCCTATCGTAACCTCATTGATTTCCAAATTATTCTTCATTCAGTGACATAAGACTGATGAAGTCCAATATTTAAATTAGATACGATACGTGGAATATGCGTATACATTAAATATACGTATTCTAAAATATACCTTTAATTAATATCCCTTATAAGTATCCGGATACGTTTAAACGTATATTTTAAAGTATCCGTATAGCAGAAAAACGTATTATACGGATATACGTATATCGTTTAAACGTATAGCTGCTATGCGTATCCTATCGCGAGCACTACTATATACACACAGCTATATATAAGGCGTACATGAATTGATATTTTGTAAACTGACTGTGCAAATTTTCAATGTGATATTCGATATTTAAAGTTAATTCATAGTTCGTACGGTTTAAGGATTTTCAAGGGTACTTCACCAGAACTTTTTTAAAGTAATATTTGCCTTATTTAATGAAAAAAAAAAATCTGTCTTCAGATATAGCGACCAATAGCTTACGAAATTTCTGGTATTGAAGCACTTAAAATATCCTGAATCACTTGATGCATATGACACGATTCTTAAGGGTGCTGGTCAGTCAGCTTTGGGATTCCTCTCGGTAATGCAACGATTATGGGCGTTTGTTATATACTTATATTTAAAATATCTCCTCATTAAAATAATGTTTTTAACTTCTTTTGATGTTCTCTTCTTAAAAGATGTCTTTTTTTTCTTATCATATAAAATTAAACGCAAATTTTAGAAATATTTTGAAAACTAAGAAAAAAAAAGTGACATGAAGATAACACTGAAAAAAAAAGTTAAAAATTAAAATATTAATATATTTTTAAATATAAAAATGTATTAAACGCCCATAGGCTTTACATTACCGAGGGAAATTTGGGACACAATTACAAAAAAAATCATTAAAAAAAACTTTTGAATAGAAAATTTTGAGAGTTCCATGCCATGTAATAAGCACCTCCTGAAAACCAGTTTTCATCGAAGATACGTTTCAGGCATTCATTGTTGAAGTTAACAACTTTTAGTCTGGTTTTAGAGGTCCATGCTTTCTTTTAAATGATATCCCGTGAACTTAATGAGATATTAATGTGAAATTTTTTATGTTAGGGATTAATATTTAAAGCTTAATTGATCTGATTTTTAAAAAAAAGAGAGAACTTATCAGTTCGTTTCAAATAATATGTTACATGTAATTAACTGCACTGTTCGATAAATCACTAATCGATTAGCTTATCATTAGCGCAAGGAAAATTGGAATCCTCCTGACTGCCGCTGGCTGATTTTTTTTCGCACACTAACCTGCAGGTTTCACTGCAGCATAAGCAATATTTAAATTAATATAATTCTACAAATAAAACCCAGTTTTTAAAAATGAAGTTAGGATTAATACTCTCAAAGATTATACACCTAAACATAATAACATATTTTGAATCAGGTTGGAAAAAAAATCTTTTTTTAATATTTTTAATAAATTAGAGAGAAAACAACATTACAATTTTACCCTTTTGCCGGGCAGTCAGGGGGTTAATAACTTTTATTTTCTTGATTTGTTGTTTTCTCTCGATTACGATTGTGTCAATTTATCAGCCTATTGATGTGAAAGTTTCAGGATCATATTTAATATTAACCACTCGGGGACGAGCGACACGTATACGTTACACAAAAAAGTGATAAGAAAGTGTCGAGGTATGTATATCTAAAATATTATTTAATTAGATGGAATTCATATACATTTTTTGTCGTTGTGAATTAATTACTAAAATTCTTCGCGTATGCGCCGCAGTTCAGATAACTCGATTTTCTACCAGAATTTGTTTTAAATAAAATTTGACTTAATTTTGCTTAGCATTTTTTGCCATCTTTTTTTAAATAAAATTTTAGGTAAAAAACTTCAGTAAGTTGCTGTGATACGTGGGATATTATAGTACATTTATTTTATTTAAAAAAATTTGTCAAAGTCACAAAGAGCCAACTTGGTCCATGCGTACAGTTACACAAAGAGCCAATTTGGTCTATACATATATAATTACACGTATAATTAATTAATAATTATGTATATTTATGTATATATTATGTTCTTAAAATAATTTCTTAGGAAATTTTCGCTATTGTTTTCGGCCGAAAATAGAAAGATTACCGAAATTCTGTTTCCGATTCTGTTTTGGTCTTAAAAACAAGTTTCGGTCGATCCTTATTAAAAATAAAGAAGAAAATACCTGAATAAGGTAAACCTATTTAAAAAGTATCCAAAACTTAATCAAAACGTAAAATATAAGAGTAAATTTCTAAACACAATATTTTTCAATACAGTGGTTCTGAAATCTATTCTCAAACAGACTGAGTTTTTTAACCTCGAACTTAAAGGAAGAATATTGTCCATAACATCATTATAAAAATTACAAAGATAATACCATTTTTAACCTAACCATCTTTAAAAAGCTGATCTTCAAACATGTAATTGATTTTTCTTATCAGTCCAATAAAGAAAATAGTCAGTTGTTACGATAACGATGTACCATGGTTAACGAAAAATGCTCCAATCAAACAGAAAAGCATGGCAACCCAATTTCAGAAGAAAGCCGTCTTTATGGTAAAATAATTATATCTTCCGTAATCTGGTAATATATTTTAAACGGGGACTCATTACTATGTTTTTAGAGGCTGCGAATTCTGAACAGGGGTCGCAGGAAGCTGAGTCCCCTAGTAAAAATATAACACTGTAATTTGACATTAAAAGGTCAAAATTTTGAATGCGGTGTCAGAATTTAATTCAAAAACTTATCATGCAAATGACTTGAAATTTCATATTTAGGCATATTTTGAACCAAAGACTTGAAATATATTGTCATAATTGGGTATTGCCATTGAAAGAAACAAAGTTTAATCTGAATTTGATTTGTGGCTTCCTAAGCAAATTTTACATACAATTTTGAAAGGTTCATTTCATTTCCACTCGTTTGGCACCAGTAACGTTCTTCTAATTTACAATGAGTGTAAAAACTATAAGGACAGCAAAAAGTATTACTTGTTTTTATAAATTTCAAAACAAATGGAACTTTTTTCTTATATGTATCATCAAGCTGAAAAGCTAATAAAAAAGTCAACAAAATTCAACTGTGAGTATTTTATTATGAAAATAAAGTAATTGCACAAAAAATGCTATTTTTACCTGTGTAAAAACTTTGACACCAAAAAAAAGTTAATATAGTAACCAAAGGAGCAAATATTTAATGTATTATTCACTAGCCTATGGAGTTTAATTGCAAAGATTGCAAAATTAGATTGCAAATATTCCATCATTCCACGACTTCATTAATTTTTAACGCAGTTCAGGATTGTTTTTGTACTATTCATCTCCACTTGTAGATGTGAGTTCCGATTCTGAAGACAAATGCCTTACATTTCTATAAAATCACCTTAGTAGATATTCTCATAAGTTATCGATAGGATTTAAATCAGGATTTATGAGCGGTCATTGCAAAGCTTCAATGTTTTTCTTAAAGAACTAAAGTTTTGTCTCACAACTTGTGTGGATGGGCGCATTATCTCGCTTTTATATGCGTTTTTTTCTTTCCAGAAGTATTGCAATAACTGAAAGATAGTCCGAAAGAGTTTGTGTATGTGTCTTTGAATTATATTTTTCTGAAAGACATTACAAGTGACACCGCTTCGTTGAATTAAAAGCTGCCCCATGTTCAACAAATCCGCCACCTAAATGATGCCTTAATGAAATCTCTTTTTCTTTTCTTAAATCATACCAATATTATTTCCAGTCATCAGGACCATTTAAGTTTCATTTCTTTTCATCGGAGAAAATTAATTAAATTGATTTAAGAAAAGAAAAATAGATTTTATTAAAATATCAGTTAGGTGGCTGATTCATTTCAACATGGGGCTGCTTTTCGCTCAACAACATGGTGTCACTTATATATTTCTTTCAGGAAAATTTAATTCAAAGACACATATACAAATTCTTTTTTACTATCTTTCATTTATTGCAATGCTTCTGACAGAAAAATAATGGTTATAACAGCGAGATAATGCACCTATCCACACAAGCTGTGAGATAAAACTTCAGTTCTACATGAAAAATATTGAAGTTGTTCAACGGCCGGTCAGAAATCCTGATTTTGATCCTATCGAAAACTTGTGGGAAGATCTAGATGACGAGTTTATGCAATGAAAAGCATTTTCTTCAGTATCAGGAATCAGAATTACAATTGAAGATGAATTGTACAAAAACAAACCTGAACTGTGTTAAAAATTAATGATGTCGAGGAATAATGGAATATTTTCAATAATTAAACTCATAGGTAGTTGTATAATGCATTAAATATCTATTTCTTCGGTTATTTTGGAATTTATTTTACTGTCCTTAAAGCTTTTACACAGGCAAAAATAGTGGGGTTTTTTTTATTATTTTTTATTAGCTTTTCAGCTTTATGATAAATATTATAAGAAAAAAAGTTTCTTTTGTTTTATAATTTATAAAAAAAACAAACAGAAAAAAGTTGCTGTTTTCATAGTTTTTACATGCACTGTACTTTACTGCAGAGTTAATAAAGGGTATTCACTTCTTTAGGTGCGTTCGTAATTACGTAGCATCTATAGTCGCCGTTCAGTCCGTCCATCCGGCCCCACCAGTGGCCGAGAGGTTCCGACCTCTCAACTGGTAGACGGCAGGTGTTGGGTTCGAACCCAATCGCGGCTGTCGGCCTAACCGTTCGGAGTTTTCGTGGTTTTCTTCGAACCTTGCGTAAATACGGGTTAGGTTCCCTCAGAAAGATCCCCACGAAGGGCACTCCCCCCTGGTCCTATATCCCTAGTGTAGATAATCGGACGACAAAAATAAACCAAATCAGTCCGTCCATCCACATATAACAGAGCAAAAACTACCCAATCGAATTATGTGAAATTTAAAATATACAATTGCTGCATAATTTTGTAGAATCATTTCAATTTTTACAAAAACCAGATGTATAGTTTAGTTACAGGGACAATCAAAATTATTCTGTTACATTGCAGCCAATGAGAAAAAATAGTTTCGAATGCATTCTAATGATTTACTATTTTTCGAACATAATAAATCTGATATGCATCTATGAAATATATACTAAATTATACATTCTGTACAATCTATGGTGCAAAGAATATTTGTTATTAATTTACAGGGCCACACAATAGTATTATATTACTTAAAGGTATAAAGAAAAATACTGTTTGAAGTGCATTTTAATAATATTAAACTATTTCACATATGAAATTGATATACGTTAGAAAGGTTTTCTACAAGTCACTCCCTGTGTAATAGAAAGCAGATAGTATGTACAGAGACACGCAAAAGATTTCGACTACTAGAATGTATCCGAAGTACTGCATACTATTACACCAAGATCTGAATATTTTTAAAACTTCGTTACAGTACTAACGTACCTCATTTGCAACGCCTGACGTGCAATTTCCAACTACTCTCCACCCCCCTCGCCCTCCACACACACACGATTGTACACTCATTCACTGTCTATTTAACACATTAACAGGGCCCGATTGTGATTGAATTCTATGAGCATTAAAATAGACAGAACATTTTTACTGCTCTTTGATAAAATTACACTTCTCGAACTCCTTTATCCCCGGCTTTCAAAAGATAATTAAAGGATGATAAATCAGCTAAAAAACTTTATCGCAGTACTCCTTTAATGTTTACAAACAGGAGATAGTTTCCACTTTTGTTCCGCGTGACGTGAAGATCAAAAGCTTATAAAAGATTGAAGGCTGCTTGAGAAGATGAGAAACGCTTTCTAAGCTTTAATATTCTTAGACATGTGGAAACTTTATCGGAGCAGTGCAAGGCATAATGCTACATTTTTCAGGATTTCTTTCAAATAGAAAAAAAAATATGGGACAGAGTTATTAATAGTTTTCAGTCGTCGAGTTATGCTGTTTCGTTTAAAATAAAGTTGTTTCGAATCATAGAAAAAAAAAAGAATATTGCCCAGTTAAACTAATGGCATTGAGCTCACAAGCTATTCACACTAATTGTATATTAGAGCCTTATATTTTCAAGGGTTAATGCCGTTCGAAAAAAAAATTGAGGGGGAAATAATTCCCCCTCCCCCCCATTTTCTCTTTTTATACTTAATCATTGAACCCTCTAAACTAATTTGGGATATGCTTTATCATAACAAAAAACTATTTGCGAAATTCGAAGCAAATCAGATAATTC
Source organism: Maratus speculifer (assembly GCA_964019185.1). Taxonomy (NCBI): domain Eukaryota; kingdom Metazoa; phylum Arthropoda; class Arachnida; order Araneae; family Salticidae; genus Maratus; species Maratus speculifer. Next base: position 311,512,430 of record OZ025297.1, on the reverse strand, counting down.
TTCATAAAAACCCATTTATATAATTTAAGAGGAGTTATCCCCCTCCTTTATACTTAACCATTAAATTCCCAAAAACTTTCAAACATTCGTCTTATCAGAAAGAACCTACATCCAGAATTTAAACAAATCAGATAATTCTGCATAAAAACCACTTATCAGATTTAAGGGGAGGGGGAGAGTAATTGCCCGTAAGCGCCTTTTTCTTAACAAAAGAACCCCACAGTTAATTAGGGAAGCATCTTATCACTGTGTACCTGCATCTAAAAATTGAAGCAAATCGATTAAATCTGCATAAAAAACTATTTACTTAAATTAATAGAGGTAGTCCCACCGATCCTCCATTTATACTTGTCCAATGAATTCCCAAAACAATCTGTAATATTTTTAAAACTTGGTTACAGAAAGAACGTACCTCATTTGCAACGCTTGACGTGCAATTTCCGACATCTTTTTTTTTTTTTTTTTTTTTTCTTTTCACGACAGTTTATTGTCTATTTAACACATTAACAGCGCCTGATTGTGATTGAATTTTATAAAGATTAAAAATAGAAAGCACATTTTTACTGCTCTCTGATAAAAATAAATTTCTCGAACTCCTTTTATCTCCGGCTTTCGGCAGATGATTAAAGGATGATAATTCAGCTGAAAAAGTTCACCTCCGTACTCCTTTTAATGTTTACAAACAGGAGATAGCTTCCACTTCTGTTCCGTGGGACGTGAAGATCAAAAGCTTATAAAAGACTGAAAGCTGCTTGAAAAGATGAGAAACGCTTTCTAAGCTTTAATATTCTTAGACATGTGGAAACTTTATCGAGGCAATGCAAAGTATAATGCTATATTTTCCAGGATTTTTTTTAAATAGAAAAAAAAATTATGGGACAGAGCTGTTAATAGCTTTCAGTTGTCGAGTTATGTTGTTTCGTTTATGATAAAATTGTTTCAAATGATCAGGGAGGGGAGGGGGAGAACCCTATGGTTGCTGTGAGTTAAAATTGTGGAAGTTACTCATTAGTAATTTTTCTTTTATTGAAAAAATAATTGTTAAACGCATTGTACCTATTGAAAGTTGTTGGATGTAAATATGTAGCATGTATGTTATAAGATGAATGTAAGTTGTATGCATGACACAATGCAAGTAACACATATCTGCAACACGAAATGTCTGCATGCATGGATATAGTCAGTTAAGATCGGTTACGGTAATCAATTGCAGATATAATCAGATTCCACTTTGTACAGCCAAAAAACAGGCATTTTTAAATAAATATATGTATTGCAATGACGGACAATTTTTTGTGCGAAAAATATAAAAGCTAGAACACTTATTTTAAAATGTGTTGTACACGCTTTGGCGCGGTGATTGTGTCTCATAGGTTAGCTGAAATATAAAAAAATGATAAGTTTATAAGGCAAATAAACTTGCGGGGCCACGAATCTATTTTCTTTAAAATAAGCCCATAAATAACAAAATAATGCTAGTTTAAAAAACAATTTAAGCATTTTGTGGATTTTTTTTCCAATTTTAAAGTCTTTTGAAAGTATTTAGGAAGAAATTTTTTAACATTAAATGGGTTCACAGTCTTCAGAAAAAAAAATGACGTTCATATCCGGGTTAATTTTCAGATAGGACCATTCATATGTGGGACAGCTTTTGGACATATTACAGCTGTTTCAACGATATTGTTATATCCTAATATTAAAACAAGTATGCTAAATATATAAATCTTGGGGTTTTTTTGTTAATTTTAATGCATAGTTTGTACTTTAACAATTGATATCAATAGATATAGATATTTTTGTACACAGTGCATTTTCTTCATTTTTCATGGAAAGGTATTAACAGGGCAGATTACTTAGATCTCGTGAAGATTTTTAAAGCGATTAAAAGTAAGAGACTTACTTATGTATAGGATTTAAAATGCAAAGATTTTTAAATCTATTAAAGTTTTATTCATAAATTTCGTAACACGTGTGGGATAGCTTTTCTACACATTACTGCAGTTTTAACAATTCTATTGTATCCTCAAATTAAATCAACTATGCTAATATAAAAATATAGGGTTTATTTTTATGTGCAGTTTATATTTAATAATTTATAAGCTAATAAATATAGGCATATAAGTAAGTGTCACGTGCAGGACATTTTGTCCTTTCCTAGGAAGGGGGAGGGGGGGCAGCCCCATAGTTGAATGATCTTTCGAACCCTTGCATAAATAATTTATCAAAATTTTCAAAAAAATCACGGTTCTCAGAAAAACGTGTGAAGAAAATTAAACTACATACTTTTCAGAAAGCACACGATTCCGCTTAACACATTCGCTGCCGATCATGCGCCAGAGCGTGATGTGGGGTGATGTCTAATAGCCAGACACGTGCTGGCGCGGGACAATCTTTCACTGATTCTTTGTTATAAAAAGTAAATCGGCTTCTGGGAAAAACCCACTTCTACAGTGCGGCATTAACTATCATCCCATCTTCACGTAAGCGGCAACGAATGTGTTAAAGGACGGTAACGACATAAATAAATTTTATAATCCAAAATCATTTCAAGTGCATATTCTACACACTTTATCGGCGTGTATAAAATGTTAAAATAAATAAATGATGATTTTTTGAGAACAACAGTGTCGAATCGCCTTAAAATATGGAAACAAAAGCAGTTTAACCTCTTATATAACTTGATATATATCATCATTTATTTAATATGTGCATAGAAATGGAAAATTCGTCATAATGGATGCCTAACACATACCTTTTTTTTCCTTACTTGTTTCATTACGTATCACCGAATGTGACGAAACATGCAGAATAAGTAAATAACTTGTAAGTAATAACCAGAAATGCTTCAGGCCGATACATCTGTAATGCAGTTGAAAATATGCCTAACAGTATGAAATGCATGATTACATATGAATGAACAATGACGACGAATTTAAACTCATTTAGATTCCATTTGAATAGGTAACTACCTCGTTGAAATGTTTTTATTAAACAATGACATTGCTCTTTTGTATATGCTAGTAATTCAAAAGTCGGACACGTACTTGAGGCATAAAATGACCTCTGCTTTGCAGGTGAATGAGATTTACTGCGGTGAAGACGGGAAAATTATATTAAATAGCTTGAATGTAATACCATAATTGAATATCATTGTTATTTATTTCAAGCAGTCAACCTATGTACAGTATTGTTCTCAAAAATATCGGTATAATAAAATGCGTGCACTTATTTAGTTTACAAGAGGCATTTAAATGTTCAAAAAATTGCATGAAAAATGTATATACAAGTTATTGCCGAATTCGACCGACAAATTCAGAGAGGTGATAGTAGGCATCGAGAGGGTAAAAAATTATCATACAACATGGAGTCGCAAATTACATATTTAATACAAAATACAGGATCCTCGACCTTAACTTAGGTTAAAGCCGAGAACTGATGATGGGAATGATGGTAATAACTTTAAAAAAAACTAAGCATATATTATAATAAAACATTTAACAGAGAATCTCAAGTTTGTTGTAAATGTGATAATATAAAAGAAGCAACAGAAGTTTCCATTATACGCGCCAGTTGTATACACTTGATGTTTCCAGGGTTCTGTTTATAAAGAAATTCGGCCTGTTAAAGAGCTCTTCACAAAATTTTTCATTTCAAAACCGGACCCTTCATAAAATTTTTTATCTCAAAACAGGACCCTTCACAAAATTCTTAAATTTGATTTAAAAAGGGACTTTTTCAAAAAATTTCCAGCATATATATGCATGTATAGATATATATGTATATATATCTATATATATATAACACTGGTGTCAGGCTAACCGAAAAGTACCGAACTTAAAATTTCATTCTTTTGTTGGGCAATTTTTTTTTATTTATTTTTTTTTTTTTTTCTTGACGTTATATTGCTAAAATTTTGAAAAGTTGATGTAACAAGATGCAATTTTGTTTTTAAAAATAAACAATTTTTTAAGTTTAGTGTAAGCACAAGGTTCATAGGTGTGATTTGATACCAAAAAAAGATAATTTTACATAGAGAAATTTGTAATTATGAGAGCAATCTTCGGCGCTGGCATGTTTCAAAACCCATATAAAAAACTTATTTTATCCATTACGTTCTTAAAAAAAAAAAAAAAAAGAAAAAAGAAAAAGAAAAAAAAACATATAGCTATATTACTGCCTTTAAAAATTGTGTTTTTTATAATGCATACTTTTTAAAATATAAAAGAACAAAAACGCTCAAATTTTTCATTTTTCGACGTTTTAATAGCTTCAAAACCTATTAATTTTTATACAATTTTAGTACATTTTGGTACGGATATTCTCAGTTGAGTCTTCATGTAAAATCTATGTATAAATTCAAAATAAGTGTGTTCTCAATTGCTCTGCTCAATAAGCGCAAAGCGTTTTGACGAATTAACAAATTCATTTTTTAACGGAAAAATATAAAATTGGACAGCCTGGGTATGTAAGCAAATTCGAATCGAACTAATTTTTCCATTTTATGATCATTAAATTACCTACCGAGTTATAAACGATTTCGATCACGTGATCACGCAATTTTCTACCTATTGTTGACTATTTTTTCTGCTTTCATCAGAAAATGCGGCTCAAAACACAATTTTTGACGGCTTGTTCTGAAAAATCTATGCGTTTGCAGAAAAACTGAAAAATGAGTGCGATTAGACAGTTTCTGAATAACAATATCTGCTAGTTTCATGCATTTCCGAACAAAACTGAATTAAAACTTATGTCCCAAAGTTGCCGTTTTTGATTTGGGTGTTCTTAAATCAAAAAGGGCAACTTTGTGACGCATGCATTAATTTATTTTTCTTTGGAAATGAATAAAAATAGCAGGTGTTATTATTCAGAAACTGTCTAATTGCACTCAAATTTCTGTTTTTTTTTTTTTTTTTTTTTTTTTTTTTTTTTAACACAATAGATTTTTCATAACAAGCCTTCAAAGTTGACACTTTTGAGCACATTTCCCGACGAAAGCAGAAAAACCGGTCGAAAAGCAGGAGAAAAACGGATGATTACGTCATCGAAATAGCTTAGAACTGGATAGATAATTTAATGATCATAAAATGGAAAAATAGGTTCGGTTCGAAATCGCTTTCATAGTCAGGCATTCCAATTTTATATATTTCTGTTAAAAAATGAATTTGTAAATGTGTCAAAACGTTTTACGCTTGTTGAGTGGAGCAGTTAAGAACACCCTTAGTACATTATTGATAATTTTCTTCTAATTGCCAGAAATATTTATAAACCTTTAATAATAGAAATATTCATAATTAACCCATTTTCGGCCAAAGGTTCGTATACGAAACATTTCGATAAATATTTTTTTTTAACACTCTGACACATTTTTTTCAAGAATTTTATTTTTCTTCTATTTTTTAAGGCTTTTGAAGACATCCATAAAATATTAGTAATTCGATTGGAGTAAACACTTTCTCTTAAAAAATTTTCGAAATACGCTAGAGTTTTAATTTGAAACGCCTTTGACAAATTCGACTTTTTAAAAATATATTATTATTCCAATTGAAATGAATTATATGTTTTTAAAATAGATTAAAGTTGCAAATTCTGTATATGAAATAAGAATAAAACAAAAGTCATAAAAATATTATTCATATTCATATTATTCATTAAAAGAAATAATATTTTATATTATTATATAAAATACTAGAAGACAGCCCGTCAAAATGACGTGTTTGCATTTTTAAAGTGATGATAAAAAATACAACTGTGGTCAATCAGCCACTGGCTTAAACAATTTTTAAAAATACAGCAGTTAAACATGGAGGGGAAAAAATCTATAAAAAAAGAAAATTTTAACAAAAATTTGCATTTAAAACTATAACAAAACTGTCTGGTGGATGGGGGGATTGTAGTGAACAAATCGTAAATACATAAATTTTAAAAGAATAAAGTAAGGCAAAAAAATCAATTATAAAAGAATATATTGTGAAACTACAGCCAAAATATATCGAAAAATACTGAAAGAAAATAATAAAAATATCTAAAATGGATAAAATTTCCTATTTTGGCCCATTTTTTAGCTAATACTTAAAAGAAAACACTCTAATAAGATCGAAAACAATGTCAACAATAAAGAGTAAACAATGAACGTGTTTGGGAGATACAGGCGCTTCGCACGCGAACTCAGGAGTTTTTACCGAGTGCTATTCCGCTGTAAGATCCACTCCATGTATTCTGTTTCCTGAGTGCGCGCGCTCAGCGCACATAGATCCCGAACGCACCTGATCATTCTTGAGTCGTGATGTTACAAAGGATTCATTCTAAAGATTCAATCACGGAATTTGTCTTCTTGAATGGCAACAGTATTGATTTGTATACATTTTTTGTTTGGTTTGTTTTTTTCTGTAATTGCTGGTTGTTTTATTTAGAACTTAAACATTATAATTAAATAGTTTTTGTAGGTTTTAGAGAAAATGAGTAATGAATAAATCTTTCACATGTATATCTTCATAAGTTGAACAGTTAGAATATTTGTGAACAGCTCGGAATAGTTAAGCCTAACGTGGACGCAGTTGCAATAGGTTTATTTTTCTCGTGGATGTGTTGTCCCCGGAATCGTCGTACACGGAGGAGTTTTATATATATAATTATTTCTTATATAAAATATTATTTTTCATGCACGAATCTTTTTTTGTGTCTTAATGTATGTAATTTAAGCATATTTCAATAAAAATAATGCTACATTTTATAAAATTTCTGTGCTTGGCCTAAAATGGGTTAAATTACTCCTGGATTGAAGTACGTTTCTAAATATGCAAACAACATTTCTTTTTTCTCTTTAATACTATGTAATCAGAAACTAAAAACGTATTTGGAACACAAAAAATATCTGATTTGAAGATAAAAAATAAGATTCACTACAATTAAGGTGAAAATGAAAAAGAAAAAAAGTGATAAACAGTTATGTCTGCTGGTCACTCACTTTCCGAATTCCTCTCCGTAATGTAAAGTCTATGGGCATTCCATGCATTCTTATATTTAAAATGCCTCCTCAGGAAATTACTATTTTCGACTCCTTTTTTCGATGATCTCTTCGTAATATTTTTAACTCCTTCTTTTGATGGTATCTTCTTAAACGATGTCAATTTATTTCTTAGTTTTCAAAATATTTCAAAAAACTATGCTTGATTTTGTATGAAGTGTTAATATTTTGCTTCCAATTCGCCAGTTTTTAACACATAAAACATTAAATTCAGCGTACATTTTAGAAATATTTTGAAAACCAAGAGAAAAGTGACATCCTTTAATAAAAGAACAACGAAAGAATAAGTTAATAATATTAATTTCTTGAGAAGACATTTTAAATATAAGAATGTATGCCCATAGACTTAACATTACGGAGGGAAATTCGGAAAATGAGTGACCAGCAGCCTTAAGATATAATGCCACAAGTAAGTATCAATTTGATGCATTTTAAGAAATCTAACCTGTGTAAAGAATGTTTTTCAAATGTGAGTCATTGGTTTTTAAAGCAGAGCAAGTAAATTTTGTAAAAGAAATGATGTAGAAGGCTTCTTTAATCAAGCGAATAGGCCCACTCCGTAATGCTAATCCTATGACATAAATTTATAAAAATATTTCAATTGCTTTTTTTTTTTTTCATTGGATAACTAAAATCAATTTAAACAAACGGCCTTTTTTTTTTGATTGCGGATTTTTTTTATGAGGATGCTTTCACTTTCGAAACTGGCTCCGAAAATTAAACTGTCTTCATTAAAAATATCTATAATCAATATAGAAAAAGGCAAAAACAAACTTCGCACAGATCAATCTCAGATATCCAATTCAAAAAATCAGTTAAAAATACGGAAATGCAACAGAGATAACTTTATAAATTACTTCTATAGGATTAACATTACGGAACGGGTTTTTTCGCTTCAAGTAGCCTCTCAAAGCTAAACCTTGTTACAAATTAAAATAAAATGTGCGTATTTAATCAATTCACAATAAAAAAAACGTTTCAGTAAGTTTCTATAACGACTTCCCACGGACCGGGGATCTTACCGGGAAGAACAAATAAGGTCTACACCGAATCCTAGCGATTTGGCAATCTTTATCCACTTAGGCATAAAATAAAATTAAAAAAGAATCTTTTAATATCAGTGTAAATGTATTACTAGTAATTTATTAAATCAACGATATTTCAAATGTGTTGATTTTAAAAGTTGGAAAAACCCAGTTTCAAGAGAATTATTTCTTATATTGCCCAATATAAACAAGTAAAATCAAAATTTCTTCATGAACACTTTAAAAATCTTCACTATCTAAATTATGAAAGATAATTATAGACGGACAACTTAAGCCTAAATACCTTATCTTATTTTTTTTCACTTTCTCTAAGACAGTTCGCTGGAGGTTTAAAATTAACAGCACTGCAAAATACATCAATATTTCACTTACCTATAAAAGAGAGAAAAAAAAAACAGAGTTACTATAAAACAATAAAACCAGAATAATTATTAATTAAGCAATAAGACCAACATATCTTTTTACATTTTATTTCACTCGAAACACACATATGAAAAAAAATATTTTTTGATTCAATGAATAAAAACAATGAAAAGTCTCTGTATAAAGAAAAATTTTCAGTTAAAAAGTTTAATAAGCGTTTGCACCGTAATTGTAAAACATCTGGCAATAATGAAACGCAAATCAAACGCATAAAAACATTAAGAAAAACTAGAAAACAGGAATTTTGCCTTTTAGGATTACATGCGTCTAATGAAATCTTATTTGTCTCTGTTGTCTGTCTGTCTGTTTGCCACAGCGCCCGTACAGAAAAATTATATAAGTCAGAGACTTCAAATTTTGAGTACATGTAGCTGAATACAAGGCGGTTTTTTTTTTCCTTTTTTAACATACGCTATTCAGAGCCACTGGAATGACACAAAATTTTATAAATGGACTTAAAAAACAACGGGAAAAAAGATTCCAATATCCCTTTAAGATACCCCTTAGCCCGTACGATCGTGCGGGTTAGACATTCACTTGAATTTTAGGTAGCTTTCATTACAAAAAGTAAAAAGCTACCTATTGCAGCCGTCCGGAGGAAAGCACTTCCGGAAAATTTTGGTATATTTTCACCGATCATGACCCCCAGACCCCAAAACCACCCTTCGTTCAAATGTTGACATATATATATATATATATATATATAACCATATATATATATATATATATATATCTGATTTTTGTCATGCGATAACTAACGTATTTATGAACCGATTTGAATGAAACTTAGTATGTACATAGTACATACAAATGTCTCGACCGAGTTCGTTGGCCAGCATCATCCGCCATTTTGTTTCAAAATGGCGGCCATTTTAAATTTTTTTAAAAATTTAAAATTTAAAATTAAATGCGAAAAAATTAAAAGTTGAAAAATATTTTTCTTTTACGTGTTAGAACTTGAAACAAAGATTCCAGAATACTTTTTATTTTGTCTATATCTTAAAAAATGATTGAGTTATAGCACTTTGAATTTTTCTTATGGCTGACATTTTGAAACGATCTGATTTTGGTCACGTAATAACACGCGCATTTATGAACCGATTTCAATGAAACTTGGTATATACATAGTACATACAAATGTCTCGACCGAGTTCGTTGGCCAGCATTATCCGCCATTTTGTTTCAAAATGGTGGCCATTTTAAATTTTTTAAAAAATTTTAAATTTAAAATTAAATGCGAAAAAATCAAAATTTGAAAAATATTTTTCTTTTACGTGTTAGAACTTAAAACGACGATTCCAGAACACTTTTTATTTTGTCTATATCTTACAAAATGATTGAGTTATAGCACTTTGAATTTTTCTTATGGCTGACATTTTGAAACGATCTGATTTTGTCATGTTATAACACGCGTATTTATGAACCGATTTCAATGGAACTTGGTATGTACATAGTACATACAAATGTCTCGACCGAGTTCGTTGGCCAACATCATCTACCATTTTGTTTCAAAATGGTGGCCATTTTAAATTTTTTAAAAAATTTAAAATGTAAAATTAAATGCGAAAAACTTAAAAGTTGAAAAATATTTTTCTTTTACGTGTTAGAACTTGAAACAAAGATTCCAGAACACTTTTTATTTTGTCTATATCTTACAAAATGATTGAGTTATGGCACTTTGAATTTTTCTTATGGCTGACATTTTGAAACGATCTGATTTTTGTCACGTAATAACACGCGCATTTATGAACCGATTTCAATGAAACTTGGTATGTACATAGTACGTACAAATATCTCGACCGAGTTCGTTGGCCAACATCATCCACCATTTTGTTTCAAAATGGTGGCCATTTTAAATTTTTTAAAAAATTTAAAATTTAAAATTAAATGCGAAAAAATTAAAAGTTGAAAAATATTTTTCTTTTACGTATTAAAACTTAAAACAATGATCCCAGAACACTTTTTGTTTTGTCTATATCTTAAAAAAATGATTGAGTTATAGCACTTTGAATTTTCCTTATGGCTGACATTTTGAAACGGTCTGATCTCAACGATCCATCGTGTTGCTTTAAAATGGCATACACTTTATGATATCGTGGAATTTGGTGACTCTATAAATTGCTTAAAATAAAACCAGGTTGAATAAAAGATGACTAATTTCTAAAAATTCCTATTAATATTCAGTCTTGACAAAAACTAGTATTCAATCTTATAAAATCACTAATTTTATAAGATTATTTCCACTAATTTGAGCTTAGTATTTTTGAACAATGTAACTTACTTTAAAAAAAATAAATAAATGTATAAGTATATGAAAGCTACCTCTTCCTCCCGGCATTGCCGGAAGGACTTTTTGTTTCTGAATTGTATGTAATAAAAACCAAAATAGAACAATCATTATGGTCTGCAGAAAGAATAAAGTATCGTTTTTTATCAACAAACAGTAGGTGTTGTACCTATTTTACTTACAAGCGGCATGATTAGCTTTCTATATATATATATGTATATATAGTTCCAATCACCGCCGATAGCGGGAAATTTGGCACTGTATATGGAAAGAAAACATCAGAAACAGACTGAATTAATAATTTGGATAGAATGCAGATGTTTTATTCATCATATTCACTTTCCCGGCGAGGAATTCGACCACATTCAATGGGACCACCGTTCTACTGCACTACACCTTGCTTTCTTTGTACAACATTTCCTTCGGCTGAGTACAGCATATCACATGAAATGGCCCTTATTATTTGAATATTTTTTCCCTTGGATTCATTAGTCCCCTTATAAATTTTAAAGCAGTTCCGGTTTTTAAAAATAGCTACAGAGAGGGAAAAAACACTCTGCACTTCGTGTCACACGACAAATCATAAAATTTTAAAAAAGTCTCTTATTTTAATTAAAACCCTTTTATCAATGTCATCTGTTTATTTTTGCGCTTTCAATTTTAAAACACAACCTCAATTTCAACATTTTTTGTGTAGATATCGTGACTTGACAGTAAAGCATCTCTCAAGTCAACAGGAGGTGAACACCTTCCAACACCGGTGCTAGAACTTGTAATTTTCATACTAATATGGATTTAATTTAAAAAAAAAATAGTTTTGAAGGTTTATATATAATTTTTCAATCATTGATATTCATAATATTCTTTGGAATTAAATTTTATTTTATTTTAAAAACTATTAAAATTTATCAATGATTCGGCATTTTAAATTTCGTTTAAACAATTTTTTCGTTTTTAGAAAGTTAAAATTTTATTATTTCGACTGATTTTTTTTTATTTCGGATTTTCAAAAAAATTGGGATTTGGATTTTATTTAAATAACTTGATTTGAATATTTTTAATTTGATTAAAATAAATAACTTCCTCTTATAATTATTTTTAAATTCCATTTATTGGTGCTATACTATATATGGAACAATTTAATAATTATCGATAACAAATTTGGATTTATTAATTAAAGGATAAACTGTTTCGAAAGAAATATTAAACGAAACCCTCAGTGCGATATGCGATCACACTTACCTTGTTCAGAGTTTAGTTTCTTTCCGATAATAAGAGGGAAAAAAATTAAATATTGATAGTACAAAGCATAATTCACACTTTAAGACATTAAATGTTAAAAACAGTCTCTGTCTCTCTTTATCTCTTTTTATTTATTTATTTATTTATTTTATTTTATTTTTGTCATTTTTTTTCTAAGTTTAAGTGTTTTTAGTCACCTCCCCCCCCCCTCAAAATCAAAATAATATAATAAAGTTCTTCCCATAAAATCTGACTTAATCTCTAACTACAGATGACGAGTAATTAATGTATACATAGATCCCCTTTTAATTAAAAATTAGCTAAGAATTCGAACAACGAAATGACTAAAACTCCAATTTAGAGATATCATGTAAATAATATATGATATAATATACAGGGTGTCCAGCAAATAACACCCTGATTTTAAAAATTAAATTTCTCAAAAACAAAGATCGACAGAACTATGCGGTAAACGGTTTGTTTATTAGGTAAAGCTGTAAGAATCTTATATAGGAGTTTCGACCGGTGAATCTTTGGAAAAGATTGTATTCTGATTGCATAGAATGCTTTGATTTGACACTTTTCTTGTTTCAGATTGTTTGCGGAGAATGAGTTTTTCGGCTTAAATTGCCATAGTTTAAAGATTTTTGGAATCAAATTTTTAAAATTTCGAAATTCAAGAAATTTAGTTCGAAAAATCTTTAAACTTTAGCACTGTAAGCCGAAAAAATCTATCTCTGCAAGCAATCTAAAACAAGAAAAATGTCAAATCAAAGCATTCTTTGCAATAAGAACACAATCTTTTCAAAATATTCACCGTTCGAAACTTCTATATAAGATTTTTACAGCTTACCTAATAAACAAACCGTTTACCGCATAGTTCTGTCGATCTTTGTTTTTGAGAAATTTAATTTTAAAATCAGGGTGTTATTTGCTGGACACCCTGTATTACTACTGTACAATATAGTATAATATATTATAGTTACATAAAAGGAAAAAAATTGAAACAGAAAAAATCATTAAATAAATTTATCCTAAGCGAAACATAAATTTAACATTAACATAATAGAACAGAATTATATAAATTAATTATTAAATGAATTTAAAAGTAGATTTTAGAAATATACACTTTGAATTTACTAAGGATAAGAAATTTGCAGTATTGCTACTAAAACCAAATAATAATTATAAAAATATAGATATCCTTCTAGATAATAAATATAGATCAATAAAGGACGAAATACGGGAAGGGAAACTAATATATAGCTTCGTCTTTAATAAATAAATCTCTGTGAAATTTTACTGAAACTACATCAGTCTTTCATGGAACTAAGTAATTCAATTTATTAATACATAACATATCTTAAGTACTCAGACAGGCAAATTAAAGAAAAGAAAAAGGAAAGATTATATTGCAGATGCATTTATTGAATAAAAAATACATTAAAGGTTCAGATACCCAACATTTTTAAAGAACCAGTGGCTCATAAAACCCATGTACTATTCCAGTTGCCACCAGGACTTAATATTGCTAAGAAATAGTAAGAAACAACGGAGGAACAACGCGAATTTCATTAAAAGATCGCAAAAAAGCTAGTTTTATCAAGAGATCCCCCAAAAGCGCCGAGACTTTCGTCAAATAATAGTTGAAAAATGCCATTTTCGTCAGATGATCGTGGAAAAAACACGATTTTGATTAGAGGATAACTAAAAAACACGTGATTTTCTTCAGACAATCGCAAATAACCGTGGGATTCCCGTTAGAAGATTGTAGAAAAACGTAATTTTCGTCAAAAAATCGTGAGGAAAAAAAGCAAAATTCGGCAAAGGATGGCGACTTAGATGCAAATTAATCGCCAAGATAAAAAGTTTAGACGCCACGTGGCGACAGGAAACTGTGAATCTGCAGCAATAAAATCCATGTGGTATTTACATTTCAAAATAAAAATACATATATTTACACCATAATGTAAAACATAATTTATTAAATATAATTTATTTTTTTAATGGTTGAGATGTCTCTGTTATTTATCGATTTGTCGACTTATACTACCATGGGAGAGTCACTGGTACCAGAATGAATTTACATGCAAATTTACAGTTAATTTTAATAAACAACATAAATTCAAGTTGCAAGAATTATTAATACATATGTATACATTTTTTTTTAGTCTAGGATTTCAATTATAAGATCTGATATAAATACTATAACAATAATATAAATATAAGAATAGCAATAAATTTCATAAAATATTAAGTTTTCAACCAGTCTTAAGTCACAAAATAATCAATAGTTATATTTCAAAACTAGCACATTTAAAATGACAGGTCATCATTTCTGGTTTGAAAATAGAATATAAGAGGGATAAGAAAATAAATAAGAAACGTTAAATAATAAAGATATCCTTTTCTTTTTCACAATTTTTCGTTTTCATATGAAAAATCAATACGAAATAAGTTATTTTTGAATTAATGAACGAAAATCCTGATACGGCTTTGTGAGAAAAAAAGTAATACCGAATTTTATGTTACAAATTTATGTCCGAAATTTTGTGTCATTTTTGGAGTTATGAGGATGTTTCTTTTACGTAATTCGGTATTACTCTATACCATCGACTAAAAAACTATTGCTAAACTATAAGATTAAATGCCAATAATGGATTATCGCAAGTGTCACATTCACTTAACATTAAAGACATTGAACATATTTGTTACGCCATCAAGTGAATTTTGACTCGACATTTTATTTGTATTTTTATTAATCTTTTACTAATTTATTTGTTCTTTCGTTATTTAAAAAAAATTAATCCGATATGTATAATTTACGAGTAGTTTAGCAATTTATATATTTTTTTGAAATTGGTAGACGGATAATCAAGAAGTATTTTCAATTCAATAATAGAGAATTACTGTGTATTAAAAATATCTATTAAAATTATACATTAAATATAGGTTTAAATTTTATTTTGAAATTGCAGCACACTTTATAAATAGTTTATACATATTTTATTTTAAAATTTTACTATGCATATCCATCACATATAAGTATTACAGAGGCCCCCGACGACTAATTTACAATTGTGAAAAATCTAGCCATAATTTTGGGAAATTGAAATAATTATTATATTCATTTTCTTATTTATACATTCTTCAGATGAAATATTAATGAAAAATGCCTATTTTGCTTGTGTATGTAAAGGAGACAGATCAAATTTTATTTTTAAATGATTATATTTCTGAAACGTTCAGTTTTGAAGTAGAAAAATTTTGTAAGAGACTTGCTTTTATAGACAAAGAATTTTGTAAAAAATTCTGTTTTAAGGTGAAAAGTTTTGTGAAGATTCCTGTTTTCAGGTGAAATATTTTGCGAAGCAAATTGTGCTTCATTTGCTTCAAAACTTTGCAAATTTAAAACATTTCCTGTTTTAAAATGAAATTTTTTGTCAAGAAGTGCTTTAAAGGATTCAATTTATTCCTAAACAGATCCGCTGATCCCATAGGAATACAGATCCCTAAACATAAATACTACTTTAATAAAATTTCATAGCTATAATTTCGCCCCTTAGTAAGCTAAAGATAATAAATATTCACTAAAGAATTACTAAAAGAAACTTTTTTTATTAACATCTTCCTAACATCTGATCTTACGTCGGAAAATTATCTGCAGTCATTTTTCAGTAGGCCCAAATTTGGAATGACAGCCCATCATTTCTGGTTTGAAAATAGCATTTAAGGGAGGAAAAGAGGAGAAAAAATGGATAGCCATCGAGCCATATATGTATTTTTTTTAATCATCATTTTTCCTTTTCACATAAAAAATCAATATGAAATTTATTGCGAGAAATACATTTTGCAGATATGATTAAGAGTATTTTTTGAGTAGAGTATAAAGTTATTTGACGAAATAGCATTTTTGGAAGAATAAAATTTTTATATATCAAGTAAATGGTATTTTTTATAGTGTCATATATTTTATAGTGACATAATTTTTATATATTTTGTTGTTGTTGTTGTTGTTGTATCTGTTGTTTGATAATTGATTATAGCTTATCATTGGCAATTCATTTTCTTTTCTTTTAATTTCATTTTAATTCTATTAATACAATAACGTATATCTAAATTTGCGCATTTCTTCTGTATTGTTTACTGAAAATCTGTATTTTTTTTAACTCTCTGCTATTGTATATAATCTTCTGTAATTTTTACTTTAGATTTAATTATTCAGAGTCGTTCTATATATATATATATGTATATGTATATGTATAATATACATATATTTATTGGATATCTTATTATTTTCATTTTTATTTTATTTTTATTTACTTATTCATTTTAATTCCTGTGTTTTTTTTCCGATGTTTTAAAAAGAGCGGAAATATATATATATATATCTCAATAAATGTATGTGTTATTAAAATGAAATCACAAATGTAAAAATGAATTAGAAGGACAATAAAAAAGATGAACACAGGAAATTAGAAATACGAAAAATAAGAAACTATCAATAGCTTACGGATTCGTCAGAGGCGCTACGCAACTTGGTTTATAGTAATGTTGTATTATTTCGTCGAATATTGTCGAAATTAGACCTAATATGACAATATTTAGCTCCTTGTAATGTATCGGAAATACCAAAATAATTGAGAGAAATTAACAGATTCAAAAAATAAATCATTATTCATGAGATGTTCAGTAAGTAAATTATAATACAACTGAGATAAATAAAACTTAAAAACGTATATTACAGATAACTCATCAGGAAATGAAACGTAGCTATGTTGGTGGAAGATAAAAGAATTTGGGCCATGTAAATAACAGGAGATGTTTAATAAAAACTACGACGCAGCACTGTTAAAACTACAGGTGACACACTGCACCTTTCAGGGGTGAAAGGCTTGTCCCACTGGTGACATCCCTAGAGGAGCCAGAATGGCACCCCTAATCCAGAGTACCTAATAATAAAAAAAGCTATAAACCGACTTTTGTCCCGTGAAGGATTCGAACCCACAACATCTGATTGCAAGTAAAATGCTCTAACCGTTCGGTCATCGATCTCACCTTCAGCGTCTCCCTGAAATGTTCAAATGTCCTGAAATTCAAAGGTTGCTTTTTATAAAAAAGCTCGCCAAAAGTTTTTTATCCGAAGTTCTAAATGAAATTGGGGCAGCGCAAGCGCGGTGATAATCTTCGTAGGGAGAAAAAGCTGTTATGATCCACCAGTTACGGCGACTTGAAGGGGAAGGACAGACATCACAGAGCATGCGCAAATGACTAAGGGGTGAGAATCTTCCCAAGATATGCATTGCGCGGCACCCTAATTGGCGTGAATCATCCAGTGAGGGATCAAACAGCACCCCAAACACATTTTCAAGCCCGCGGATGTCAAATGGTAACACCTTTTCATCCCTGGGCGCCAAATGAACTGGTTTGTCACCTTTCTTTTTAACAGTGGGCAAAAAGACAATAATGTTTAAAATAATGCTGACATTTATCGTTAAAAATGGAAAACAAATTAGTGGCACTGCCGTATTGTGAGTCAATATAATATTGACGCTTTTATATCTCTTACTAGAGTTGCCATTAGGCTATTTTTTATTTTTTTTATTTTATTTATTTATTTATTTATTTTAATTCAGATTTCTTGATTTACACAACTTTTTTGAAATTGCGAAAATCCTCTGTTTTCACTTTAATTAATATGCAATTAAATAAGACAAATTTTACCACTTCCAAAATATTGTACCAATCAAGAAATCTGAATTTAGAAAAAGTAGCCCCCTGGCAACACTGACTCCTACCAACAATATTCTACAGAATAACATAGCCTTGCTATGTAATAAGATAATGACAGAACAACGTAGCCTTTCTACATTTTTCAGCTGTTTTAACACAGTTATTAAATCTTCAAATTTAAAAAAAAAAAAAAAAAAAAAAAAAAAAAACATGCTAATATAAAAAATCTAGAATTTTTTGATATTTTAGGTAGCTTTCATTACAAAAAGTAAAAAGCTACCTATTGCAGCCGTCCGGAGGAAAGCACTTCCGGAAAATTTTGGTATATTTTCACCGATCATGACCCCCAGACCCCAAAACCACCCTTCGTTCAAATGTTGACATATATATATATATATATATATATATAACCATATATATATATATATATATATATCTGATTTTTGTCATGCGATAACTAACGTATTTATGAACCGATTTGAATGAAACTTAGTATGTACATAGTACATACAAATGTCTCGACCGAGTTCGTTGGCCAGCATCATCCGCCATTTTGTTTCAAAATGGCGGCCATTTTAAATTTTTTTAAAAATTTAAAATTTAAAATTAAATGCGAAAAAATTAAAAGTTGAAAAATATTTTTCTTTTACGTGTTAGAACTTGAAACAAAGATTCCAGAATACTTTTTATTTTGTCTATATCTTAAAAAATGATTGAGTTATAGCACTTTGAATTTTTCTTATGGCTGACATTTTGAAACGATCTGATTTTGGTCACGTAATAACACGCGCATTTATGAACCGATTTCAATGAAACTTGGTATATACATAGTACATACAAATGTCTCGACCGAGTTCGTTGGCCAGCATTATCCGCCATTTTGTTTCAAAATGGTGGCCATTTTAAATTTTTTAAAAAATTTTAAATTTAAAATTAAATGCGAAAAAATCAAAATTTGAAAAATATTTTTCTTTTACGTGTTAGAACTTAAAACGACGATTCCAGAACACTTTTTATTTTGTCTATATCTTACAAAATGATTGAGTTATAGCACTTTGAATTTTTCTTATGGCTGACATTTTGAAACGATCTGATTTTGTCATGTTATAACACGCGTATTTATGAACCGATTTCAATGGAACTTGGTATGTACATAGTACATACAAATGTCTCGACCGAGTTCGTTGGCCAACATCATCTACCATTTTGTTTCAAAATGGTGGCCATTTTAAATTTTTTAAAAAATTTAAAATGTAAAATTAAATGCGAAAAACTTAAAAGTTGAAAAATATTTTTCTTTTACGTGTTAGAACTTGAAACAAAGATTCCAGAACACTTTTTATTTTGTCTATATCTTACAAAATGATTGAGTTATGGCACTTTGAATTTTTCTTATGGCTGACATTTTGAAACGATCTGATTTTTGTCACGTAATAACACGCGCATTTATGAACCGATTTCAATGAAACTTGGTATGTACATAGTACGTACAAATATCTCGACCGAGTTCGTTGGCCAACATCATCCACCATTTTGTTTCAAAATGGTGGCCATTTTAAATTTTTTAAAAAATTTAAAATTTAAAATTAAATGCGAAAAAATTAAAAGTTGAAAAATATTTTTCTTTTACGTATTAAAACTTAAAACAATGATCCCAGAACACTTTTTGTTTTGTCTATATCTTAAAAAAATGATTGAGTTATAGCACTTTGAATTTTCCTTATGGCTGACATTTTGAAACGGTCTGATCTCAACGATCCATCGTGTTGCTTTAAAATGGCATACACTTTATGATATCGTGGAATTTGGTGACTCTATAAATTGCTTAAAATAAAACCAGGTTGAATAAAAGATGACTAATTTCTAAAAATTCCTATTAATATTCAGTCTTGACAAAAACTAGTATTCAATCTTATAAAATCACTAATTTTATAAGATTATTTCCACTAATTTGAGCTTAGTATTTTTGAACAATGTAACTTACTTTAAAAAAAATAAATAAATGTATAAGTATATGAAAGCTACCTCTTCCTCCCGGCATTGCCGGAAGGACTTTTTAATATATATTTCATGTTTTAGCAACTTATAAGTCAATAGATATAGGTATTTATAGAAGTGTCACTAGCAGCACATTTTGTCCATATTTCATATGGAATTACCTTGAAACGGGCAAATTATTTAGGTCTAGGATTTAAAATACAGAGATTTTTATTATCTAATAGACTTTTTATTGATTCCTTATTAAAAAGGTCTACTTATTAAGGTTTAAGGTTTAAAATGTGGAAATTTTTAAACCTACTAAGACCTTTCCATAACGTACGTAGAAGAGTTTTTATACGGTTGTTTTAACAATGCTATTGTATTTTCAAAATTTAAAAAATATATACACTGATATGAAAATACAAGTTACTTTGTTAATTTTAGAGCATATTTTAACACTTTATAAGTTAATAAATATGTAAGACACACGTGTTTGTGTGAGCCTCATGTGCGGGATATTTCGTCCGAGTCTCATGGAATCGCCCTATGAAGCTCTTTTAAAAAATCCATAATACATACAGAGTGTCCAGCAAATAAGACACTGATTTCAAAATGAAATTTCTCAAAAACAAAGGTCGACAGAATTAAATGATAAACGGTTTGTTTATTACATAAGGTGTAAAAATATTATGGCACTGTAAGCCGAAAAACTTGTTATCTGCAAGCAATCTAAAACAAGAAAAATGTCAAATCAAGCATTCTTTGCAATCAGAACACAATCTTTTCAAAATATTCAGCGTTCGAAACTTCTGTATAATATTTTGACAGCTTACATAATAAACAAACAGTTTACCGCATAATTCTATCGATCTTTGTTTTTGAGAAATTTTATTTTGAAATCGGGGTCTTATTTAATGGACAACTTATACATAGCTTATGGTTTTTGAATTTTTATTCTCCTGTGTTTAAAGAAAAAAAAATTACACAGGCGATTTTATGTTAATAATATATACAGTCGAGTCTCTCTTTAACGAAACTTTATACATCGAATTTCTCTATATAACGAATTTTTAGTAGGAGCGGTCCCATTTTCCTATGATTACATTAAAAACAATATCTATATACCGAAATACCTATCTCCATATAACGAATATTTTCATAAAATACTCTTTATTTATTTAGTTTTTAAAAAGCTTCGAAATTACATGGAATCAATTTTCCATCACTTATTTCTGATTTATCGTTCATTGCTGAGTTTTTTACATTACTTCTCGCCTCGAATCTCCTTGTTCTTTAAGTCCAACGAATTAACCCCCCTCCCCTTCCACACACCTTTCAACATTCTTCTCAAAATAGTGTCAATTGGATTATTACACATATAAAAGCGGGATCAATGGGGGTAATTTTTGAATTGGTGGTGAATTTGTAATTTTTGGGGGTAATTGCTAAAATTTGAACCTTTTTTCGAAAGTATAACAATTTTGAAATCAAAACAACCACAAGTTACAGATTTCTTCGTCTAAAATTAATCATGTCTTCCTTATTTGATTTTCATTAAGCTTTCAAATAAATGTGTGTTTTCTTTTTTGAAACTGTTTTTAAATATTAAAAAATAGTATATTAAGATATTTATAGCTAAACATTTCAAATTGTTCATTAAGCACATCAAAAATAATGTTTGTTCAAAATTTACACATTACATAACAATTTTAACTTCATTCTCTATACAACGAATTTCTCTATATAACGAATTTTTTACTGGAACAATGGATTTCGTTATATAGAGACTCGACTATATATATATATATATATATATATATATATATATAGCTTTTTTTTTCATAAACATAATAAATAATTGTAGATAGATAAAGAAAAAAAGATAGCTAGGAAAAGAAGTATAAAATTTCGCCTTCAATCAACATCAAAATTCCTATGAAGTATTGCTGCAAGAGAGTTCGTTTCTTCTAGCAATACTTATGAAATCTATGTCATTCAATTTATAATACAGAAAATGTCGGAAATAATTTGACGGACAGATCGAAAGAAAGGATGGAACAAAGAAAGAAAAATTATATCTAAACGTAAGTGAATATGAAGATGAATGTGATAATTACAAAAATGATAAAATGAAATAATAAGCAATCTTAAAAGTAAACTGCCATTTATTGTCATGACTTATTTACCTGCCAAGATTTTTAATATTTTTTAAAAAGCATTTTTTAAAGTTACCTATAATCTCTTCAGACCCCAGGATTTATTTATGTACTTTTTTTTTTCATTTTTAATTTCGAAATTGAGCAAGTAGTTCTTAACTATACCAGCACAATCTTTCTAAATTACACGTTGTCGCATTTCCAACAGATTTTCTTGAGCTGGTTGCGAAAATCCACGCAATTCTTATGAAAATGTTCCATAAAAAGATATCGTCCGAAAATTCAGTTTCGATTTTCAAGATCAGAGTTTCGCCGAAAATTTTCCGTGAAATTGCTGTAGAAGGTTCGACTGAAATGAAACTATCTGCCCGTTTCTTCGTTCAGAAATTCTTAACGTTACTCATTGTTTTGAGATGCATCGTTTTGAGGTGCAAATGAGAGATATTCTTTATTTATTGCCGTAAACTTCACTGTTTATAATCATCAGTCATGACTGATTCAACACGCGAGTGCAAATTACAAAACAAGTAATGCTTAAATGATTAAATTTCGAAGACGATTTTATGGGTGATTTTATTAAAAGCTGCAAACTTACCCAAATAGAAAATTTTTAGTTTGAAACCGCGGAAGTGTTTCGAATAATCTTTGAGAAAGTTCTTTTCATAACAGATGATCATTTACAAAAATCACTATAAATGATAAATTTAGGCATATATACCCAAAAGAAAAATAATTAATTAGATGAAATTCGTATAATTAAATAGTTATTCTGTGTCATTAATGAATTAATTGCATTTTATTCTACATGAAAATACTAAAAAGTTATGGTTAAAAAGTTAAAAAGTTAAGTTAATAATTAAGCATATTTAATTAACAAGTAAAATTAATTAATTATTGCGCATATTTAATTAACAAGTAAAGTATAATTAATTATTATTGATCATATTTAATAAACACATATAATCAATTAATAGTTATCTATGTTAACTTTACTTTAAAAATTTTTAGGACATTTTTGGCTTCGTTTGTTGGCAGAAAGTAAAAAGATTAGCGAAATTCCGTTATGGTTTCGGTCCTAAAAATCTGTTTCGGGCCATCCTTATCTATAGACAGGGGCGTGCGAAGAGAAAACTGCGCCCAGGGCAAAGTTTCAATTTGGCGCCCCCTCCCCCCTCCAAATTTTTCTTGTAACTGGCCAAAAACGACGTTGGTAATATAAATTGGGCGCCCCCTAAATTTCGCGCGATAAAAAAAATCCTTAAAATTTGCCTTCGCCCCCCCCCCCCTTTCGCACTGCGTTGTCTATAACATATTCATCAAATAGTAACTCAATCATAAATATCGTTTGGAAGCTATTACATTCATTCACACACACACACACACATATATACATCGCAGTTACAATACTTAACTTATTCTATGTGTTCGAAAAGAAAAAAAAAAAAAAAGATATGTTTGAAAACGATGTTTATTTAAAAGAAAAAAAAGGTAAGTTTCAATACAATGTTTATTTATTAAAGGAAGTATTTGTTAAATGTGGGTACCTGAATTTATTAATATAAAAAAATGTTTGAAATGCTGTAATAAACAGAAAGAAATAGAAAGGGGGGAGAAAAAAAACAAAAATGATATTCAGATGTGATGAAAAAATGAAAAAGAAGCCTTATCAAGACAAATATTTACACAACAGTACATGTTTAAAAAACACCGTTTGGTGAAATTAGCAATTACTGCTCACTTTGCTGTTTCAGTAAACGTTTACGAGACGACAATGTTTAAAGAATTCCAGCTTAACATCTTCGGTCCCTCGGATCCCATATGGGGACATCTGTTCTTTTCTTTATAAAAATTAAAGTATGAGATTTTTTTTACATTTTCACTTCACTTCTTCATGGATGAAAGTATTTTGCATTCAAAGCAAACAAATAAATGGCAATATCAAAGCAGATTCTCTCATAAAAATAAATGTCATTTTTATCTGAGTTTCGAAATACCTTCAAAACAGTGTAACCAAGAGAGGGAAAATTTTATATTTAACTTAAAACTTTTTCAATAAAATATTCCGAGGTTTTGTAGATTATTAACTTGTTTAAAGCGTTTAAATTTGTAATTGCGTTAGTTTATGTTAATGGTTACTTAATTGATGTTTTAAGGGGATGTGTAGTTTAAGATCTATATTTTTGAACCTTAATAATTAGGTGCCTAAAGAATCAATTTCAGAAAAAAAAAAAAAAATCTGTAATTTATTATGTCATTTTGTTTGGAAAAAAACCAATGAATAAGTATTTGCATTCTTATTTTGGCTTTGGAATTGAAGAGGCAAATATAGAAAAAAACAAGGGTGTTGTTAATGTATTTCTTATTAAATAATTTTGTTTGGGGATTTAATGATGTATTTTATTTTTTATCTAATTTATGATAAGGTTCTAATTTGTAACTTTATTGATAAGTAATACTCTTTACTTTTTTTTCGAGATTATTTAAAATCGTTGATTAGAAACCTTAATTTCTCACTAAAGAAATAATAATAAGAATAACTTACCATGAATCTTTTGAGAAGTGACAAGACTTTCAAAATTTTATATTAACCCCTTGGGGACGAGCGACACGTATACGTGCTGCAAAAAAGGCTTAAGAATCCTTGTTTATTCCCATCAGTAAAATTTTACTGTAACATTTGCCTTATTTCATTGGAGCATTCTGTCGATTTAGTAAGGTATTAATTTCTGTTTTTAAAAACCGGTGACAAAATATTAAAAATTTCGTAAAAGGCTTCCATCGCGCGCGACAGGAGCCTTTTATGAAATTTTTGAGAAAACCACTGTACACCACCTTTTGAAACTGAAAACCACCTTTTACGAAAACAAAGGGGTTAATAAGTTTCATTTTAAGCTAAACTTACATGCATTAAAATATCTTCAAAGGTTATCTTCTTCCCAATTCCTTTTCCCCATACTGAAAATTTTCAAAATATAAAGATAATTTCCTTTTCTTGGAGGTTTATCTGAAATAGGCAACAAAATCGTTTCGCAGCAAAAAAGAGAAGAAGAAAACACTATTTATATATATATATTTTCAGAACTCACTGTTTATTAAGTATGGATGATCTAAAGTATTAAGAGATACTTTTATGTAAAACATACAAAGTATTTTTTTTTTTTTTAATCAATATAAAAAAAAATAAATAGCATTACATAAAAAGGGGATTTTAAGTTTTCACGTAAAATTTATTTTTAGTTTTTGAGGTATAGTTTGTCTCAATTATTTATAATCTTTAAACTGTAAAGTTAATACAGTACTATGTAATATAAGCTTTCAAAATCTCATACTAGCGTCTAACTTAATGCATTCTTATCAATGTGTATATATTTTTCTTTCAGACATATCGGCTTCATAGTTTTTCTAGGGTTAAAAAGACTTAATTTACTTCTTAATATTTAATAAAAGTCTGTAGAGTTACAGTAAAAAAATATTGATGGATGTATAAAAAATAAATAATGTAAATTTAACTTGAATTTTCTGTAAACCGTTTATTTATTTTTTTTAATGGCTAAACCATAGCTAAAAAGAAACTCGCAAAAGTCAGCATTTTTTAAAGTGGCTAAAACAAAGAGCCAAAAATAACCCAGACGGTCATTTTTGGTTTTTACATAACTGTATTTCTCAGCTGAATCAGAGTTGGATTCAGATGCTTTTCTTCGGAAGGGGATTCTGTGGCTCCCGGGGGGGGGGAGGGGGGGAGACATTATAAAATTCCGGCGAAAAAATTTGCTTTTTTTTTTTTTCCCCAAACCATTGAAAACACAAAATCTCAAATTTTGTCGTCAGAAAAGTTACGAATTCGGTTGACTAAAAAATCAGTAAAAAAAGAAATAAAATCGGTTTATATCTTCCAGTCGGACTATAAGCTGTAAATTTAGGCAAATTATGCAAAATTTCACAATATTAAATTTTTTATAACTGAAAACCTTATGTATTAGAATAATAAAACATAATACTGAAATAACACTTAAATCCGTCAAAATCTTCTGGTAGCATATGTACTCTAAATTAGTAAAGAGCTATTGCTCTTAAATATTGACAAGCTAAGTATGATAAAAGATTATTGTAAAAATGTGATTCTTTACAAATTTTGAGCACATGCGCGACCGAAAGTTGTTGGTGAATTTAAATAACATTTCGATATTATTTTTATCATATTAATGTACAAGATTTTTAGCTATTGTTTTCGTGAAGACGCTAATTCTTTCTTTTTTTCAAAATAATGTTAATTTTTCCACATTTCGAAAAACTTTACATATGCGCGACGGAAAGATATAAACAACTTGAAAAGATTTTTTTTTTTTCTATTTTCTCGGCAAAGCCTGTACTTAATAGGTCCCATTTTTTGCCTGGTTTGACACCTGATGGCAGATAGTTTTGGGAAATAAGGAAGACATACTGCAGTGAACACGTTTTCTTGTTAGGCAATTAACCCAAACCTTAGATAAAAAAGTCATGAATAATTTATAATCAGTATATGAAATATTCCTAACAGACTTTCTCATAAAAATTAATGATACGTGTAATTATCGCTGATTGAAATTTGCAATCCAAACAACAATGGAATAATTTTCATTTAATGTTCCGGAATTTAAGCGGCAGAAATAATATTATGATAGTTTTCCAGAACAGACATATATTTTGTCATAGCTATTTCTGAGATGCCCCGTGACGAAGCGATATGCAGATGAGAGTGTTCTCTCTCTGTGGTATTTAGGAACTTCCGCAAACTATTTGTTGCGTAGGTGTGTGAACTGTGGAGTTCAAAGACCAGAGCATTACACCATATTTCATCATAGATGAAGTGTAAAAAATTTCAACTATGGTATAGACTAGAAATAGACAAATCTAATTTTCTTATTATATATATTAGGGATTAGGGTTCGACGCAGGTTTATTTGTTTATTTATTTATTTATTTATTTTTATTGGGAGGGGGGGGGGGAGATATAATTTAACCTTTCATTGCACAATTTTTTCTATTTTTATGATTTTTTTTTTTTTTTTTTTTTTTTTTTTTAATTTACATGCTGGTCTAAAAATGGGGAGAATAGTAAAAAGAAAAAAAAAATAAATTTTCAGCTAAAATTTGATATTTTATGGCGTGTAACGTATATACACAATTAGAGTTTTAAAATATTTAATTGCTATATTTTGCAACTAAATGATTTTAAATTGATTAATTTTATCTGCTTAACACCCTGTAACATTGTTATATTAATATTTTTAACTATTCAATAAAAATAAAGTAAATTTCGCCGTAATTGCTTAATCGATTTTTTTTTTTTTTTTTTTTTTTTTTTTTTTTTTTTTTTTCGAAGAACAAATTCTAATTTTATTGTCAAATGCAGCCATCTGATAAAGACAAAATATATGTTGTTCCATTCCTTGGACTATTTTTGATCAGGAATAGAGATCATATAAGCCGAATTCATGACACATAATGAGAATTATTGTGTTTTTATATAAGTGACAGATGTGGCACATGGTGCAATGAGGGTTTAAAGGGAAAATAATAATTTATCTTATCTAATTTATATTTTTGTGAAAAATAACATTTTTCAACGAAGGATAAAATCCAACTGCTCAAATTAATACCAAGTATTTATTAATAATAACTTATTCAAGTCGTTCTAGGAAAGTTTTCCTTTGTGGTGTGCTTAATAGTAAATTATACGTTTAAACTAACTTTTATAGCGTATAAACTCTTTCCGGCACAGTCTAAAGAGTCCGGGCACACCTTGTTTTAATTCCAAACGGCACCTATAATATCTTAATAAAATTTCACTTTTACATGAAAGGTTAAATTAAGGAATTCTTAATTTCTAAAAAAGTCGTTTGTAAATTCCGGTGACAGTCGATAATTTCTCCTTTTACTAACAGGATTTGTCCGTGCCGGAAAGGGTTAATCAATTTTCCGAAACCGGTATATCAGTTTTTAGAATGCAATACATTTTCAATTAAACATTTTTAGTTGCATAATTGAATGTATGCATGCAAGAGTAAATATTGATTTTAATTTTCATGTTAATACTATTAACTTAGCAAATTTGACTGTTAAACATCTTTTTTGAATATGAAAATGCTTGCTTGAAAAGGGATTGCATCCGAAAAGCCGATATATCTAGTTGAGAAAACGGATTAATAGACGATAAAAACCACTAGGAAACGTTTCCGAAAACAAATGAAAGCAAAAGAAACTATGTTTTTATAAATGATTCTTTAAACCTTTAAAATAAGCTGGTTTTAGAAGTTTCCAAAGATAATAAGTTGGAACAGCATGTCAAGCGTAGCAAGTAAAGTGCATTCGTTCTATAACTAAGATTTAAAAATGTTCAGATCCTGGAGTAACAGTATACTGTATATATAGTAGCCAAAATCTTTCACGTGTCCCTGTAAATACTATGATTCTATTATACAGGAAGAAACTTGTCGTAAACCTTAGAAACATATACCAATTTCTTAAAATGTGAAGCAGTTTAATGTAATTAAAACACGGCCCAAACAATGTTTCCTCTTATACCATTATATAATGGAATACTTTTGTGTGGTTTGTAAATTAATAAAAAATATCTTTACAAAACGTATTGTACATAATGTATATTTTAGTACATACTTCATAGGTGCATATCCGATTTATTAAGTTCGAAAGAGTATAACATCATTAAAAGGCACTTCAGACTATTTTTTCCCATTGGTAACGAAATACTTTTGATTGTCTCTCTAATTAAATTATGCATCAGCTTTTCATAAAATTTTAAATGACTCGAAAAAATCCTGCAACAATTATGTATTTTAAATTTCAAACGATTCGGTCGGGTAGTGTTTGTTTTGTTATACGTGAACAGACGGACGGACTGAACGAAACGTGCTAAGTATTTACATAATTATGAACGCACCTAAAAAAGCTTTTCGGAATCGTGGGTAACTCAAAGAAATTTTTTTTTGTGTGTGTGTGTGTGTGTGTGTATGTCTGTGTGTTATATTTTAATTTCCTATATTAAGAAAACACTTGCTTTTTTAGGTATATATTACATTCAATCATTTGAAAAAACTGAATTATAGATACTTAAAATAAGACATCTTGAAAATAATTGAATGTGTTTTAAAATATTGCTCAAGTTATCCCCATTACAAGTACATTGTACCATATAGCCTAGAAGGATTTGAATATTGGTTTTAGATCTATTTTTAAATTAAATGTCCAATAAACGTCACTAAAAAGATCTTTTCATACTAGCAGCAAAATGTTTTAAACAACTAATATGCAGCTGTTATTTTTTTTTTTTCTAAATACTCTCGATTAACCGGGATGGTCAGGAAATGGCTCGTCCCTGATAATCGATTTTGTGCAAATTTTAATGAAACATTTTGGAAAAAGGATACAAAATATCATATTATTACATAACAGGGACATTAATAATGTAATTAATGCAAAAGAAAAAGAATTAACATAAATTTTAATGTTATTTAAATTTAAAGTTAGTACAATATAAAAATAAATAGAAATGTAGTTTACTTCACTGTTTTATGAAGAATGAAATGATAAATGTGTGTCTTCGCTTTCCATTCACTCGTTGATGAATTTTGCAATTAAAATTATTTAACATTATTTTTTCAGCAGGTATGCTTTCATGTACTTGCTCCAAGTAATTAAGCAACGCTTCAGTGTTTACAAATGCATTACCGTGACTTAATTTTTGGTGAATTATAAAAAAAATTTCTTCATGTCAGGACATTTTTCGAAATTCCTTGTTTCTTTTAACCACAAGCGACACACGACACAATATCGTCGTTACTTAAAACTTCATAGTATTCCAAAATTCGAATCTTCGTTAATGCAATGTTGCAGTGTTTCTTAGTCCAGTTTCAGAACAGTTTAACTTATAAATCTTCTAAGATTTTTCTTTGCAAATCAGTACTATAGACGTCTTGGAATTTCATTTTCTTCATATGACAAAGTTGTCCTCCATGATTTCTTAACAGGTGTGTTTTTTACTAATTTCCCCTGTAGCACTAACATAATAAATCGGATCTAAAACTGTCAGATTTTTAACTGTCCCGGTTAATCCGCAACTCGGATAATACGATCCCGATTAATTGAGGGTCTATTGTACTATTCTTCAACCTAAATAAATGGGTTTTTAAGTGCAAAATCGTTATTTTAATGGGATTTAAAGTTGAATTTAAGTTTAATACTCCATTAAATGAAACTTTTATGTTCAAACACAAATTTTACTTTTAAAGAAATTGTCTGTGTAACTACAAAGATTATGGCATATACTTTTCTTTGTTGATATAATAGCTTGCCTGAAGGTAATAAGAAAATAATGAAAAAAAAATCTGCTATGCTTTTTTCCAAATGTCTCGCCTCGTCCCCGATGTGTGTCGTTTATTTAATCCTTCTCCCTCTCATTTTTTCCTTTAAAAAAACTCTTATTATAAAAAAATAAATAAAAAATAAAAATAAAAATAAATAGATAAATAAACATACAACCCTATACTCCAAATCATTTTAAATAAAAATAAAAACAAAAATTTTAATTCAATTCTTTAGAATCTAATAACAATCTCGATACATTAACCATATTTTATCTGCACAACCGTGCACTTCACAAAAACATAAAAGTTACGATCTATCTCTATGATAGAGTATGCCCTGTAGCTAGCAGAAGAACAATGAGAAGAGGCTGTATCTAATCGATACAATGTTCCTTCACGTTCTCGTAAATCTAAATTTGGTAAAAGAGAAGAGAATATTGCTGATATTTTCTATATGGTATAAGAGCACAGGGAAAAGTTTAAAAGGATAATTACATAATACACGGGAGACCTAAAAAATGGATGTAAAATGAAGACGATCTCTGACGCATTTCTTCACAGTAGTTGTGAGTTTGAAAAGTTCTAGGTATCTCTAAAATATCCGGATGTGTTCACTCTGTAGGGAAATTTTTTTTGTCTTGAATAATTATGTAATCCATTGTTAAAATCGAAATCAATTGTAAGGTGGTGTGGGGTAATAACGCCAGGCGGGGTAATAACGCCAAGTGCTAATATTTTGCATAATTATGAAATAATCTGGTAAATGACACCCATGTGCTCTGCGCAGAAGGGTTTTGAGTCATATAAATCGCAAAAAACAGCTTCAAGTTAATTTGTTTCATTTTTAGGTCTTATTGTTTTTACAAGCAACTAAAATTAACGCTTGATCTAAAATTTGCGCGATACGTTTTTTGATCTGAAGAATATTTTTTTTAACCGGAAGTACTTTGTTAATTACATAAATTTGTAGTACATTTCATGGACTTTCAAAATGTTGTTGAAGATTTTGAATATCTTCTCAAGATAATTTGTAATTTAAAATGTACAGCGCAATAACTACAACGGGGTAATAACGCCAATCCTTGGCATTAATATCCCGGTTGATTCCCTACAGTGGCCGAGCTACATCCTAAATACTAATTCATATAAACACAGTTAAAACTGTGCAATGTTTCTAATAATTCTATTTAAGCGGTCCTTTTTAAGCAAAAAGAAGCTCACAGTCTGATATTCTTTTGCCTCATCCTCCCCCCCCCCCCCCACACACACACTACACCTTTATTTTTCTTATACTTTCACAAAAAATTTAACATTTTCAATAGCTTAGAATGCAATTTGTCAATTTCTAAGTTTTTAGAGTTTGTATTTTTAGAATTGGACAATCTACATGCAATTATTCCATCTTATTTCATAGTTTTGTTTGCATGGCGTTATTACCCATATAGGTGGGTAATAACGCCAAATAGCATTGGTCAAGAAATCACGCCATTACGTTTTATGAATACATATCTGTTAAATTATTTTTTTTATAGAGATAGTCAATGAGTTGCTGTATCGAATCATATATTTGTTTGAAAAATACAAACTAAAACTGAGCCGTGAAAATTAGTCGAACCTTAACGTGGCGTTATTACCCCAGGGTACCTTATATTTTTGTGCATAATTTCCCCAGATGGCCAAAATTTCCTCCGATCCTAGATTGCTGGATGAGACATATTCTACATCTCTGCTGAAAAGTTCCTGCATTTGATTACTTATGGTAGTTCGTTGAAATAGAAAAACAAAATTATACTCATTTGAAAGTTTCAAATAGTAA
Organism: Maratus speculifer; assembly: GCA_964019185.1. Lineage (NCBI taxonomy): Eukaryota > Metazoa > Arthropoda > Arachnida > Araneae > Salticidae > Maratus > Maratus speculifer. The sequence goes on along the minus strand of OZ025297.1, from coordinate 311,480,360 downwards.
TATATAATTCAAATATTATGAGGTGTTTCTAATGATTAGACTTTTTTTCTGTTGCGAATAAAAGCTGTGATGGCAGAGACACAAGAAAATTTCACATCTTTACAGTTATGAGGCGTCGTGAAGGTTTTGTTCCTACAGGAAAAATCAGCAAAGGATTTTGGCTCTTTTCTAAACTAAACAGGACATTTTTGGCTAAGTTATAGTGCCTGGGGAAGAAACCTGGTTTTTGCACCTATGATCCGGAAAACAAGGAACAGTCAAAAGAATGATACCCCAGTCGGTCTTCGCGGCAGAAGAAATTTCGCAAAAGAAGTCGACCGAATGTGACAGTTTTCATGGACAAGAACAACATTCTGTAGATGGATTACATATTTAAAGGGATGCAGTACAACTGGACAATATTATGTTAACCTAACGGACTAGTTAAAGAAGTTCATCAAGGATAAACGCTGAGAGAAGTTGATCAAAAAGGATCTTTATGATGCATGACATTGCACCTCCTCACACGTCCAATTTTGAGGCTGCCAAATAAAAGATCCTGGGCTTCCATTTGGTCAATCAACCTTCCCATTTACCAAACTTAGCCCTCTCAGACTATTTTTGGTCTCCAAACTTGAAGAAGCACCATAAATGTCATCATTTGAGGACATTGAAGATGGCAAAGAGGCAACTGAGAGATGCCTCTGGCATTGGTTTAGGGACCAATCAAAGAACTTTTATTTGACACCACTAGAAAAGCTACAAAAACGATCTAACATACACGTTCTTGGGATTATATGTGGAATTTATATCTAATTTTTTTAATCTAGCTATTTCTCCCGTCAAGGCCAGGAACGTACGCAGTCATTTTTTTCCTGTATAAATACAAGTCTTCAACTTACTGGATATCGATTTTCGAATTCGCAACCACACTTTCTTTTACAAAATTTTAAAAAGGAAATAAAAATGAGTTTAAGTTTAATACATCATTATATAAGTATCTCAAAATGTTTATTTTTTCTGCATACTTCAAAAGATGATAATACAGTGAAACTTCCATGTAACGAAGTTTTATCGATAATCTTAAAAACTTCGTTATGAAGAAAATTCGTTAAATACAAATCAACTGAAATTCATGAAATTGGTGTAATAATATCTATATGCTAAAATGAAAAATACACATAAAAAAGAAATATCGAGAAAATGTATTTTAATTCGAGCAGTAACTTTTTTTCTATGTAATGTAGACAAAAGAAAAAATTATCTAAAAGACACATAATAAACAAAGGTATGTAACAAAAAATGAAGTACAAGGGCTGGTAAATTTCTGCCGGGATAGTTAAAACCGGCATGGCAGAAACAAGTTTCTGCCAGTAAGCGGCAAATACTGGTAGAAACTAAAAAAAAAAATACTAATAAGAACTTTAGCCTGCAACGATTCATAATTCACACATGTATTTAATATATATAAAGAATTTAGTTAAAAAATTAAAATAAAAATTATGAATGTTATTTTTAAAATAATAAAACGTTTCAAAAGGATTATATAAACATACTTAGTTTCTATAATAATTTTCTGTCACTTCGAAAACAAAAATTTTATAACAGTAATCCGATGCTGCAGAAGTTTAACTATTGATATTATTGTTTACAGTTGAATTTCTATTTAAAAGTTTTAAAAAGAAATTACAAAAGTTTTAACATTAATTTTCAGAGTATTTTTAAATAAATAATAAAATGCAATAACTTAAAACTTATCTACTACTACAAACAAAAGGAAATGGTTCTAGTAAAAATATATAAATAAATAATTGTAGCACAAAAATAACAGAAAAAATATTTAATGAAATATCTTGTACACTTTTTTTACAACAATGAAAAGAACCAATTTATTTTTGTGGAAAAGTAACAATAAATTTAGAGCATTCCACAATATAGGATTAATTTTGCTAACCTTTCTTAACCTATGCAGCTTTTTAATTTGTTCCAAATGAAAGAAAAGTTTCAAAATATTCTTTCACGATCAGCATTACTTACTGGTAATGGTATTATTGAGAATGTAAAAATTGAAAAATTCTCATTTTCACCGGTTTTTGTTTTTAAAAGAGACCATTCACAGAAGGCAAGACATTTTCTAAGACTTCTCTGGGGAAATATGTTTCTGAGAAAGGAGTCGATTTTTCAACAAGGGGTTATTATATATGGCAAAAAATTTAGATTAATATCAAAAAGCAATTTTTTTACCTATTCATTACACTCAAATGTCAATTTTGATCCCATATACTTAGGATGAAATAAATAAGCTAGCATAAAAGTTAGAACTGCAATAAATGTGATTTGAATCTTGCATTTGTGAGTTATACTTGATAGTTCCATCATTAAAAGAAGTTAAGCAAATTTTATGAGCAGCTGCAATAAGAACAGTCATGTTTTCTATTTTTATCTAAAGCAATAGTACAGATTTTAACATTTGTAACAAGTATTTAACTTCTTTATAAATCTTGATATTTATTTACAATTTTAACAATTGCTATGTCCTTAATTTTTATGATTTTCAGTTATCTGCAAATAATATGGTTGATTCTTCGTGAAAGATTCAAAACTATCAAATTGTAATACATTTTTTTGAAATTAAAACCATTCACAATATTTTATTTCTTATTTATTCTGAATAAAGTGTATATAAGCAATTTAAAACTACGAAAAAACTCTCAGATTATGTCATGAAATGAGTTTCAGCCAGTTGTTGCCTTCTTATTTTGCTATTTTGCATTTTATTAAACATAAATAAATAATTACAAATATTAACGCATTTACAAAATTTAGATAATGATATGTCCCATAAATGAGTACATTGTTACTTACTATGAAAATTTAATGGGATTGCTTGCAGTAACTTCAAAACAGCATTCAAAATTAATTTGAAAACAGTACTTCACAAAAATAGTTCGATGACGCAATTAATTGCGCATAATGTTGCTGATTTATTTTTTAAAACAAAGAGTAGAAATCCCAGTTTAGAATCTTGCCAACATAACACAGTTCTGCAGTTTACTTAATCTTTTGGAGTCAAAAATGTTGAAAATTAGGTCGTGGTGCAAAGTTACACCCCATGATTTAAAATTTTACCCTGAATGACTGTATATTTTCCGTAATATGGGGATTGATTTGCATGTTAATGGTGCTGAAAATCAAAGTTAAATGTAAAATTTCATTAGGTAGAAAACTTCGTTAAATAGAGACTTTGTTTAAGGGGAGTTCTACAGTAATTGCTTCTTCGTTGATACAACAAATTACTTGCAAGTAATTGGTGAACAATAATGAAAAACACTTTCCTTAGAGGGCTGTGTTTATTTATAAATGCGCTAGGCTACACCTTCTTTAATGTACGACGAGTAGATCATCCTCTTCCCTCTCATTTTCCATAAAAAGAGAGAAAGAGAGAGAGAGAGAAAAGAAAAAAGAAAAAGACCAAAAGAAAACTTGCCAAAAAGAAAATTAAATGCATAACTTGCACCAAATCATTTTTTATGAAAATAAAAACGAAAAATTTTAATTTAATACTTTTAGAAACACATAACAATTTCGATACTTAAACCATAATTTCATGTGCACATCCGTGCACTTCACAAGAAGATAAAAGCATTTACATTTAGCGATAGAGTGAATTGCCTGTAGCTAGCAGAAAAACAATGAAGAAGAGGCTGTAACTAATCGATACAATAACTTTCTCCAAGCTCTCAGTATATATAAATTTGGTAAAAGAGATGAGGTTTATGCTGACATTTTCTACGGTATAAGAGCATAGGGAAAAGTTTTAAAAGTTAATTAGATAATACACCGGGGATCAAGAAGATGGATGTAAAATGAAGATGTTCTGGCATGTTGCTTCGTATCTTGCTCTGGCATCTTCCTTCTCATTTTAGATTTAAGAAAAAGAAAAAAAAAAAGCTTCATTTCAGAAAGAAAACTAAACGTATAACCCCAGTAAATCATTTTTTATGAAAATAAAAACAAAAATTTTAATTGAATACTTTAGATTTAAATAACAATCTCAATTCAAAAACCATAATTTCGTGTGCACGTCTATGCTCTTCACAAGAAGATAAAAGCATTTATCTTTAGTGATACAGTAAATTGTCTGCAGCTAGCAAAAGAATAATGAAGAAGAAAGAAGCTGTAACTAATCGATATAAATATCCCTCTCCACGTTCTCAGTAAATACAAATTTCGTAAAAGAGAGGAGGTTTTTGCTGACATTTTCTACGGTACAAGCGCATAGGGAAAAGTTTTAAAAGTTAATTAGATAATACACCGGAGATCTAGAAGATGGATGTAAAATGAAGATGTTCTGGCATGTTTCTTCATATTAATTGGAAGTTTGAAAAGTTTTTTCCTCTTTGCATCCCACAGGCGAGTTACTTATAAACATTTTTCTGGGCGGAAGAGTTCTCGAAATAAGATATTTTCAAAATAATGAAGTAGTTTTAAAAATATTATCTAAGTTAAATTATTTTTAGTATTTGCATATTTCCTAGTAAATTTCCTTTACTGTCGACTTCGAAGGGAAGTCCATTCATTATGGAATAGAATGAAAAGTGTAGAAGATTCTAAACATTGCCCTGATTAAAATTTCTGCAATTTATTTCTATAATAACGCAAACAATTGATGTGAGGCCAAGATGGTCACAAATAATTCCAGTCTCAAATATGACCGAAAAGTGAATTTCTTAACTCTTATGTTCACTGTAAAAAATATCCGTCAATATACAAAAAATTTTTTGTGAAATTTTACGGAATTGTTTCATTTGTCTAAGAAAACAGTACTTTTTCCGTAATTGACATTATGCGAAAATAAATCCGTATAAATCCAATAAGTTTTCCGTAAATTTTACGGAATATTTTTGTTATTGATTATAAAACAGCAGTTATTCCGTAAATCATGTTCAGAAATAATTGCTATGTTTGAAAAGCAAAATAATTAATTGTAGTATATAGTGACATAATTTTATACAAAACCTGAACTTGGGCTAAATAGGACTCTATTATTAAAATATATCAAATTATTTCCCAAATAGTAAGATAATGTCGTTATTACATAATTTTTCAAGTAATGTTTAATAAAGCTATAAATGTTAAAGTGGCGCCAATTACTTCTTAAACAACTTACTATAATTTCTTTCTTTCTTTACTTTACTTTGCTTTTCTTTCTTTTCTTTTGTTTTCTTTTTCTAATAAAAATCTATAAGAGATTTTTTAATTTTAACGATTTTTTTAAAAAAATTAAATCTTATTCATTCTTTTTGTGTGTTTGAAACAGTTGAAAAGAAAGTATTACACTTCACATTTCATTGTGATTTTAAAAACATGTTGGACTTGTTATTACTATTATTGTTTTTAAAAATCTCTAAAAGGTATTTTAATATTAAAAAATCTATATTTAATTTAAAAATTTTTATTATTATTTTAATATTAGTCCCTTCATTCGCACATAAAATTTAAAACAAGTCCGAAAATTAACAATAAAATTATTATAAAAGTGATGTTTATCAAACTTATTATCTTATAATAAGAAATAAAGAAAATTTAATTTAATGCCATGTAGTATAATCATTTATTTGAGTTTACAGAAGATCATCATACAAATAATTTGAAACAGTGTGTGTGGAGGGGGGGGGGGATGTTGGTATTCTTGGAAAAATAAATGAATATATAAAAAAATAAAAATAGAATTACAATAGAATTACAAAAATCTTACGAAAAAGAAGCAATTATTACTTATAATATATATTTTCATGCATGTAATATTTTTAAAGACTAGAATTTTTCTTGTATAAAGCATGAAAATAAAAAATTATCTAAATATTAAAAAATAAGAAAACTTCAGAATTGTATATTGAACTGAGAAATACTATTATATCTACGAAAATAGCTCCCTTTTCAACATAGCCTTACTTCATAAAAAGCATCTGGGATAAGTAACATTTGACTAAGCTGCCCGTGTTCCCGTTGTGTAGAGGAGAGCGAAACTCTGGAAGAGGAGATTCCCTGGTTCAAATCCTGACTAAGGTAAATGTTATTTTATTAGTATTGTTTAAATTAAGTAGAGATATTGAAACTCATGAAGGTGTAAGTTTCTCGCTGCAAAGTAATGTGGTTATTTATTTTTTTCCCTCCTTGAAAGAAAAATTTTGAATTTGATAATATGAAAAAAATACGGAAAACTTTTGTGAAAAAATGGAATATTTTCTGGAATTTAGGGAAAAAAATTCGTTAAAATACGGAAATAGTACTGGCGTCAAGAATACCAGTACAATTTCCGTATTTTAATGGAAAAATTTTTTACAGTGTTTTCATCATTTTGTGACTTCACAATAAAGTGTCCAAAACCACTTTTTTATTATTTGCAGCTCCACATAAAAATGACATACAGACTTTGCTGTGACGGGAAAACTATTTTATTTATTTATTTATTTCCTTTCACTTGACATGATGAAAATGTCAGCACTAATCATGCGAAAACAATCGCAATCTAATATTGAACCAATAGCAGCGTTCTTTTCAAATCTCTTGCTTACATTTCAGTATTTTAAATATATATATTTTCTCATCTATGAGGTTAACGTTTAACTGAATATCTTTGACATTTTCGATTTTGGTTCCAGTTTTTTACAGTTTCCTCAGAAAGAAAAATAAAAATAGAACTGCAACGAAAGTCGAAAAAAAAGGAAAATACCCGATTAGATATTTCAACTTCCGATACTCTATGCATATATATATATATATAATTTCTATATGGATTAAAATGCTGTTTTTGGTTTTAAGAGTCGACACTAGTGACGTAAAGAAACTTGCAAGCTAATATCTAATATACTTTTTTCCCACAAAAATATTAAAATATTTAAAATATGGAAATACAAATGAAATATTCCAAAAGGACGCTCTCATAGGTTTAACATTAGTTTTTATGTGTCTTCGAATGATTAGCATATTCTCCTTTGAGTTACATTTGAGTCACGACTCACAATGCTTCGACATTTTAGGAATTCAACAAAACAACAAATGTCTTTAATAATGTTAAAACAAATCGATTGATAATCTATCAGTATTCTCGATTGGCATTTAGAATGCTGGCAAAATAATGTACATTTCAGTTAATTTTAACCCTTCAAATGCCACAATGGCTCCAGAATTTTAGTACAAACATTTGCTTTTTTTAACGAAGGTAAAATTACATATTTACTTATTTTCAAAACATTTGTTCGTGAATCCTGATGCAATTCAATCATTTTAACAACTAAAAAACTTTGTCCATGAAAGAGTTAAGAGCATTATAAACCTTAATTTATTGAGAAAGAAAGAGCACGATTTTTTTATAAAGCGATATTTGGTGGAAGAATTAATTTTGTCTTAGCACAACTATTTAAGTCTTAAGATAATGAAGGGCAATATGAAATTCTACATAAAAAATGTATATATATTTCAGGCTTTAAGGGGCTACTTCATTCAGGCAAAAACAACTGCTCTCTAATTTTAAACTTATGAGACATATTTTTTGAAGACTTCGTTTGAATTTTAATATTTTTAATTAGTTTTTTTTTTTTTTTTTACTATTATTATTGAATAGCTATCTTATTCGATCAATCTTTAGAGTGAAAGAATATAGCCCCTTAAACAGAGGTAGAACATTCCGATTAAGAATTCAACAAATCTCTCTTTTAATGAAGTTGAAGCAAGCCAATCGATAATCTAAATGCATTGTCAATTTACTGCATCATAAATCTTAATTTTGTCAAAAGAAAAAAATCAACATTTGAAGTGAATATAAGAGCATAAATAAAAGTTTATTAGTTAATTAGCATCTTTTCTGAACAGCTAATAAACTGATAAGAACAAAACTTGAGATCTTCATCTAAACTCAAGCAAGCCTATGTAAAAGCTTTAATGTAGTTAGTCCCTAAAGTAAGGTTTAATATGTTTCGTAGATGAAAAGAAATGGACATTGAACAGTGTGGTAGGCTGATTTAGCTTAGTTCTGCTTATGCTATCTTTATTATTATAGCGTTTTATTTTAGCAACATTTTAGATCAGTGATTTTCAACCACTATGGCATGGCACATTGGTGTGCCATTACCAAACTTAACACTAGAACCACGGCGACGGGTCATTTTGACCCGTATCATGCGCAGAGATGTCAATTCGAACCAGAAAACTCTTTATAAAATAAGTTAAATACATTATATTGCCATTGATTATGGGACACTTGCGATTTTAGACATTTTACTAAATATCTAGAAAAATACATGAGGAATCATCTCGAAACTCTTAGTGTATAAATATAATAGTATAAGTCATACATCTCCGTGAATATTTTTTCCCGAAACTCCAAAGGGGGCCGTCAACAAATTAAAAAAGAATGAATATCTTTTGAATAACCCTGTCAAAACTAATGTAGCAAAAGAGCTCAAACTCTAGATTGTAATTGAATGCCTTATTGTAATAAGCCTTGTTCATTTTTATGCAAATAGCATGCATACTCGCAGAGTAATTAAGGTTTTTATAAAAATGATCCCAAATTTTTCCAAGTTTTTTCCTTATAATTTTCAGAGTTCTTAATATAAAATATTATTTTTTTCAGAAAATATGACAAACAACATTGCACACAGTACCCTGTAATCAAAATTAAAAAATAATAATAATTGTATAAAAAATGAGTTGGTTTACTAAATAATTTTTTACTGCGCATGCGTCAACGATATCAAAATTTCATTTGCACATTATGTTAGCTAAATGTATAGAGCAACTTTTGTGAAAGTCACAAAATCATAACTTGAAAATTCTGACAATAATCGTCAATTGAATAAGTCGAAAATCCGTTATTCTCAAAATGAAGCAAAAACAAGAGGGGTTGTATCCATATATTCATTGATTAGTGTCAATATAGAATACACAATATGGGATGTACTACTGCATTTGCATAAAATCCCTCATTTTTTTGCTTCATTTTGGAAACAACGGATTTTGTCCTTTTTCTATAGACGATTACTTTCAGAATTTTCAAGCTATGATTTTGAGACTTTTACAAAAGTTGCTCTATACATTTAGCTAACATAATGTGCAAATGAAATTTTGATATCTTTGACGCATGCGCAGTAAAAAATTATATAGTAAACCTACTCATTTTTCATACAATTTTTATTATTTTTTAATTCTGATTACAGGGTACTGTGTGCAATGTTGTTTGTCATATTTTCTGAAAAAAATATTATTTTATATTAAGAACTCTGAAAATTATAATGGAAAAACTTGGAAAAATTTGGGACCATTTTTATAAAAACCTTAATTACTCTGCGAGTGTGCATGCTATTTGCATAAAAATGAACACAGTGTATTACAATAAGGCATTCAATCATAATCTAGAGTGTGAGCGCTTTTGCTACATTAGTTTTGACAGGATTATTCAAAAGATATTCATTCTTTTTTAATTTGTTGACGGTCCCCTATGGCGTTTCGGTAAAAAATCTTCACGGAGATGTATGACGTATACTATTATATTTATACACTAAGAGTTTCGAGATGATTCCTCATGTATTTTTCTAGATATTTAGTAAAATGTCTAAAATCGCAAGTGTCCCATAATCAATGGCAATATAGTGTATAAGATGAGCAAAAATATTTTCAATAAATTACTTAAACAGTTTTAAATGAAAATTCCGGTGAGAAATATTTTTATAAAACTTGAATGAATTTTCCAGCGGTTCTAGTGTTAAGTGACGCAAAAATACTTAAAGTCATTAAACCTTTAGAATTTTTCTTAAGAATGAAATTCCATATAATAAAAAAAGTATTGAAGTATATAACAAAATAAAGGATAAAGAAGAAACAACATAAGACACAGTGATTTAAGTTCAGTTTTATAAGGAAGATTGAGAATGTCTCATGTACGTTATTAAATGTTCCGGGAACATTCATTCGGTTTTCATTCTTTTTTTTTTCTTTTCTTTTTTTTTTTTTTTTTTTTTTTTTTTTTTTTTTTTGTATTTTTATGGATTTTTCAGTCTGAAACTTAAAGAATATACAAATTATTTTCATTTTTTTTAAACATCAGAAAAACATAATCATAATTAGAAGTTCAACAAAACAAAAGATAATTAATTCCTTTAATGGAGAATAAATCAAGCAATGTAGATAATCTGACTGAATGTTCTATTAAATTTATCATAAATATTAATATGTAAGTCAAAGAAAACTGGTAAGAATAAAATTCTACTTTCAACACTTAAAGGGACACAATATCTTGAAATTGATCAAAATATCGATCTTCTTTTTCTTAATAAGGTACCCTGGGGTAATAACGCCACGTTAAGGTTCTACCATTTTTCACGGCTCAGTTTTAGATTGTATTTTTCAAACAAATATATGATTTGATACAGAAACTCATTGACTATCTATATAAAAAATAATAATTTAACAGATATGTATTCATAAAATGTAATGGCGTGATTTCTTGACCAATGCTATTTGGCGTTATTACTTACCTATATGGGTAATAACGCCATGCAAACAAAACTATGAAATAAGATGGAATAATTGCATGTAGATTGCCCAATTCTAAAAATACAAAGTCTACAAACTTAGAAATTGACACATAAGCTATTGGAAATGTTCATTTTTTTGTGAAAGTGTAAGAAAAATAAAGGTGTGGTATGGGGGGGGGGATGAGGCAAAAGAATATCAGACCGTGAGCTTCTTTTTGCTTAAAAAGGACCGCTTAAATAGAATTATTAGAAACATCGCACAGTTTTAACTGTGTTTATCTGAATCAGTATTTAGGATGTAGCTCGGCCACTGTAGGGAATCAACCGTGTTATTAATGCCAAGGATTGGCGTTATTACCCCGTTATAGTTATTGCGCTGTACATTTTCAATTACAAATTATCTCGAGAAGACATCCAAAATCTTCAACAACATTTTGAAAGTACATGAAATGTGCTACAAATTTATGTAATTAACAGAGTATTTCCGGATTTAAAAAAATAGTCTTCACATCACAAAACGTATCTCGCAAATTTTAGATCAAGCGCTAATTTTAGTTGCTTGTATAAACAATAAGACCTAAAAATGAAACAAATTAACTTAAAGCTGTTTTTTGCAACTTATATGACTCAAAACCCTTCCGCGCAGAGCACATGGGTGTCACTTACCAGATTATTTCATAATTATGCATAATATTAGCACTTGGCGTTATTACCCCGCCTGGCGTTATTACACCAAACCACCTTATTAACTGAAAGCTTCTTTAATTGTAACTATTTTGACACCTCATTTTTAATATACGATTATTATAAGACGAGACAGTATAAATTTTGTTAATAGATTCAGCACAATGATGCATATAGATGAAAACTTTAAACTGATTTTACCCATGTTCATAGTTTTATAACTCACTGGTTCGATGAATACTAAGGCTCTTTTGCTAAATTAGATAGAGGTTTGAATTATTTTTTTACTTGTTCTCCATGTTGTATTTAATATTTTTGTGCACGTATTTAACAATCGAGCCTAGAATTATTTTTTAAAAAATATTTAAATTGAGTTTGTTGAATTTTCTTCATTTTTTTTACTATACACGCGAGAGAAAAAAAAACATTGAATGCAAAATCCCACACATCTATAAATCTTTTATATAATATATTCTAATGAATGTAGAAAAAAACGATCGAAGCAAAAATATTTATATTTTAAAAAGCAATGGGGATTTTTAAAAAGTTAATTATTTTTTTAAATCGAATTTTAATAAAATAGGTAGTTTTACAAGAATTTTTATTATTTTTATTTTATTTAATTTTTTGTATTAAGTATTGTGCCACCAGAAATTACGATATTATTCAAAATTAAACAAATGGTTTCAATTACACAGTGCCCCCTTAAATTTCTAGCCCAGTGTAAATTAAAATAAATAAATAAATAAGTTAGTTTGACTATAAGTCACAGTATCTAACATTTTTATCCATATATAAATAAAACATATTAAATTGTGTATTCGTGATTATAACCAATTATATCAAAAGTTTAAAAAAAATACCAAATTTTTACACAAGAGATAATTGAACGCCGTTGCATCCTCTAATTAAGAATAAAGATATTTTGTTTTGAAACAGTATACAAAATCATGCCAAGCCACTGTTAAATATTCTTTATTAAAGAACTTTACTCTATTTAGTGGTTTGCATAACGTGGCACGAAAGATATCATGTTACAATCATATCATCTCACAATCATATTATTTATCAGTATTTTTTCTTTGTATGTTTTAATTAATGCACAGCATTTTAATTATAAATAGAAACATAACGTTAACCATCAAATTGTTTTTTTTTATGTATTTTTAAATTTTGATAATTACATTTCTAATATTTTAGGTTTGAATGAATTTATGAGAATATATTTACTTTTTTTAATAAATTGTATTTTGTTAATGTATACACTGGTAAAAAAGACAAACTTTTTTTTAATATAGCTCTTATCTTTCTTGCTGCACAAAAATTTAATAAAACGTTATTACAAATTCTGAAAAATATTGCTTTATGCTCGGAAAACAATAGATTTCTTCGTTTAAAAAAATCTTCTTTTGAATTAACAAGTTTTTTTTTTTTTTTTTTTTTTTTGGGAGGGGGGGGGGCAATATTTTTCGAAAAAATTTTGTCCGTAATTCCATAGTTATTACAGTTTATTAATCAGTTTTCGCAATCCAAAGAATCTTTTTTTTTTTTTAATGCTCTTAATTCTCAAGTAAACATTGCCATATTCAACAAATATCATAAATATGTAGGATTAACATTAAAAAGTCTCGTTTTATTTAGATTCCATATGGCAATTGTTTCAATTCTCAAGAGTCTGAATTTCACCAAATAATTGAATATGCCATATTGAATACACAAATAATTGCCTTAAAAAATATTGTGCTCTTCTTTCTTATTATTTTTTATTTTTATTTTATTTTATTTTATGTTTTATTTTATTTTATTTTATTTTATTTTATTTTGTTTATTTTAATTTTTTTCTGCTGCCTATAATTTTCAAAAATTTTTTCTTTGTAAATCCATAATTCTTACAGTTTATTAATCAATTTTCGCAACCCAAAATATACCTTTTTTCAATTGTTATCAATTCTCAAGTAAATATTGTCACATTCAACAAACATCATAAACATACATAATTAACACTGAAAAGTGCCATTTTATTTATATTCCATATAGCATTTGTTTCAACCTCCAAGTGTCTGAATTTCATCAAACAATTCAATATAGCCTTACAAAACATCACGCCCTTCTTTCTTTCTTTTTCTTTAAGCCTTGTTAAGCAATTAAATGAATAAATAATTTAGAACTTATGTGATTTTTTAAATTACACTAGAAACATAAAACAGATTGGTGCGAATAAGATCTGAAATTACGACAAGGCTATTCTTAAATCCGAAGAGGCTGCTTTCTCACAATGTATTTTTATCCCATAAAATTGGTGGGTGTTCTTTTTTAGAAACTATATAATCAAAAGACTTTTTCCATTTTTCGGTAGAAACAGAAGATCTTTGAAAATTTACTATCAAAGATAGCATGTTGAACTGAATTTCCACTCGCGACAGCGCGGGGATTGCAGAAAAACCTACTGTCTCGTAAAAAAAACTCTTATAACTCGATAAGTAATCGTTTATCAAAATGAAAAGCACAATTCGATCCCAAAACGCCTCAATTTTATGCCTTTCTGTTAAAATGAAAATTTGGCCTTTAATGAACCGGGAATTCAAGAACCATCTTTATTTACATTAAAATAA